>VYXF01002735.1:473904-510395 GCA_013397295.1 Polioptila caerulea | reverse complement strand
TTTTTTTTTTTTGTCACAGATCATAGAAAATCAGAAATACTTCTGTCAAAATCTTGGGGTTTTTTTGGTCTGAATATTTCAGAGTCCACCCATCTCTCTCTGTTTACCTTCAGTGAAGAAGACAAACAAGTGTACCAGAAAAATAGCTAAAGGTTATCAAACTCTCCATCATTAAATCAGCTGCACAGAGAACAGTTTGCAATAATTTTATGGCTGATAGTTCATATCATACATGAGGTGAATTAATAATATGAATATGAAGAAAAACAATTTATTAATGTTAATAACTCTTCCAATAAAATTTCCAGGAGGACCTATAGTGATAAATTGAATAATTATGAGTATAATTATTACTAACTAGAACCATAATTTCATGCTAATGCAATAATAATGACACAAAAGTGTAGGTCATGAATTTTAACTGCTCAGTTATTCCAAATTTCCACAAAGGGAGGAAAAAAAAAAAAAAAGAACACCCAAAAAAACCTTCTCAGCCTTACAATCTGATCAAGTTATGTTATGCTATCAGAAAAAAAAAATATTCATTGCTTAAATAGACATCACTTTGATTGTTTTTAGTGGACTGCAGGAAGAAAAGTCATCTCATTTAATTAGAAATTTAGAAGTATCTTGAAAACAGGAAATAGTCTATGTAGCACATGATGAATCACCTATTAATCCTCTGGTGGTCTCTGAGGAGAAAAAAAACCACACAGAAGAATTATGGTTAAATTTCATTATTAATATAGAATTGTTGTACTTGTGTTTATATCTGGGGAAGGGTATATGGAGGATAATCACCCCACAAAAAGGTGTTCAAGTGTTCAGTAATCATATCAAGTATAAGCTGCACCTCACAAGGTGAAGGTCAGATTAATTTTTTTCCAAATTATTCTGAGATGAAGGACAGTGACATAAGCAGAAAAGAGAGGAGTTGGTGAAAAACTAAATTAAAAAAAAAAACAAACTCTAAAACTAACCAGTTTCATTTCTGATAATTTATTACAAAAGCAAATTAATCTCTCTGGCTTCAGGATGACTCAGAACAATGTAATGCAGAGTCCAAGACAATTGCTGTAGTTTTGGTTTAATGTGTCCCACTAATGGTGTAAACTATTTGTTCATTACAGCTTCTGGGAATTAAAAGTAGTGGAGCAAAACTAATATATATTATAAACATATGTGTCTTTAATTCTCAATTCCATTTGGTACAAGAAAAGTGTTTTTTATGCTTTTGCTTCACAATATGGAGAAAAAGCATGAATCAAAACATGATATAAAAATACATATTTGCATATTGCAGGCAGTGACTGTAGTGACTTGTTTTCTCTACCTAGGCACTCCAGCATGTGAAGACAAATTTATAAGGAAAGTACAGCTATAGTTCAGTTGTGTTTCTCTGATGACTAGCTGATTAATCCAAAGGGCCTGAAAGAAAAAAGTGTTTCTTCTAAACACTAATCCTTGAGAACTATTTGGAAAAACTCCTCTCCTCTCCTCTCCTCTCCTCTCCTCTCCTCTCCTCTCCTCTCCTCGAGTCTCCTCTCCTCGAGTCTCCTCTCCTCGAGTCTCCTCTCCTCGAGTCTCCTCTCTTTGCATTGAAGGCCGTATCAATACAGGATTGTAGCTGATTTGTTTTCAGATAACTCCAGTCAAACCATTCTCGTAGATTTTATTCCCACCATGATGCAGATATGTCAGGTTTTGAAGATAAATTTCAAGGAGTACTTAAAGTGCATTTGTGTTTGGAAAGAAACAGAACTGGAAGGGAAGGGAAGAGAATATTTTTTACTGGAAGATATGTAAAAAAAGTACAGTCATAAACTGATTATACCAATAATATTATCAAAGAATGCCCTATACGTTATTTTAATCCTGTGGGGAGATAGAGCAGTAAGCTGGGTTATTTGTGGGTTTTTTGTCTTTCCTCTACACAGACATTTTTGGGCTATCATTGGTGCTTCAACAGGAATGTGGTAATAACAGAATTTTTTGAAGAATCACAGGGGAATGTTTAGAAAAATATAAAGAGAAATGGGAATAGATAGTTATATAAAAGTAATGAATTGCACAGTGCTTCAAGAAAATTTCTAAATAACAGTGTAGGAAGTATCAAAGAAATAAAGTGGCACAGAAAGCCACACTAGGATAAATGAAGAGGATAGAAACCAGCCTGAGGCATGAACAAGAGGTTGCTCCAAATTCTAGCAGGGATTTAACTCTCATCTGAAAGGCCTAATTTAATCTCAAAGCTAGAAGAGAATATAGCTACATTCAGTTTCCTGGTTCCCTTGAAATCAGGAACAATTTAAAGCATTGATCCCACAATTTCCTCATCAGTTTTCAGCAGCCAACAATATTAAGCTTTAATTTGTAACACACAATGTCAGTATGGATTCAGCTACAGTGGAGTCAGATAACATTTCCTCTTACACAGACAGATAAAATACAAAAAAGAACCTGACCAAAGGTTAATAATTAATATAATTCCCAAGAATGCTTTTCTTTAATTGAGAACAGACTGCTTAAATAAAAATAATAAATTTCTATTTCAAAGGCTTTTGTGCTAAGATTAATAACTCTAGTAGATTGAAATGGAAACAAAGTAGATAGCAAATGCCTTCTGCATTTTTTTTTTCTTCCTTCTTTCTTTTAAATTTTGCTTTTGGGACTAAGTCAGGGAAGTAAAAGAAATCTCTACAATGAAATCATTGAAATTTGGCCTAACTTGATTATATCATCAGAAAGGAGAAGAGCTATAAAATTGTCTCATGGGATGTTTGATGCGTTAGTATGGAAGATTTTATGTTTCATGGACTCATATGTTTTAATACTATTGTCACCATTCTACATTTTATGGTTTCAAGCATAACTTGAATTTTTCAGGTTCATATTTCTCAGTGAAGCTGTCTTTCCACTTGAAAACTGTATCTTTATTCTTGCTTTGAGAGTTTCCTGTCTTTCAAGTTTGAATATTGCTTATGTTCTTAATGAACATATAAAGACAGAAATTAATTTACCAACACTGAAGGTTTATTTATTTTGATCTTAAATTATTATGAGCAGTACTGAACATATCCAAATTTTTATACCTTTATTTAGAAGCCCATCTACAGTTCTGAGTAATTAGCCACTCCACCTGAGTGCCTGACCAACTCCTTCACCAGGAAGTGCAAAAGCAGGAAAACTTCTGGGATGAGGTAGTTTAAGAAGTTAAAAAAAGAGGAAAGAGAGAGGAAAAAACTAATTGAAACCTCCACAAAAGCATAAACGATGCTAAGGCAGTCACTCACTGCCTCCCGCAAGCAGATAAACGCCCAGAGAGTCTCTGAGCAAGGAGCTCCTTCCCAAACCCCACCTGCTCTCCTTGTCACCACTGAGCGTGATGACATGTACCGTGACAAATCTCTTTGGTCACTTGGGGTAAACTTTCATGGCTGTCTCTCCTCCCAACGCTTGGTGCATCCCCAGCCTACTTATTAATGATGGTAGAGTGAGAAACAGAGGAACAAGCACGGATCCACCAATAGCTAAAGCTCTGGTGTGTTATCAACACTGGTTTGGTCACAAATCTAAACTAAAACACAGCATCATATGGCTTACTGTGGGAAAAATTAACTCCATTCCACTCAGATTCAGTACAACCCCCTTAGAATATCAGAAAAATACAACAGTGTTTACAAAAAGAAAAACAAATCAAAAAACTCTAACCAAATAGAAATAACACAAAACCTCCCCAAACCCAAGCAAAAGCACCAAACAAAACAATATTTATATTTAATATATTTATAATATCTCTTATATGTTTTCATTATCAGACCTGCACTGTTTAATACCATTATTCTAAATCCTTTTTGCATGAAAATTTTAAATAAACAAATATACAGTAAGAAACCAGAAAGAAAAATTAGTCTATGACTGTTCTTTTGTGACCAATTTCTTCTGGTTGCTAATCAGATATTCTAATAATCTAAGTTCTGATTTCAGAAAGTATTACTTAAGAATAATACATGCTTATAAAAAATTAAATCTATCTTCTAAAAATATTGTAAGGTATTAGGAGTCCATTGTGAGCGAGGAGTATTTAATTCTATGTAGGTCTAGTATAGTTCTCAAAAGATATATACAAGGGCATGAATAAAACAGAGACAATCAATCAAAATTTAAAAGTAATATACAAGGGGTTTAACATACTGTTTATAGTAATATATCCAATTACTGCTGGTGTGCATGGTAGGTATGTTATGCAGATTTGGTGCCTTAGAGCCACACTTGAATCTTTTATTTTTAAGAGACTGCAAATATAATGGCCATACCTTAATTGCTGTTGTCAAGTACTGGTATCAGATTTATCGTTTGTGTGTTTTGAGGTGTTCATTAACAAATGGAAAAATGCTCTGGCAATCCAGCTTTAACAAGAAAGATTAGGAATATAGCAAATGCTTTCATAAGCATGCCTCTTGGCCTTCGCTTACATCTCTGGAATAAAGAAGGAACTGACCTACTTAAAAGCGCTAAACACTTAAAGCTGGATAGGTAACAAAATTAACAGTTAAATACCTTGAATTTTACAGTTTCTTTTGTAATTCTGTTGCTAAACATAAGCACATGGATTGCTCTTTGTTTCTAACACAATTTAAATATGCTCCCTTAACTTTGTCTAGAAGTTGACTAAACACATCATAAAATCATTTACTGCAAGATGTTTTTGAAGAGCTTTTACATTAGCAATTTCAGTTTCTCATTTTTTAATCATTATTAAATTTAGGGTTTCTATACTTTGGTAACATTCTGTCCTCCTTTTTGAGAGATGCCTTTAAAAATTTTAATATTTTGGCATAAAGTCTTCAGTATGTTTTAACATGTGTTTTTACTTTTATAAACATTTAGAAATATTGTATGGTGTTTAAGCTGAATGCTTAATATATAAATGAATCTAAACAAAAAAAAAATAAAGTCGATAGGGAAAAGCTGAAATTTAATTTTATTTTAATACCACATTTCATGGAATATTAGCAATTATTTTTAATGCCATTTCCGTAAAAGCTTTGTGTTCAAGAGTAGTAGGTCTATATAATGAGAAAATTAGAAATTGATCTCATTTCTTAATAACCATTTGACTTTAAAAGATGCAATTTTTACGTAGGAAAGTAGTACACGTGAACAATGTGACACAAGTATTACTGTATGGTTAATGTAAACAATGTTAGGAATGTGTATATATAATTAAGCTGCCTGCCTCCCGTTTCCCAGCAATGGTCCTGCTCTGATATAAACCTGAGCTGAACTTGAAAGCTCTGTCTAGTCACAAGTCTGCTGAGAATGTTCCTTCAGGCACACAGGTACTTCCCCAAACTGCCCCATGTACAAATTTCCCTTCTGCTGTTATCTTAGATGTATTTGAAGAGAAAAACTATTACAGATGACCACATTTCCATATAGGTGGAGTCAAATTCAGTTGGAAAGGATCTACAATGATCAGCTGGTCCAATTGCCTGGGCAGTTCAGAGCTGATGAAAGGTTAAAACCTCTTACTAAGGGCATTGTCTTTCAGTTTGTAGCAATTACTCCTTTCTTGTCCTATCACTACATGCCCTTGATAAATGTCCCTCACCATTTCTCTTGTAGGCTCCCTTCAGCCACTGGAAGGTGATTTGAGTGTTCCCCAGAGCCTTCTCCAAGCAGAACAATGCCAACTCTCTAACCTGTCTCCATAGGAGAGGAGCTCCAGCCCTCTGATCACCTTCATGACCCTCCTCTGGACTCACTCCAACAGAGCATATTGGGTCTAACGTTGTGTAATTTGGCCCCCAATGGGTCTATTATGTATAATGTTGTCATCAGACAACGTGTGGGATAGGCTGAGTTGCAAAATAGGATATTTTATAAACTCTGGACACATCTTTGGAGAACAGAGTAAAAAAGAAATTTTATATACTTTAATATTATCAAGAAAAAAGTAAATCACCCCTTTTCTGTTGTGGTACACTACAATTATTGATATTGCTCTAACACAATCAATGACAAGCATAATAGAAATTAATTGTGTATGGTATTAATCAAATATCATTTAATCAATCATCAAGTAGTTAGAAACTTAAAAATAATATTTGCACTCTGTTGAAAAAAGTAAGACAACAAAAAGTTAACCATAATGAAAAGCACAGGATTTAAATCAGAAAGAGATATTACTGCATTCTCTGTTCTGTTCTTCATTTAACTATGCATGTTCAAAATAAATCTGTGAAATGCTTCAAGAGAAACTAAACCCAGTGCCTATTAAAACCAGGAATAAATTTTTCCATGGTTCACTGAATTGCTCTGAGCATGCCTCTTCCTGAATTGATTCTAACAGCTGCCATTGAAACAAAAAATAGCCAGCATTTTGCATATTTAGTTGGGGACTAAAATGCAGACTTTGAAGGCTTTAGGGTTTCACTAGTTTAAGCATGGCTGGTAGGTTTCTTTTTCTCAGCTATGTATGGTCACAAATGAATTAATTTGTAAAGTGAATTCAAGAGTTAGAGCCAAAGAATAGTTCTCCTAATGTATGCAAAAGGTAGATTTGAGATTTAGACCTCTGAATCTTGGCAAACTGTTATAATTTAAATCCATTTTTCCTAACATAATTATAATTCCATTGGTATAAAAGAAAACAGGGTAAAACCTTCACTTCCAGAAAACAGAAATTATTCATGTCCTTCGTACTCTTAAAATAAATTGCTTACAACAAATTTAAGTATAAATGACCATCGAACTGTGATCAAGGAGCTAGAAATTGATTTTCATTTTAATTTATTCTCTCCCTTTCTCAAATTGTCAAACAAGTAAAGGCCATTTGCCCAAATGGGATAATTTACATAATTGCAATGAACCTGTTTGCTTCATATTTTTGCGGTATCAGTTAGCTTATTCCACTGATAACATTATGCTAATAAAATTAATACATTTGATTCCTTCATTGTTTTTGAAAAACTTTTATTAAGGTATGGTACAGTGCCATTCACCTAATTGAAGCAGCCAGATAAAAGCAAAATCATCTAAATTAATTTGTTGTCCAAATAATAGTGTTATAGATTTATATTATTCAAAGAGACAGTCACTTTAATTAATTGCTTTAACCCTGATTGAGAATTCATTTTATATTTTTTTGAGGACCATTCAAGAGAATTAATTTTAATATTTGGGAATGATGAGTAGAGACAGACCTTGTTAGTATGTGAATAGTTTAACAAAACAACTACTTATGTGGCTTGATTTCTCACTGAAAGGATATACTTCATATATGTATTTTGCAGTCATAGCCACTTTTTCTTATGGGAAAAAAAAAGTCTACATTATCTTTCAAGACCTGATAAAAATCCAAAGGAGTAAGTTAAATTCTAGTGAGGCTTGTACTTATCAACAGAACCATTAAATAAGTTTTAATTTCAACAACAGATTGTGGCCTCATTTTTCACTTTAACATTAGACATAAACAGATATAAATTAACTCTTGATTTCCAAGATAGTTTTGCAAGGCTGGAAGAATCTTCTTTCATTGGAAACTGAGCAAATGGTGCCTCAGCTAATATCAAGGGTAATATAACCAAGGTATCAACATAATATAATTTTCAGAGCAACATATTTTAAAATGGAAATATACCATAAGCATTGTAATAAGTTGTATTTTACCTTCAGAAACTCTCTGAGATTCACAAGACTCACAGAAGAGATAAAATAAGGGTCCTTTCCTGAGGCACAAATATGATATTCATAGTGGGGATCACCTACTCCTCATTAGTGGGATCTGCTTGGTTTAATTTGTATATGTTACCTCACCTTGGGCTGGTGCCTTGACTACTGCAAGCTGAGTGTGGGTGAGTGTGGCCCTGCAGCCTCCCCAGTTTCAGCCCCCAGGGGTTTTATTTTACTGGGCAGTGATCCCCTCTCCCAGAACCTTCCCACATCTTTTTACTGGGAATGGCAAAAATGACACTTTCTGGGGTATGCATTTTATTCTTATTTACATGAAAAATGTATAACCACCAAAAACAGGAATTTTTATAAATTCCATATATTACAGAGCTTTTTCTTTTTCTCCTTTTTATTTCCTGTACATTGCATAATAAAATATTTTGAGAAAAAAATATGAACATGAATGGTTGCTAAGAAATTTTTTTAGCAGAAATAATCACTAATCAGAACAAATTCTGAGACATTTATAAACCTTCATTTTTTTTAATGAAAATGCAATTAATTATAAAATTTTTATTCTGACACCAAACATTTTTTTTTAAAGTGGTTTAATATTTTTACAGTACCAACAAAAGTTGATACAGTTTTTGGCTTTGTATCAATCACTTTGGCACAACTTTAAAGTTCAGTATAAGAATAAGTTATTATATATTTAAGTTCACATACCATGGCAGAAAAGTAATGCTTGATCATAGAGGTCCATTAAATTCCATTTAAAATGAACAGTTGCAGAACTTTGTAGTGATTAATTCTTAATTCCCCAGTCATGATGGCTTAACATACAATTGTTGATGTAAAAACATTTTTTATAACAAAAGTAAGTAAAATGATAAAGAGAAGGCAGTAAATTTTGTGTGACTATGTTTTATTATTTATATGAAGAAGATCTATGCTGTGACTCTTAAAGCTGGACTATCAAGACATGTAAACACAAGATTAAGAAGGAATAAAATGTTTCAGTAATTATAACTGTAATCCTGTTGTGAGTAAGAGACTGTAAAATCTAGGGGAGGAAAGAACCAATTTCAATGTATATTAAAGGTGCTGTTTTATCTTGCTTCTGAAAGTCTTTATATAACTAGCTGTCATGTAAAGTTCTTTACTTTCTTTAATCATATTAAAACAAATAATAACGGTCTGAAGCAAAGGAAGTTATTTTAATTTTTATCGTCATGCAGATTATCATTATCCAATTGAAGAAAGATGATTAAGAGTGCTTTTACCAAAAAACCTAAATAGTTGAGTTGTCTTTTGTGATTCACAATAGTTCACTCACAATGGCTGTTAAACAGCAGCTTTTCTCCTGATGTCTGCAGGTGACAAAAAAATCTATGAGGTGAGTGACACAAAAAAAAACTCCCTTAAATGGGCCATATCATATGAACAAAACCTTTTTGTACCATGTGGTCTTATCACAATGAATATGAGTCAAACGACAAAAAAGAAGTAGCAAGAGGTTGTGAAAACACCGTAAAGATTTTTCCCTGGCAACTGGTGGTTTTTGGTATATCCCTGCCAGTGTACCCTTCCTACTCATGTCTGCAAAGAAATCCAAACTTCTCTCATCACTTTAATTATTAAATGGGGAAAAACTTGGTCTACAAAGTAACAAAGGCAATTCAAGACACTAGGAGAAATAAAATCCTATTAGCATCTATAGTGGCCGTTGCTCAAGTTATATGCCTTTTGCCAATCGCAGTGTAGTTTACAAATGCTGAACAAGATTTTTGTGTTCTAATTTGAGTACTAGGAGCATGTTAGCCATTGAAGCATTGACTGGTTGGCTGGGAAAACTAAGCCTCAAAGAGCTCTTTGTCTATGGGGTTAGACTGACTAGAATGTTTCCCGTACATGAACTTGCCTCAGATGTTTGGGCAACACACTGATATCTGCCGCATAGACATTCTCCTTAGTGCAGTCTTTCCTTTATCAAGACCATCTGCAGTGTGGGCAGATGTTTAGTTAATTTTGACTCCTATAATTAGCATAATGACATCTAAGTTTTGTTTTTCATATATAAAAATTAAAAATAGTTATATGAGCTTAAAAAGATTTCCTACTTTATTTAAAAAAAGAGAACTATTTGGAAACGTCAACCAGATATGTATTCAGCACCATTATTTTCTAGAGTCATCAGCAATCCTCATAAAGTTCCTTTAAATTGTGTGGAAAGTCTAACTTGTTTGCAAAGTTATACCCCTGAAAGCAAAGAGGGTTTTTTTGAGTTGGACACAATATTGTCATTGTGAGAAGAAGGGGAGGTTTTATGCCAAAAATGTTTTTTTGCAGATTATCCAGTTCAACAGATGGCCTCTTTGGGTGTTATGCATTTACTCTTGGTAGTAATAATGAGCACTGTCCCACAGAGTTTTCTGAAGACATGCAAGCATATATTGTACACCAAAGTCCCTAGGTTATCTTAAACTATTAGTATATATCTTTCTGTTTACATTTATGGGCATCACAAGTTCTTTAGATTCATTTTCTTAAAGTGTCTTTCGGAGTCATTATTACTTCGCTATGATGGAGTAACATGAAGTAATACAAAGTAATATGAATTATTTCATATCCTGAGTATTGCTCAAGACACTATGAATATTTAGGGCACCTTCTGTGGTTGCTCTCTTCGTGCACAGCGTGGTGGGAGCTGCCTGCTGTTGTCAGAACACTTTTATGACTGCAGAGTGAACGAACTGCAGGAGCTATGCTTGGAAATCAGTTCCTCACACCACCATTAACTGAAAACCATCTGGAGCATCTACAGATGCTTGGATCTGACTTATCCTGTTGTTGCCAAAGTGTTGTAACCCTATCTAAAGGGATGTCAAAAGGTGGCGACTTCCTATCAGAAAGATTTATTATCAAGATGTCTACTGATACGGAACCTCAGTTCTGAAAATAAATAAATTTTAAAAAGAAACAAAACACTTCAATTTTCACTCATATCAACAGAAATATGTGCTACTGTTATGTATTCAATAGGTATTGCATTGTCTATTCTAGACTTGGTTTTTGTCTAATTTTTTTAATAGTCTACTAAGATCCTTCTGTTTCTACTTTGCTGTCCTTCACATGTATTATGCTTTCAAATTCCGACAGTGTTAATCTGATCTATGATTTTTAAAAAATTTTAAAACTGATTTTTCTTTGGAGATTTTTTTTGAATTGCAAAAGAAATTCTATTAAGTGTATGACTTTAAAAGAAAGCCTAATGCTAAAGTGTTAAGGAGAATGTCTATTTCTTCCCATTAGCTTGCTTTGCTCTTGACTAGGAAGATTTTGAAGATTACAAGTCCTGAAGTCTATTCTTTTTCAAATATAGATGGTCCTTTCTGTCTAGCAATGTTAATTCATATTAGACTAATGATTATGTGATTTTAGTGTTTTGATTATTTTTAGCTGTTCATGAGACCTTCTGACAAAAATTACATGAGGTTCTATTTTCAATGACTAAGTATAGAATATCAAAGTTGCCGCATGCCCAGATACTCAGGGGTTCAGTCCAGCTGGTTTTGAGTACTTATTGACCACATCTGTTGTGTCATTTTTGCATGTCCCAGGGACTGAACTCAGTTTTCTCTATCACAGATGAGGACTGATTTACAGATTTTGCACATTGTCAGATCTAACTTGGGGTGCACATCAACACATACTTAAATAAAAAATGAGTATTAAATTCTTTTACATTTAGCCTCACTGGCTTGCACAATGCTTGTGCCTTGTGCAACTTCATGACAAAACAGGAGAGATGACTCATATGAGGCTTTATTTTAGGATGGTACTGGAACCACAAGTGACTTTGGAACTTTTAACAACAAAGAAAGAACAACAGAGCAGATTGTGCTAGAAAATATTCACAACTAAATTGGAACCAGATTCAAACATGAGTAGGAAGAAGCACTTTACTATGAACATAGTAATCTTCGCAGAGGAAGAAGTAAGGATGATATGTCATAAGTCACCCACACTCTTCAAGAAGTTTTTTTGAGGAAGACCAGATAACACCATTAAACCTAAGACTAGAGGAATATTGTGAGAGTGAAAACAATATCCAAGAAATGGTAGGAAATATCTAAATAATGATAATATTATTATTAATAATAACAATTTTAAGTACATTATCATGGCTAATTCACTGTACTGATTACTTAATTTTGACTATCAGTGTTAATATTAGTTTAAGTGGACTAATAAGAATTGCTTGCTGTATTTTATTTATAGTGTTTAAACATTAACTGTATTAACAATAAATTCTTGGCTCTGCACACAGTCTGTGTTCCCCTGTGCTCATAACAAGAATTTGAGAGTGATAGTAAACATCTGCAAAGTGTTGACCATATGGCAGATATGGCAAGTGACCTCCTTGTAATACAGTTGGGAATCCTCCCGACAGCAAGATTTTGAAACAACACAAGGTCCCTACAGGTAGTCGATCACTACTAGCTTTTGTGTGCTGATACCTGAGACAAAAAAAAAAGACTAATGAGGAAGCTTCTGCAACTCTCCAGATTGTTTTCTTACACTGTGCTGAAACTCTGACAAGTATATTGTCGAAAGTAGCATGAAAGTATGCAGTGTGCTGTTGTGAAGGATGTCATTGAGTAGAGAAAAGTAGCTTTGTACTGGAAGATGCTTTCAAGCTGGAGAAACAAAATTACCTGTATTGTCTCTCGGGTAGATATGACTGCATATAGCTGGTCAACTTCCCTGTCAAAAAAACGTAAGTTCCTGGACAGAGCTTGGGAGTACACATCTATGCAGGTATGAAAAGGAGGCTAAAGCACTGGAATAAAGCAGTGAAATAATTTCATAAACTGAGATTCTTAAAATGCTACTCAAACGCAAGCTAATACTATATCAAAATTTGTAGCAAGAGAAACTTAAAATTTTCTGAAATTCTGAATTATTAATTTTCTCAATCAAAATTAATTATTCTAAAAGAAGTCACTATGGCAATTTTTTTTAATTACGATGGAATATCTGTGAGATTAAGAAACAACAAACAAACCAAAAAAGGCAAACTACACCTTTCCTGATCAACCAAGCTCCATGCTTCCTTTGCCGCTAATGAATAAGAAGGCTTGAAACACTGAAATATGGCTTTGTTATCCTGCTAGGAAAATGTTAGGAAAATTATCACTGTATTTCACTTAGCTCTTCTTCTACCCTCTGTAGATTCATTTAAGAAACACTTATATTTCACCTCTCAATAGCACATTGTCTGCAGGGCCTGACAACTAATAACTTACAGGATGCTTCAACATCTGTGAGTCCTTGCCTCACAGATGTTCTTTTAGCTACATGAAAGAAATCCCTTGTCACCTCTCTCCATGCAATTCCAATTCTCAACTAATTATGAGTTTGTGTATAGTGATGATCACTCCCATGTGTCACTGAAGGAATTATGAATAAAAATTTTATGCAAATTAAACTCTACTTGTGTCTCTCCACCAGGAGATGGAAGCAGAGCATTTTTTTTTTTCATTTGGATGCATGTACTTTATGGGTTCTCAATGAACCTTTTCTGTAGAGGTATGCACATATGACTGTACTTTGTGTTCATATAAGATTTGCAATAAAAACCTTCTTAATCTAGAATGGTAACTTTAAGAATATCTATTTTATTCAATTAATTCAGTACTATAGCAGAAGAAGGGACTAATTCCTGTGAGTTTAAACATCTTGACAAGAGGTTACTCTCTTTTTTTAGTTATTTTCTTAAATTCCTAGAGGCATAAAGTCTTAATATTTCAGACTAATTTTATTTTTATTTCCTTGAAAAAAATATATGTTCGACTCATACTATTATTACCTGAAGAATTTCTAAGTTGTAAAAAGAGAAGACTCCTTTTTCCCATGCCTACTTCGCTGTGAGTTGCTGAAACTCTTATTAAATGCTTAACTAAGAATATTTCAATTAATTCATTTTGTTTTTACATGAGAAAATAGTGAGATAAAATTCACCCAGAAAGATTAATCGAATAATAAGGGAAAAATGTTGGAATTTTATTTGCTTCATCACCACCTCCTGAAAACACACAATATAATTGTAACACATTTTAACAAAAATATATGACTCCTTAATTCATGAAACTCCTGTCTCAATTTCTTAAGGTCTAAATTTTTCCACTTGGGAATCTAGTGCCACATCCTCTAGAGACCTTCGCAGAAAAAATACAGAGCCAGGGAAATAAAGCAAAAAGCTTATGCTCAAATATAGTGTAGAGCTGCCAGTAAAGACAACATTGTCAGAAACCCAAGCTGGTAGGAGTAGATGGAATACAGAAATTTTTATTTCCATAGTATTATCTGGTTAAGGACATTGTCGAATAGAATACTAAGACAAAGAAGGAAGCCATGGACAAAATACACAGAGATAAAACCTAATAGCCCATATGGAGGCAAAGACAAGAGACTGACCTGGTCAGAAATAGCATTAATGAATGGGCCATCACCAAGGAACAGGCAAAGGAGGACTTTGCAAACCTGAGGGTCTGTTTTAGGGGACCGGTGGGACTGCGTGATGAAAGAAGCAAATCAAGGAGCTAAGGAGGAAACACATAGAAAAGGCGACAAGTGTCCTGTTGTATGTAAAATGGAGTTGTTGTCTGCCTGAGTCCTGTGTCTGATCACCAGTCTATCCTACCTTCTTGTAGCTTCTTCTTAAACCTCTGCATAAGGTCATTCTTTAGTTTATGTGTGTATGTGCTGCAAGGACCAAGTGCCAGCTCCTGGTGAGAGCTCTGTGTGTGAGCAAAAGCTGGTGCCAGTTGCTGGTGCCAGTTGCTGGAGTCAAATGTGGGCAGTGGGTGCTCCTGGCCTGTGGTCAGCTATGGGAGAGAGTGGAGTCTCGAAGCCACCTACTGGAGCAAGTGGAGGTTGCTAACCTCGAACAATGGGGTAGGAATGGTAGGTATCCCAAAAAACAGATGATGACATCACTGGTATGACTGAGGATCCCAGTGCTGGCAGCTGTAGCAGGTCCTCAGGACACAGCCCATGTGCTGAGTGTTGGCTGCTGGAGCTCCAAATGTCTTTATCTTACCCAGTCCTGGAGGGCTTGAGCTCTAGCATAGGCATTTGCTAGAAAATCTCAAGCTGAACCAGCAATCAAGCAGGAGAGCCTCAGGCTGGGCCACAGGTACCAGGTGGGTGGAGGATTCAGATGATCCATGATTGTGGAGTGCCTGTGGGATGAGTGTGCAAGTGGTGTGTGTATGCAGCCAGCAGCAAGGTGGATCAGTAGGTGAGTAGAACCATAAATAAGGGGGCTGGGATAAAGGCAGAGGTGCCAGACAGAGGGCCTGTGTAAGTACCCAGTGGAGCCATGAATGTACCTGTGCCTGTGCATCCAGACAGTTTTATGTGTATGCCTGTATAAGTGAAACCCAGCCTCTGTCAGCCCAAGAGCTGGGGTTTTGGGTATCTTTATTTTTATTTTTGTGAGTTCTGCATGCAGGTACTGTTGAAGGCAGTGCCTTGTCTGTGGCAGCCTGTGTGGCTGGCTGTGCCATGGTCCTGCAGGTGTGTGTCAGTGTGTGCCCCCAGGATATGTACTGAGATTCACTTTGGGTTCTGTCTGCAAACAGAAAAGTGGCAACTGTGTCCTTCAGCCTGGGCAAAACCCTGGGTCCCTGAGGAAATGGGCTCCAGTGACTGTCAGGAGAGAGTCCTGAAATGGTTTTGTTGGCGGCAGCCTTGTGCCTAACATCCTTTAATATAAAGTATTAGAGCTACAACAGATTGATGTTATAATATTCTTCTCTGTCTAAATGAACACATTCATCTGAATGAGAAAAAAAACCCAAGATGTGTTAGCAACCTCTTCCATTTCATCTCCTCTTGTTTCTAGAGGATTTTAAGTCACCATAATGCTTTGATACTCTGTACGAGACCTGAATATATCATTAACTTCACCAATTTATTTGCATGGATTTTTCAATGACCATAAACTTCAAAAGACATTTAAGAAAAGATAAAATGGTCTCAGTTCTACTAGCCATGCATAAAGTGGCTCCATGAATCAAGATCAGCTGGAGGACTGTTCTCAGGAATGTTCTTTTGGGAATAAAATTTCTTTGGGAGATAAGGGTAAATTATTTTGCATATAATAATTTATTTAATAAATATGTATCTTTTTAATTTTACATACAAAAATGTGACACAGATAGCCACTTTAAACATTACTCACATAAACTGATTTTGAAGAATGTCTGCTAATTTTTTACTTCTTTATTTATCATTTACTGCTGCTGCTGTCCAAGTCATTACTAAAATCATCTGGTATGAGTTTAAATTTCTTAAAATCTGCATAAGATGCTCACCAATTCCTTGTTGTATCATCATATTGGGTAAAAGAAAAAAAAAGTATTTGTGAGAAACTAAATAATCACCTTTTTCAAGTCATACATGAAAATAACCCCGCTGTAAAATTGTTTTCACATACTTGTGCTGATACTCAATAAAGTTAATTTTCCCGAATTTTTCGTACAAATTACAACCAGAGCATGAAATTTTGTAATAAAGAAACTAGAAGCATTATGAATCATCACAATATAAAGTGGTCTGCTTCCTGCTATTTCCTAGAAAAGCAGGCAGAATTTTTACTGTGACAACTTCCCAATGAGTCATACAGCATTTGGGTAGCAGATACAGTCACATAAATTTCACTCATTCATTTAAAAACTGTTTGTTATACCAAGCAGAGAAAAACTGGTTTCATATGGACTTGTCTTGCATAATGATTTTAAGATTTACCATCACATTTTTCACCCATGCTTTGTTACATTATCATCACAATGGATAACCACAGATACAGGAGTTTTTTAGAAAGAAGTTTATAGCAGCTGTTTTCTGAATACAAAAACTGAAATTGCGACAGATCACATATGGGAAATTATTTACACAAATTTAAAAGGCACATTTCATTCATTTCTGAAGATTTGCCAAGTAAATTCTTAAAAGATGAAATATTACTCTTCCTATTTATCAGATAGAGGGATACATAATTCTTCAATACTGCCATTCTTAGATTTTGCTATCATTGCACTGTGAGAGTAAAATGCAGGCTGGACCCTACAATATTGATTTTCCAGTGGAGGATGAGTACCAAACAACAAAGGATGAAATGGAGCAGCGCTGATGGCCACAA
Source organism: Polioptila caerulea (assembly GCA_013397295.1). Lineage (NCBI taxonomy): Eukaryota > Metazoa > Chordata > Aves > Passeriformes > Certhiidae > Polioptila > Polioptila caerulea. Next base: position 493,507 of record VYXF01002735.1, on the reverse strand, counting down.
AAATGTCCCATTAAATTGTGAGAGCGAAGGTAAAACTACCTCTAACAACCTTTCTAAAACAGCAAATCTAATCCCAGGTGGTAGTTGGATCAAAGTGACTTTTGCACTCTGTCCTCTGATTCTCCCCCGAAAACTTCTTTTCCTGATGATACGGAAGTGAAGCTATAACAAAGAACAGGAGAGAGGAGGCTAAAGTCTTTGGCAGTAGGAAGCTGTAGGTATGTAATCTCCTTGATATGTTAAGAGGATCTTCACTCAATACCTGTGAACAAGAATAAGACTTTAATTTATAGCTCAACATAGTCAATGTTAGTATATGGCATTGATCAAAAGTCAATATTGCTTTTGATCAATACCATATACTCTCAAATCATATCGTGACAATAAGCCTATCCTCTGTGTTCATAGATAAACTGGATGCTATTGCAAAGTTTTAATTAATCTTCTTTTCTTAGTAGATACTCAGTTCAAAACCTGATAAATATCAAAAAAAAAAGAATATAATTATACTAATAAATTGCTTAGTATTGGAGCTCTTTCTTCCCAATGATAAAATGAGTAAACTTCTATTTTCTGATGAGAAATTCACTTTTTATATGTCATATATAAATTGAAAGCTACTTTTCTGGTTATGTACCTATACATTTAGATAATTTTTTTATCCTGACTTTTTTCCTGCATTATTTCTTTGATTGAGCTAGGAATTTCTCAGCTTATATGTACAACTTTTCCTAGATGTTTTCAAACTGAGTTGATTTTTTTTTAAAGTGAAGTCAATTTAAAAAGTAACATTTATTATATTAGTCAAATTTAATGTAATTTACATCTAATGTTCTCTAATTTTTTGTGATCCATTGAGTCTTAAAGCAGATAATATTCTACTATCAAAAATTTCACTTTTTGTTATTCTTGTAACACTTGACAATTTATATCTGATAGATCATCACATCTTTTGTCCCTGTGTTCTAAAGTATGAACAATCAACCAAAAGACAGGTGCAGAAGAGAAACTGTATCTCTAGGACTTACTGTACCAGCGATCCATTTTGCTCCAAATTTGGTGGCTTTTTGAATAGTACTAGTAAAGTGGGAGTATTTGGAAATGGACCCTGGCAGGAAAGGGCAAAAATCCTGTTCTCTGAAGATTGTACACCTATCTAGTGAGCAAGGTATTGCCCTTCCACTTTACTCCTTCAGGAGTTCAGGGGTGATGTAACACTCCCTTGCTGAGAATGGGAGAATAATTTCACCTCTTACAGCAGATCGGTTCTGTGCTTATGCAATTTAAAGTGTTGTTAGTTCTTTGACTGACTTTTATAATGTAGCAAGTGGATTTATTTCTGTTTGGGTGAAGTTTTCCTACAGGAATTATGCATAGATTGATTCTAGTACTCATAATTAAGGAGCTCTTTACAGCTGATGATGAATTTAATAAAAAAAATACATTAACATATAAATATTAACATTATGTACTTGTAGTCTGAAGAGATAATTTTTACCAGTGAATATGAACTTAGGATTAGACTGGTATCTTGGAAGTATTTCATATTATACTTCAACAAAGTCCACCTCATATTGACTATGCTTTTCTTCATCCTAGCTCTAAAAGCTGTTTTACCACCTTTGTTCTTTATTGTTCTCCCAGCATAAGATCAGTCGTAAGGTGAGAATTTTCCTTTATTTTGAAAATAGATGTAATTTTACTCATTTGACAGGTGCAGGAAACATAATGTCTGTATTTTCTGATAAAACCTTTGCATACTTTGGATTTCCTTGTAGGTCTGGTGTTTATGCTGTTTTTGTACATAATGCTTGCAATGGCTAGAAGATCAAAAGAGTGTTACTAATTTGTAAATACAGTGATGAATTTTAATGAGCTGTTAGCCTAACTAAGTAAAGTAATGCATGAGAGACAATGTTGATACTTGTTCTGTGTAGATCCCAGACGCAATATATTCATTCATTAGTACATGAGTTTATGCCAAAAAGCTATGAACATTTTGATTATCTCACACTTGTTTGCTCAGCTGTAAGCCTTTTTAAGGTTTTACTTTAAAAAATAATTTTTCCTTCAAATACAGAATAAATTTTTTATTTTTTAATAGTTCTAAGTAAAATTGTTCTTGCAACTATAGCAATAACAATATTAGGAAGTAATAAAAGTCCCAAGTAAAATTTCTCTATAAATCATAGCCTGTCTTGATCATTTTTGGAAGATCTAATCTCGTACTAGGTCTGACTGGGATAAAGTCAAATTACTTCATAGCAGCCCACAGCGTTCTGTGCTTTGAACTTCTGTCTAAAACACTGTGGATAACACATCAGTGATTTTTGACTGTTACTGCACAGTGTCAAGCTTTTCTCTCTCCCTTCCTTCATCTTCATTTCCTCTGCCCAATGCCCCAGTGAGCAGGCTGAGGATAGGCCAGAGGCTGAGAGCATCACAGCCAGGACAGCGGTTCCAGATTGACTGATGGGATATTCCATAGCATATGGTGCTGTGCTTAGGTAGAAATGCTCAGGAAAAGAGAAAGGAAAGGGACATCTTACTGGTTATGGCTTTTGTCTTCCCAAGCAGCTGTAATATGTGGCCTTGCTTCCCAGGATGCAGATCTACATCTGCCTACTGATAGAATGTAGTGAATTAATTCCTTTTTTGAAGTGATTCCATTTTTTTCCCTTTAGCTTTCACACACAGTCTTTGCTTTTTCTATTAAACTGTCATTATGTTGATCCATTAGTCTTCTCATCTTCTTTTTGTTTTCTCTCTGTTCTGTGGAGAAGGAAATGAGAAAAAGGGCGGATGGATGTTGCCTGAGGTCATCTCACTACAAATTTGAAAAATAATATTTTCTACTCTACAGCTTTTTAAGAAATTTTTATTCTCTCTGTCACATTGCAGTGTATGCTGTTAAAGTTATTGCATTTCACCTGTGAACTGAGAGATTTCCATATAGACAACTTAATCTTACCTTTGCTTCCCATCAAATTTAAAGTGCATGTCACTTGATCCAAGACTGAGAAAAAATATGAATGGATGTGAACTAGTGCATTTGAAATTTGACTCTGTGTTTTGCAATGTAATTAATAGAATGTAAGATACTGTTAGATACTGTTCCTCTAAATAAAAAAAAAAAAAACAAAACAAAAGCAAAAAGTCCCTTTTATACATTTTTTGCTTTTGTTGTTGGTTTTGTTTTTTTTTTTTTTTTTCTTTGTATCTTTAAACACAGGTGTTCTCTAGCCAAGATAGAGTTTTAGATAAATTGAACAAGAAAATTCTGTACTTCTAGGGAGAATTTAAATGCAGCAGTCTGTTCATCTCATGTAGCATGAGCCTAATGTGAGTGAAGTATTTCTAGAATGAGCGACTTCTGTAATGGGATTTTTCTAACATCTTTACAAGCTGAATTCTTCGTTAACTGTGCACAACCTAGATTTTGACATCACAACATCATAATATAAATAGTGATATATCAGGGTTTTTTCAGAACTCTGGTAGGTTACAGTGACTCAGGCTCTTTCAAAGTCAGCTATAGTAGATTCCAGGTTGATCAGAAGAATGAAGACCACTTTTTGTCTGCAATCCTAAATAACACTGCTGTGGTAAGACAGAAAACCCTTGTGCTGCAAGTGTTCTAGGCTCACAGTATATGTGATGTAATCCAGGAGGACTGGAGAATAAAGTTGAAGCATAGATCTGAATAAATAGCTAAAAGCAATGTCTTTTAGTTTTTGTTTATGCATTGAGTGTTAAGCATGATTACCATAAGACTAAATTGATGATTTTCTTTTAATAGCATCTTGTTCCAACATCTATATCCTGAACATAACTTCTGTCTACTGAATATTTGTGAAAAAAGTATAGTGTTCAAGTAGATCAATTTAATGGTCATAAATTTTTTTGGGAGCAGAGGACTATGCTCAGAATATTCAAGAATAAGTATACAGCTCCTTCATATTTCCTAATCACTGAAATAAGATTTTTTGGAGTATGACTTTTTATCTACTGCAACTAGAGCAAAAGATATTAAAAAATAAATAGATATATGCATTAGATGAAAATTTGTGAGAACTTTCAATAATGAATCAGAAAGAACAGTTATGAAGATGCATTACTTTTGCCAACAAAATACATGCTGCCAATAGATTAGAACTTCCTCCTTCTCTGTCCCTGCAGCTGCTACATTCTTGCCCGCAGCTACAGCTTATTAATTTTTTAGGGTCCCTAGCCTACTGAGTGTTGTAACTTGTCTATATTTAATAGTTTCAGCATGTCATAACTGCATAATGTGATATACCCATTGCAACATTTTTCTGTCTTCTAATTTACAAATTTTACCAAATCAATGTTAATTTTAGAAAATAATGAAAAATAAGCAGTTTTATGAACTAGTTGATCCAAACATGTTTTGGAGCTACCTGGACTCATGAATTATAGTGAAAGGTGATAAAATAAATACTTTTCCATATGTAAATTCTCCCTGTTATCCATGCTGACTTTAGTGGCCAAGAAAGTATTTTAACTTTGGTATGGGTACATAAAGATTGTATTATAATACACAGTTGCTGATATAAAAGTTCACCAGCCACAATTTTATGTTTTTGTAGTTATCAAAACTACTCCACCTATCTGATATATCTATTCTTCAGTTATCTCTGACATGATGATAAAGAAAAAAAATTAGCATTTATGCAGTATTAAATTCTGAATTCTGTAATTCAGAAGTGAATTATAAAATTTAGAAAAACATTCTGAATCCTATCAAAGCATTAGGATGTACCCAAAAGAACACAAATATCTCCTCAGAACTATGCATGTAAGTAGTTAAAAAAATTTAAAAAAGAAATATTATAGAAGTTAAAATATATCACTGAGACTTTATTCTGTAACCATTTTTCTGTTTTGAACTAGTGGTCATGCTGCTTTGACATTTCACATTTTATAGACATTGAACCATTCAAACATATCCACATGCAGAGAAGTAATAGATGAATATAGGTTCCAAAGGGCTGTAAGGTTTATTTTTTTTTTCTCCTTGAAATTGTGGCCCAATAGGGTTTACTCTGTCAGATTATCTGTTTTGTTTTTTTTACCTAACACAGATAATCTGCTGAAAAATAGTTGTTGCTTTACTAATTTCCTTCTTGTTATATACTGTTTAAACCATATGCTTTATCCTTTCTAGCTTTTCTCCTAATTGCACTAGATGATTTTATTTTTTAGTTTATTGTTTAGCTTTCTCTTCATCAAATATAAGACATCATGAAAATATTACCCTAAATAATGTAAATAATTGCAGATAGAGTATTACTAAAATGATCAGATCAAATAAAGCTGATTTCCTTATTCTTCCTCTACCTAATACTTTAATAGACTTTATTTCTTAGAGCAATGAAAATTGTACAAAGTTGCTGTTGCCTGTCTGCAGGAACTACTTTTAGTCAAAAGGACTAAAATATCATTACTCAAGTGAAGTATGATTTTTAAGGAAGATTTAACCAGTTTCCCATGTTTTGCCTTTGGCAATAAATACAGCACTATATTTTACATATCTGTGACTTCTCAGCTTTCTACCCAAAAGGTTTGAAGCTATTGTAATACATCCAGGAGAAACACAACTTCAATGACGTTAGTTTTCCTATGTGGAAAAAGATTCATTATACTTACATCAGAAAAAAATAAAACACATGTTAATTTCTTTAAAACCTGCTTTGCAAGGGAAAATGAAATTGTTAAATGCATTTAACCGGGACAAAGTGATTTACTCAAACATTTTTTATTTTAATTTGTCCTTCAATCTCATTTAGTACATGTATTGCCTATGGCTGCAATCAGAGCTGCTTAGCATCCCTTGAACCAGATTAAAGATCAAAATCCTTCTTAGTGCCAGCTTATTGCGCAGCAAATACAAACTCAATGCAATCAGCAAGCTTAAAACAAGACTCAGATGTTAGCAAAGCCAGTGGAGATCAAGAAAGAAATATACAAAACAAGGTGACCCAGAACAGAATATCAAAGACTTTTTTATTTTCAGCTCTGGCTAAAGCCATGAAGTCATTCTTGTGAACACAGAATATCCCAAAAAGAGATTGTTGTTAGGAAATTTAAACCTACTTCTAGTTTGCAATTTCAGCCACTGGATCTTTTTTTACCACTTTTTTATACATTACTTCTTCATGCATTGCATACATATATCAAAGCATCCCCTATAAGCTTATCATAAGAAGAAATTGTTCATTTCTTCTTTGTGTTTTTGTAATGAATAGAGGTTCAAGACAAACAGGAATGGCTCAGAGTTATGGCAGGTTTGGCAGTCTCTAATGACTAGAAAATTTCCTATTCAGCATTGTGCTACCACTGGTAATATTATAATATTATCATTTTATTTTGTTTGGACTTTATAAGATTCATTCAAAAGTTTTCTTTCTAGATTACTTTGGGTTTGCCTTGCACAGCTTGTATTGCAGTGTGTTAGTTGCTTATTTATTAATTATGAAAAAAAAAAAAATCCCAAACACCACAAGCTTCAAACATTATCAAAAATGAAGTCTTATCCTGCAATCTATGAAATTAATAGCAAAGAGAATTCAGCATTTTTCCCCCATTAATTCGTAAGTTCTCATTTTTGTGCAAAACTGCAAATAATCTTGTCTAGAATTTATTCTTTATTACATTCTTAGGAAAGAGGCCACATATTTTTTGGAGAAAAAAGTTACTGAACATACATTTAACTTGTTAGCGCTTTATGAGGGAGGGGTATTTGTTGTGCAGTTGATACACAAAATATAACAAGACCTTAACTACTGGATGATGTGAGTCGAGACAATTTGTGTCATCCATCAAACAAAGTGATGTGTGCCTATCAAATGACAAGGAGTGTGTTCCACCAGGTGATTAATGCACATCCAGTCATGCAGGTGTGCAAACAGCTTTGATAACATGACTTATATACCTGAAGAGTGCCAGCACCTGATGGGAGAATGTAATTTTAAATGGCTCATGGCACCTCTGAAAATAAAAGGAATTATTTGACTTGCCTAAAAAAATGTATGCATGTATCCTTGATCATTTGGATTTTTCTAAATGAAATTTAAAAAAAACAATATAAATGAGCCAATTCAAAGTTCAAAACTTTTATAATTTGAAAATTAAACCTTTCCCAAGAATGTTATGGATAAATGCTTGTGTAGCATAGAATTAATATATTTGAAGCCAAAAGGACATTAACATTCAGTAACCACTGAAAAAAAGTGGTAATGGCCTTTCAGAAATTTCAGCCTAATGCTGTTATACCTTTGTGTGGATCCAGGAATGATGTTCAGATGTACAGACAAAAAAAAAAGAGTTTTTTAGGAACAGCATAGCAACAAATGAAATCTCTGTAATATATTTTCATTTCTAAACTAATTTCTGTCTTTTTAATATTCCTGTAGAATGTATGAGTTATCTTAGACTGTGGGTATTTAATTTGATTTATGCCTCATTAAATAAAGAGAAAGCTTTAATTTTTTCCATGTTCATTTTACTGAATTTTTCCTCAAAATCTTTAGGAAGTGCACCTCAATATTTTATTAATTGTGCGCTGTATTGTAGGGCCTCTTTAAGAGCAGAGTAATGTGATTACAAGAGGCATAAACTTCAGACTATAGTAGAATGCAAACTAACAACATAAAGACAATATAGTCTGGATTTTTGAATAATTACTTTTTTTAAATTTGAGATTATATATAAGGTTGCAACAAAAGTACAGTAACTATCTATACATATATATGTGTATATGTATATTTTTACAATAAACAAGAACAAAACCAAAACTAAACCCACCATCATTCTTCAAAAAGAATCACCCACATACCCAAAGTTCACCAATAGAGAGGAAGTTTCACTCCATGTCTATTTTGGGAGCTGAGCCTTCTCTCCTATCAATATCTCTGTTGGGAACATCGATGAAATCTCCTTACATGATCAATATCTATCTGTACACTGAACCCAAACAGCGCAATGTTGTGCTGTCAAAAGTCTTGGCTTAGGAAGAAGGATTCTAAATCATGGTGAATAAGCTGCAGTAAAGAGTGAGATCTAGGTTTCTAATGCTGACACTCACAGAAGTTGACACCCAAAATGTTTGTAACAGGATATGCACTAAAATGAATTTTGACACCAACACAGGAATGAAGCAAAACCTCTCTAGGAAGTGATCAATAGGCTGTTGCAATTTTCTTCATGTAGAGACTTAAGTCACACATTTGGCTCCACCTCGTTAGTTCCCCAAATTTGCTTCTTCTGCAGCCGCACAAGGAGGACATTCTAGTGTCACAGTTTTTCATCAGAGGTTAAAAACTGGCATGGCTATGATACTCTCTCCAGCTTGGCCTACACAGTCAGAATCTGTATCTTCCTAATGAAAAATGATTGCTGGCTTTAGATTTTTCCATTTTCTCTACAATATTAAAGTGATTGCTGCTTATCCAGAGTCTAGAAAATACCCTATAATAAAAATGTTTAAAATGCATGTTTTCTGAAATAATAACAACACTGTTAGAAACATAAATTTAAAAAAAAACAACCCAAAAAACAACAAAAAAACCACAGGGATGAAATCTTTGCCACTTAAATATCATCAGACTGAGTCTCTGGTACTTAGAGCTGGGACAGAAATCCTCTTTGAGTGCTTATAGGTTTTTCTGGACTGTTGGATAAGATGATTAAGCCTAAAATATTCATGGATGACTGATTTTATGATCATGTAGATATTCAGAATTGTCTTTCCTGGGTAGATACCTACCTCTGAGAGCTGTATTCTGAACCCTGTTTAGATAGCCAGCCTATCTTCTTTCCTCAAGTATTTTAAGGGCTAATGGGAGCAAAACAAGAGATAAGTGATATTAAAAGTAGTGCCATCATGATCATAAGAGTTTGGTAACTGGGATAAAAAGGGCCTTCATATAGCAATTTTCTGAAGTCTTGCACTGCTGTCAGTCAAACAATCTGAAATATTAAAAAAAATATTTTTACCCAGTGGTAATCCTGAAAAAGTTGGTTCTGAGGTATTTCCCAGGGGCATGTGTTCAGCCACCCACAGAAAAGCAGGGCCCCATCTTGCTTAATGGTGACTTGGGAAGACAAACACTAATACTACAAATATCCCCCCTTTTTTCTTCTTAACCCAACTTAATACCCTGAGCATGATGTCTTAGGGTATGGAACATCCCTTGGGTCACCTGTCCTGCTGTGTCTTTTCCCAGCCTCCCTGCCAGTACGGCAGTACGGAAAGCAGAGAATGGCTTGGCCCTGTGCAAGCCCTGCTCAGCAATAACAAAAACATCTCTGTGTTATCCACCCTGTGTTCAGCACAAATCCGAAACACAGCCCCATACCAGCCGCCGTGAAGAAAATTACCTCAGCCAAGACCCACACACTAAGGAAAATAAGACTTTTAATCTGTGTCCCTGAAGTAGTAGCTGTAGTAGCTATAGTACTGTGGATGCTTTTTACAAAATACTTTGTTTCCATAGACCACTTGAACTAATCCTGTGACTGGGTAAAAACAATGCACATAAACTGCTAAAGCAGTGCATGCAAAGTAGGAAATAAGTCCCTAATTTATTAAAAGTTTAAGATAAATCACAGATGCGTTCCTTTTACAGTTCATTAAGAGTAATTGGAGATATATACTCAGTTCTTGCTGTGAAAAATACTCTGTTTCTGTAGTGGGCTTTAAAAAAGAAAGTTTGACAGCTACAGGACTGAATTTATAAACTGTTAAGCTATGCATTTTTATATACTTTTATCTGTAAGATGATTTTTTTTCTTTCATGAAGACATTATTTTAGGTTACTGAGCTTCCTTTAGGCTTTTCTCTGCTGCTTATAGAAGCAAGTATTGTACTAGGAAAGGAAATACAATGCCTTTAAATTTGGAGAAGACAAAAGGTTTTCAACCTAAGAGAAATTAAAGGGACTTTTTCATTGTTCTACTAGTGTTCATTTATGCAGTGTTTATAAGAAGTTATTTTTTCAGTTAAGAAATGTTTAATTTAGAAATTTTCTGCATTCCTATAATTAGATGATTCACTATGTATAATTTAAAGAACATACATATTAAAATAAATGCATGGGTTTTTTCTTTCTACAGGAAAACAGAGGATTGTTAACATTTTTAAAATTGTCTTTTAAACTTCTGCATGCTCTAGAAGTTCTATTCACAGTGCTTCTCTATATTTTATGAAATTTTGTCCTGAAATATGAAATCATTAACATTTCTAAAAGGGTCAGGGTAATAAGCTTTGTTCTTGCGTAGAGCATGGCAGAAAAACAGGTGGCAAGAAAAGCAGAAGAGACAAGTGGACAGTGCATTTTAGTGTTTTAGAGAGGATTGTGGACTCAGAAACACACACAAACTTCTTCTGCAAGACAGATATCTGAACAGTGTCAGAGCAGTTGCTTGCTTAGAAAGGCTGTCTGTTTAACTTTTACATCAAATGAAAATTACACATCATTTTATTCTTTCAAAATGTGATGACTTTACCATTATAATTTCTTCAAGCTAGCAGATTTTGCAGTCAGTGTGAAGGTCTTTACCTAAGAGTATATAAGTGGCTTATTGAGTAAAAGCTAATTTACAGAATTTGTAAGCGCTGAATGAATGCAAAGTTTCAAAGCAAAAGACAAAGTTGGTTGGATAAGAACTGTGGGATTTTTGCATCCCACTGACCTATTTTTACTGTGAAGTCATTTAAATACGTTCATAAATCTAGTCCAATTTTTTTGCCACCATTGTGAAAGAATTTTGATTAAAGAGCTTTACTAAGAATGGTTTTGGATTAAAGTATGATTGCACTTATTAAGATTCTTTGTAATACTTGATTTTCACAAGTGATGTGGAGAAAATTTTAATTTTAATGCCATTACTGAGAAAGGATTTTCAGAAAGGAGAAATAAATTATTATATCAGAAACTTACCAATCCCACAGGGTAGTGTAAAAATGTAGTTAGGACCTCATTGGAACAAGTAATTCATTACTAGGGAAGGATATTAAAACCTGAATTCTGGACATGAGACCTGTTGTGATCACACAAGGTAAAAAGGAGATGATAGACTAGCCTGTGGCGAAGGTCCTTTGTTCTTACGTTTAAACTCTCTTAAAACATAGCCCATTACTTCAATAAATTGAATAAATCTTGTCAGAGGACCTGAGATGTCTTTAGGAATACCTTCAGTGAACTGGGCTTCTTTGTAAGCACTACCGTCAGCTTATCCGACGTAAGGCGGCAGTGGTTGTGTTTGTAGCTGAGGTTCAGTTAAGTTAAATAGAACTACAGATTTCAAGTTCTACTGAAGACAGATGGGTGTGGTTTTAAAATAAATGTCATGAAACAAGTTTGGGGATTTTTATTTTATTAATCAAAAAAGTTGAATCGGTGTGTTTCAAACTCTGACCAAAATTTCTATTGCCCTCAAGACCTTGGTTTGCACTTTCACAATGTACCTGGAAAGAGGTAGACAGTGGAATGTCTTTAACTACAGATATAACTCTTTCAGTGCTGATTTTGCTGCTACTTCACCTGTTACCTTGTAATCATCACAAAGATTTTAAGGTTAAATATCCTGAGACGTAGACATAAGAAAATTCTGCAGTTAAATTAAAATACATATTCTCAACAGATGTTCAGTCTCTATAAGATGTCAAACAGTAAAGAATCCTCATCTTCCTTGTGTATATTGTTCCAATGGTTAATCACCTTCACAGCAAGAAAAGGCTGTACCTAAAGTCCTGTGCCAAGGTTTGGGCCACTCTAATAAAGACACTGAGGGGCTGGAGTGCATCCAGAGAAGGGCAGCAGAGCTGGGGAAGGGTCTGGAGCACGAGTCCTGTGAGGAGCAGCTGAAGGAGCTGGGGCTGTTTAGCTTGGAGAAAAGGAGGCTCGGGGGGGACCTTATTGGTTTGTGCAACTGCCAGAAAGGAGGCTGTGACAAGGTGGGGGTCAGTCTCTTCTACCAAGTGACAAATGACAGGGCAAGAGGAAATGGTGTCAAGATGTGCTATGAGAGGTTCAGGCTGGATATCAAGAATGTGTTGGATAACCGGGTGTTCGGGAAGATGGCAGCAGTCTTTTGCAACCTTAATGTTTCTGTGATTCTACTCTGTTATTTATAGACAACATATTTTCACTACTTTGAGTTTTATGGACTTCAAAAGCATTTTAAAACATAAATAATGTATGATATAGTTATGAAAAACCTCCAATAACAGAAAATGCAATAAACAAGAAAACAGGTTAAGAAGATTATCATTGTCCTGTTTCTCATTTGAATATATAGATATTTTGAAGTCCTTACTCAAGCAAAAATTCCAATGCACGTTTTATCTTATAAAAGCTCAATGTAGAAGAAGTATTAATATTGTGGAAACAAGCATGCCAATGGAAAATCTCAGAAAAGTTTAATATAGTCTGTATCACCTTGGCTGTGGATAAGAGGAGAAAGCTCATTACATAGTAGATTTTTTATGATGATGAGAAAGAAAAATGTTTACTTAGAAAGCATTTTTCTTACAAGAAAAATGCTTTCTTTTTGATGCAGATGCATCAAAAAGAAAAGGCTGTTAAACTCTATACTACATAAACAGTGAAAGATGGTTCTGTAGTCTTTCTCACTCTAGAGTTTACTATAAGTTATGCTGAGGAAGGAAAAACAGGATTTTCTTTTTTTTTTTGGTGTTGTGTGCTACAACTGAAATTTAGAAATTATTAGTAGAATGGATACTTGTGCATTTCAAAATCCAAGCCTCAAAAAATTTAACACTCTCTAATTACATTATAATTTCAGAATAATTTCCTTATATTAAAATGAATAATCAAGGGTGGAATAAAGACTTTCAGAATTATTAATTTTAGAGTAATTGTCTTCTCCCTGTACTAAAAAAAAAAAATAGAATTCTCATAAATATTCCTCAATATATATAAAAAAGAAGTTTAGATGTAAGAAAATTACGACATATATTTTTCTAGATGTCTTTTTTCCTAGAATGCATTTAATTTTCTAGAAGCACTTCTTATAATTTTTTTTTCTTATGTCACTATATTAAAAAACTCATAATTAATTTAAGTTCATTTCAATTCCTCCAACATTTTAATCATCAAGTTTTAAAACAAAAAATGCATAAGACATTTAAATTTAAATAGAACATTTTCAATCTAAGCAAAACTTAAGACTTTCCATAGTCTTTATTCTCCTGTTTTAGAAAAATCCAAAACATTACCTGAAAATGATTTCAAAACTGAAATGCTAAAACTGTATAACACCAAGAGATTAAGTAATTTTGTGGTTCACTTTATAGTTCCTTTTTGAGTTATGAAAAAGGTCTCAAAACTATTCTTGGCCAGTTTAGTGTAAAGTTTAATTTCATAACCACATAGAGAAAGGTGCTTAGCTTCCTCGCAAAATTAAGAGATTTTAAAATACATTAATGTGTTATATGTATGTGTATATTAAGCAAGACTATATACATGTGTTTGTTGGCATAGGCACAAGTGCATATACCTACACACAGAATGACTTTCTGTAGTTCTCAACATTGAAAAAAAAGTGAAACCAGAAGACCAGGTTGCTTCTCTCTTCCTTTTCCTTTAAAGGTGACTTTGTGACCTTTTTTTCCCATTGAAAACAGTTTCCTTGATCTTTGCCATGACTGTTGGGTTAATCATCTGTGATTGACAGAGTGGCAAGGTATTTTTGTGGCATGGTCTTCAACTCCATGTTCTATTATTTACTGTGGCAAAAAGGGATATTTTTGTTCCCCTGAAAGAGGAAGCAGAATTGATCTTCACTATTGTCCTGTGATACAAGTCACAGCTGGACTAATGAGTAAAATAAAATCTATGAAAATTAATAATACAAACTGTATCACCAGCTGTAACTTTGGTAATACTGGTCTTTTCATTACCTAAAAGAAAAGAGTGTGGAAAGAAGCAAAACTCTAAATACAAAGATGCCAATTGATTTATTATGCCTCATGTGCTTGTTACATTTGTCATGAGGTAAGGAAGAATATTTAGCGAAGTTTTGTTTGAATCCCTAGTTCTCATTGCTTAAGCTAACATCTAGAGTGAAAAAAGCCAAATCTTAATGATCCAACAGTGCTCTCTGGTGGCGTGAAAACAAAGGCATTGTATCCTCTGTAAAAAAATTACTTAAGTCCAGTACACAAGTCCTTGAAGACAGATTAGAGACAGGAAGTCTCAACGTGTTTCCCTGTGATAAGAAAAATAGAGCAATAAACAACTTTAAAACCACCAAGGCATGAAATATGAGATAGTAAAATAATGTAAATAAAAATATTTAAAATAATGTGTTTTTTGTCCAGCAGATGTTTTCGACTCTTAATGTTCACAAGGAACATATTCCTTCAGCATGCCAAGCTAATCCAAAAAGTGAGAGAAATATTTTGCATAGTAGTATATTTTATCATGAAATAATTTTGAATGTTAAGAAACACTTTTTGATTTAAATTGTATTCTCTTTTTTTGGGGATGGGGAAGAAAAAAAAAAAAAGGAAAAAAGGAAATAGAGTGGAGAGGTGAAAGCACAGTTATAAACCAGAGTCATTAATCTGCCAAGGTCAAAACATTTTCATTTTCTCTTTTCACACAAGGATTCTGTCTTAGATTTTCACTTTATTTTTAGGTAGATTTTATTCATACCAACTAAAAATTTTTAGGTCATCTTCTATTGCACTCATTCAATTTTCTCTTGCTGATTTGAGGTTTTTTCTGTTAGATGACTTTTTATATTTTTAACCTTTGAAGACTGTAAGTCCATAAAACTCAAAGTAGTGAAAGTGTGTTGTCTATAAATAACAGATTCATAGAAACATTAAGATTGAATTCATATTATGTAGCAATATAGTAAGAGGTAAAGGAAAAAATGGAAAAGGCAGTTTTCTGAAATGTAGCCAAAAGCCCATGTCACAAAAATATTTATACTATAGAAAAATCACTGATAAGTATTTTTCCTGAGGTTAAAGTAAAATAAAAAAAACAACTTCAAGTGCTTTCTGAGATTAGAGTTATTCTGAAATTATTCCATATGGCTTGAAACAAATACGCTTAGCCCCAGTACTGATATACTAGAAACTAAATATTGATACTACTGAAATGTTACAAGATATGGAGAAACTGTTGGCCAGATATAGAGAAAACACCTAAGAGTGTTAATTGGGACATTCCAGATAAAGAGAACCGTATTGGTTATGCTCTTTCTAAGAATAATGCCTTCTACATACATCAGTATAGAACTTTAGAGTCTAAAGCTACAGGAGAAAGAGAGGTGCATGCAGAGACTTTCACTGCAAGGAACAAAAAAGAATGAGTCCATATTGACTTTATTTATATTTCTTTTTAATTTCTTTTTATATTTTTTAATATATTCTTTTTTTACTTTGTCTCAAGTAAAAAAACCAGTATAGATATAGGGAAAAAAAACCCACTGTGAATCTGATTTTGAAATACAGGAAAAAAGTGTACTTCCAAAAGCAAGCATAAATGGAACTTTTTTCCTACAGTATTTGCTGTCTCAAAAGAATTCAAGGCATACATTTGTTTCAGTGGACTAAAGATTGTACTATAGAACCCAAAAAATAGAACCTTTTGAAAAATTCTGGAAAATGAATAAAAATTATACGAATTAAGTTTTCTTGAAATATGCATTTGAACTAAGTCATACTCTAGTAATGTCTCTTCATACCAAAGTTTTTCATTTATTTCAGTTTATTAACTTTTGCAGTCGGTGGGAGTAGATTAATGAAATCTTGGAGAAGAGTAAAATTACACTGTCATATAGTCTTTCTTGAGCTGGCCTTACAAAAAAAAAAGAGCAAAGAATAATCTTTTGTTTCTAATTTTTAATTTTACTTAGACTTGAAAATTATTCCGAGTATATGCATAGTTATTCATTTTTTTTTTTACTGTGAAAATTTAAGATTTCCATAAAAGGCATAGGATCAATCCTAAATTTATCTTTCTATTTCAATAAGAGGTGACAACAAGGTGGGGACTGACTTGACTAAATAGTTTTCTGCTTCTACATAGGCTTGTCCAAAGATAGCCTGTTTGTTTTGTACTTTCCTGCAACCCAGAAAAGTGAAAATCCCAATTTTTCAGCATTGATCAGATGCTTTTGTGTATCCCAAGGCACATCAGTTTCTCCGCTGCTTGTGTTTAGCCAACTGACTCAAATCTTACTATTACACAGAAGGTTACTTTAAGTTACTTCAGGATGTAGGGGAAAAAAAAGAAAAAAAAACTGAGGGAAGTTTTGGGGTTTTTTGAGTTTTCTTCATCCTGCTTTTTTGGCACAATATAATGTATTGCTTCCCTGAAAAGACAGAGGAGGAAGACCTTTCCAAAATGTTTTGTGAGAATGATGAAATAGTATTGTTGTATTTACTTAAATGGAATACTACAAAATTTGATTCAAATAAAACTGAATGACTAAATTAGGTACAGGTGTTTCCAGTAAAAAACAGGCTAGTACCTTTTTGTCAGAACTAGCTATACATCTGCAGAAAGGCATTCATTAGTGTGAAGGGGGTGGTGATAGTCACAGTCAAGGACTACAGTCTGTGAAAAGCAAAGAATTTAATAAAAGAAACTGTTTGAATACCTAAGATTGTCTTATTTATTCATTCTAGTTGTGCTTTCAGTGTTCTAAGATAACATCTTTCCTAAAACTCAGTTAGATCAGTGAAAAAAATAATGTGAAGGGGGAAATTCTGCTTCAGAAAAACATTAGGGATTATTTAACTTTGATGATTTTTTTTGTTTATTTCGTGGTGGTAATATTTATTTTTGGGAGGAGGTGGTGGTATAACCTGTGATATGCAGGAAAAGAACCAAAAAATGAGCAGAAATAGGAGTGACAGCTCAGGAAAAAGTGTTGTGAAACTAATATTTTCAGAACTAACATATTAATGATAGAGAGGATAAAATTCCAGTGGAAAAGTAAAGGTGCCATAGAGACTCTGAATTGCACAAGATCTATGTAAATTACATACTTATGATACCGGATTTATTAAATATTGTACCCGTCTTGAAAATAGCGTATCATTCCTCCCTCATCTCCTGATGAAATAGAATTCTTAATTTACAATGAATCAGCCTGAGGCCAAGTTGTGAATGTTTCATTTACATTAAAAAGGTTTAAGAAAAAGATCAACACAAGAGATAAAGGAAATACAGGAGAGAGGAGGTGAAAACAACAAAGTGAATCATTATTTGTGATAAGATATATATGTCATTGAAACTCAATTCCTGCAGAGAAACCTCTGGGAAACAAGAATATAAATAAATAAAAACAAGAGAGTGTCAATGTTGAAGAAATAAAGAGTGTGAATTGAAATGCTTTGTTCCAAGATAATTTCCCAAAGGTAAGGAAATTACTAGATAGATGGTCAAGATCATGTTTGTTTATAATTTTACTCTTTTCCTTGTTTGTTTCCTGATTTATAATCAATAACTCAATTTCTGATACAAAAAAAATTATTTTCAGCTGGAGGGCACGCTAAAATTTAAAACAAGTTAAATTGACAGTTTTTGTTTTCTTTAAGTGTTAAATAGAGTTAAACTAGTTCATGCAAGTTACCTTTTCAGGAAACCTGTGTCTTATGACAAATGTATGTGATTCAGTTTCTGTATTTGTGAGCTGATATAACAATGTGGATCCCCAGATGGACTTTTATCATCTGTGAGACCATGACACAGCAGAAGACGCACGTGTTAATACTTTCCAATGTAACAGGATGCAAAATATTTGATTTATTTATGAAGGCTATTGATAAATTGAGCTTTTTCCATCTTGTAAACCAATGGTGGTTATCAACTTATTGAAAAAAAAGGTTTCTTAATGTACTGTTGTACAACTGAATAGCATGAGAGGAAAGAAAAGAACACCACAGCCTCCAAATTATTATACAGGTTTATTAATTTGCTAGTGCTAAGGACCAAAATAATTTGTGTTAACTTCTAGATTAGTGTGGCCATATGGATCAGAGAAATAATAATCATGTTACCTCATTATATGTCAGGTATTTATTGGTTTGGGTCCATTTTAAGCTAAGATAAATCTCTTTAATATGTATATAAACATTCTCCAACAGATTTGGCAAAGTATTCATGCTTGTGTAAGAGGAGAATAAAATGAATAAATTATCAGCAACACCTGAAAACAGATTATTGTGGATAAAATTCATTGTAGAATCACAGAACCATAAAAATATGTAGTCTGGAATAGACTTCCAGGGCTTATTTGGTCCAGAATTCTGCTGAAAGCAGGGCCTTAAGTTAGTTTTTCCAGGGTGCTGTTCTGGCACCTTGTCAAGCTGAAATCTTGATCACTTCTGGAGAGAAAGGTTCCATCATTTCTCCAAGCAACATATGACAATGATTATTGGTTGTCACAATGAAGTATTTATTATCTTCACACAGAATTCCCCTTAATGTAACTTGTGCCTGTGGATATTTTGTCCTGTCACTGTGAATTCTTGTGCAGATATTCATCCATATTCTCTGTGGAAGGCATAAACTGCCTTTAATTTAATGAATGTGATTGGAATATGGTTCCCCTCCATCTACACCAGACCAGACTTCTGTTCTCAAGGTGGAGCAGACCCAGTTCCTTCAACTTTTTTTTCATATCTTCCCAAGATATCTCATCATCTAGGCAGTCATGTATGGATATATCAATGTCTCTCTTAAACTAGAGGGAAAAATTTACTTTTCCACACGTGGCATACCACATGTTGAGTAGTGTGGAAAAATCATACCCCACAGCCTGCTGGTGCATTTTTCAGATTGACAACTGGAAGCTTTTGCCCTTCCTTGCTGCCAAGGCACTCTTCTGAGTCATATTGAGCCCTGGGAATCCCAGGACCTTTTAATCAGATTTGCTGCTCTGCTCTCAGTCCCTATATAGAGATTATAATTGTTCTGTCCCAAGTGCAGGATTCCACATTTATTTTTTGTTAAGTTTTATGGAGTTCTTGCTGGTCTGTTTTCCAGCCTGCAGAGATCACACTGAGTGTGACTCATCTGTCCAGACTCATGTACTTCTCTTCCCAATTTGATGCCATCTACAAACTTGGTGTGTATTCAATTTCCGTCAATTTTTCTATTCTTCTGTCCAGTCCATATCTTAGCAGCTCATTAGCAAGGAAACTGTGAGAGATCAGAACAAAAAAACCTGAAAATCAAGTCAGATCATATCCTCAGCTCTCCCCTCATCCACACAGCTCATTGTTTTACCATGGAAGGCAATTATGTAGAGATCAAAAAATATTTATTTTAATCAGGTATCATGAATTTTAATCATTCAATGATGATCTGAATTATCTGACTTAATTACCTGATTATGCTATGTTTAAGTATTTCTATGACCTTTTCATATCCAATTTTCATATCTAAAATTAATTAAATACTCCTATCATGAGATAACCTTTTACAATGTGAGATCATTCACTGTATATAATTTGTCTAGTTGATTTAAAACTGAGATTTTAAATTTAGTTCACAAAATGCTTGTCAATAAAGCTTCTTTTTTTATTGTT
>VYXF01002735.1:462072-473837 GCA_013397295.1 Polioptila caerulea | reverse complement strand
GGGGGGGGAGGAGGACTTAACACATCCTAAATGTTGAATATAAACTTAAGATCTATTATTCATTGAAAATCATAGACCTTTTTATGGCAGATATACTTGTTCTGGGGTTTCCATGTTCTTGAATTCTTAAATATGCACTTAAGATATTTTGTCAAAATGATAAACTTTTCAAAACTTGCATATATACGCACTTCCCCTGAGCTAGCCTTGTGTGTTTAGTTCTATAAATTGAGTTTAATTTGCAGCTACCAATAATTTTCACTCCAATATTTTCCTTTTGACTCTATTGAATATTTTCTTGCAGAAAGATCTTGTTTTGGTTACAGTGAAAATAGTTAAATAACTTGCACTGAAAACGTAGCTTATACTGAAATTATAGTGAAAATGATAGAGTTAGAAATAGCATGAACTAAGTAGCATCACTAAAATTCCTCAGGGTTCCTCTTTTAGTCCTTAAGCTAACATGTTACTTAAGCATGTGTTTAACTTTTACTCAATGCTTAAGTAAAAATACACTAAATGTTAAAGAGATCAAGGATCCTTTTTCTTTCAAAATCCTCTTCTGAATTTGTAGTCATTTTGTTATGATTGGCAAAAGTCTAAGTGGATGGAAGTGTATATTTTGTCAGAAGCATGTATTTACTTTTCCAGTTGAGCAGAGTTAAGGTACTTGTCACAAAATTTTCTCTCATTAATCATCTCTTCAGAAAGGTGTGTTAAGTGATGAGTTAAGTACATCACAATGCTCTGCACTACTTGATATCAACTGAATATGATCTAGAAATTTGACAGAAAATTTTTTATCTATTTCTATAGGAATTAAACATTAAATTGTAATTTAAAAATATCTACTACAGAATAATTTGCCTAAGACTTCCCTAAAGTCTGAACCCACCAAGGTTAGGTCTTTTAGGTCTATGCAGTAAACATATTTTTTTACTGCAGTCTCTGGAAAATGATAGTTTCTTCCACATTGAATTCTGAAAGAAAATTTATTTTCTTGATTAATATAATATTATGAAGCAGGGATGTTTTAGTCAGAATGTTTAAAGAATGCTTTATCAAATTGTTTCATAATATCATAAGACTGAAAATTAAGAAAAGGGGAAAGTGATATTTCATTTTATTGTTCCATATTGCTTCTTATCACCCACAAACAATTCAATAAAGGCTGGAAACCTGACCTAATAATTTTTTCATTTTTGTCACTTAGGATGACAAGCACAGACATATGAAGTACTGTGTTCAGAGTGCAGAAACCTCAAAAAGCAAAGAGCTCAAGAACACAATCTTATATTGTTACTTATAAGGACAAAATATCTGTTTTATGCAAACTACTGTATTTATTATGTATCATCCCTATTTCCTCTTTTTTCCCTGAAGAACTTCCAATTCCTTCCTTTAAAACCTATTATTTATGTATTTGAAGAAAATTATATCAGTCATCCTTAAATTCAACAAACCCACATCTTCCAGTGACTCCTGACAAGTATTTTCTAGGCTCACCCTTAGTCATTTTCGTTGCTTGTCTCTTGATATTCTCCAGCAAAATTCTTTCCCAAAGTACTGTGCTCAAAGCAGGCAGTGTTTCAGGTAAGGAAGTATTGCTACCAGTAGATTGATAACTATTCTCCATGTCTTGGTTTACACTTCTCTATTTTTTCAATTTAAAAGAAAATCTGCTTTGAGCATGATTAAGTCCTCTTTTAATTGCCATGCACCATAAACTGCAGCTTTGCAAACCTTCTATTTATCCAGTCATTCTTATCTCATATTTCTTCAAGGAATTCTATGTGTTTGAGAGACCTCATCCTTATAGAATAATTTCATTTTTTTAGAACCTTTTTAAAATATTAAATTTAATTTGAAGTACTAAATTTGTGTTATGATGTGCTTTTAGTCCTACTCCGCTGAAGATAAGCTTGAAATTTAAAGTCAAAATGTATGTCATTAATTAGAAAGTAAACTAGTACTGATTTTAAAGCAGTTTTCAGTTGAATTGAAATAATAATATGGTATCTAAAAAAAGATCTAACATATTATCTCTTGTCTGTCAGTGGACAGCAAGAATCATCAATGTCAATTAGAAACAGGGAAAGTATATGATGATTTTTTTTTTCCAAAAAATGTCTTCTAACATTCATTCAGTTGTGGTTTAGAGACTTCCTGCTACATCCTTCTGGTCTAACATGTCACGTCTAATGAAAATAAAAAGATTCTTATACATTACATTGTAAATACTGGAAGAATTATTTCCTTTTCTCTTTTGAGATCCAAAAATATAAAAAAAAGTAGCGTCTCTGAAGCACTCCACAAATTTCTGAGGGCTGCTTGCCAACATTTATTCTTAGAAATGGTTTGAATGGATTCCAGATTTCTCATTTTCTTAAAAAATATTACAGACTCTGTGAACATCAAAGACATCTGTGAAAAACTGATAATAAATATCCATCTTTTATGTAGTGTAATTACTGAAAAGCATCATTATATTTTCAGGCTGTCTCCTGATGACAGTCACATATTTTTGCTTTTCCCTTATGAGATTTGAATTGAAAAAACACCCTGTAAATAATTGAAAAAAATCACTAATTTAAGGGTTTAAATTCTCTCATTAGTTTATACATATTGGTCATAGTTCATATGACTGGCTTTGAGGATATTTGCCATTTCTTTATGATGCCTTTTAGAGCAGTGTAAGGCAGCATTTGCCATCAGGTAATTATTCAAAATTAGAATTTAAACTGATTATTAATGGGAAGAGTCTGCTGTCCATTCTGGAAAAATTGCTGCCTTGGCTGAAGTATTATCTGAAACGAAGAACAATCTCTAACCACCTGGGAAAAGCACAAACCATACGTTAAAGACAATGGCAGAATGAAGGTTGTATTATCACTGCTTTCTTTCATGAGTAACAGATAAAAGTAAGAACAAGACGCTTTAAATGAATTTCTTGATACATTACAAGAAAGAGTACATAAATCACTGCATGCATCTTTTCTGTCTTTTTTTTAAATTTTAGTTTAGTTTAGTTTAGTTTAGTTTGATTTGAGGAGCCACAAAGAAGTAATGATCCTGATTATTTCCTGAAATACTGACAGTGAAAATGCCTACCAGACTGGAGGTGTTAGACTGGGAACTAGACCTAGGAACCAGAAGCATCCTTTATGAGCACAGTTGGTACCTTTCAAGTACAGTTGGGTACCTAGAAACATTCTAGATACATCATGAGATACCAGCAATAAGCCAAACCCCAAAGCATTGCAACAGTGATTTATAGTCTGAAAAGGTGAAAAATAGTTTGTGAAAAGGGGAAAACATAATGAGAATTAAGAATCAGTTTTCCGCTCTATGGGACAAACTTTTTGTTTTTCCAGACTGTTTTCCTGTTCTTGCTATTAGAACATCCAGTAGCTGATAAGATACAGAAAAATAGAAAGTTTATCTCATAGAACAGAATATACCATCAGCTATTGGGTTCCAAGTGAAAAAATATAATTGCCATTATATATTTGTTGCTTGAAGTGGAAGTGTCCTAGAACCTCTTATGCCTCTACAACAAAATTATGATCTATTTTTCATCAAAAAAGAATTTTCTGAGAACTCCCTTTGCTGTATTTACATTTTCCTTTCCTGTGTGAATGTTTCACAAGATCTTGAGCCCTCACTGGGGACACACAGCCGGCTCCAAACTGATGTCAATTGATTCCACTCTAGGACTTCTTTGGGTTTGGTTCAGTTAGTTCTCCCACTTCTGGGACAGCTGAGTCCCCTCTGGGTTTGATCCCCTTCTGAAATCTGTTTAATGCTCTTTGCTACTGTATATATTCATATAAATAAATTAATGTATTTTCTGTTACATCATTGATAAGTCACTTAACTACTTAAGTTACGTTTGCAGTAACCTGTGATTTTATAAATTGTTGTTGCTGCGGTTATCTATTCCTGCTATTATTGCTGCAATACTGTCAATTGTTGCTATTATTGATTACTGCCACATGATTTATTGCTGATAATAAAATAGCTGAATATATGTATATATGTATATTTGCTTTATTAATAATATATATGTACTTGACAGTGGTGATTTTTTTATATTTCTCATAATGTCTAATCCAGTAGGGAAATTCAGACAATAAAATTTCTGTGTACTTGAGTTTTTTGGATTCTTATGAACCCACAGCCCTTATCTTTATCACTAACAGGCTGGGTAACCCTTCAGGTTGTGAGGCATGTAAGTAAACTTTATTTCTGAATCTTAAAAAATAGAAGAACAAGAAGCAAAAATAATTACTGACTTTTCCCAAGCTTGAATTCTGTCAAGAACAAGAAATAGAGCTTTAAAGACATAAATGGATTCTCATTGACATATCTTTGAGTAGAGATTTATTTTTTTCTTATGATTTGTTTACACCTTGTGCTGGGTTTGGTTGAGGTAGAGTTAATTTTCTTCACAGTGTCTGGTATGGCGCTGTGTTTTTGTTTTGTGCTGGATGCAGGATTGTTGGTATGGTAATGTTTTTGTTATTGTTGAGCAAGGCTTATATAAAGCAAACCCCTTCTCTGCTTTTCACGCTGCCACACCCAGGTAATGGAGTGGAGTGATGGAGTTTGTCTTCCCAAACATCATTACTATGATGGGCCCTGCTCTCCTGGAGATGGCTGAACACCTGCCTGCTCATGGGAAATAGTGAACGAATTCTTTGGTTTTGCTTTGCTCATGTGCATGACTTTTCCTTTCCCTGTCAAACTAAATTTATCTAGATCTATGAATTTTGCATATTTTATCTTTCTGCTTCTCTCTCTGATACCTCTGGTGGGAGAGAGAGTGAGTGGCTATGTTGGGCTTGGTTGCTGGCTAGGGTTAAATCATGACAGTCCTCTTCGGCACTAAATTTGTGGCTCAAAATGTTTGAGGCAGAAACAGATCTGACTGGGACGTACCCAATTGAACTTGGATGTACTAGATTTGAATATCTGTTAGTGCTGCTTAGCTGGCTATCAGCAGGCTTGTTTGCTTGCCATGGGGCTCACTTTCCTGGGTCTGTATTAGAGTCACTTGTTAGTGGCTGCTTTTTGCTTTTGCCGCTTGCTATAGTGCTGTACAGCTTATCACCCTACTGATTTGTGCCTGAGAACGTTTTGATGACAGCCACTGGCAGTGTGCCTGGGCTGGCAGGTGGCCAGGGTACTGCCACTGTTTCTGTGCTGCTGCACTGGACAAGCTGGAATTCAGAACTGGGGTTGAAGTCACTGCCACATGTGAAAGAATCCCATACCAGAGCAGGTGGGTGCCTGAAGGAGGACGTGACCCTGTGAGATTCCTGTGACAGAATAGGCTTGCTGGCAGGACTTGTGACCTCGCAGAGGACCCGCACTGGAGAGGCTTGTGAAGAACTGCAGCCCATGAGAAGGATCCATGTTGGGCAAGTTCTGGGAGGACTATCTCCTGTGGATGGGACCCCATGCTGAAGCAGAAAAAAAGATTCACTTATAGCCTGTGGTGAAGACGATGTTGGTGCAGATGGGCCCCTGCAGTCCATGGAGGACTATGATGTGGACTGTACTAATGGTGGACTATTCTATAACAGGAACCCTTTGTTGCAGCCAAGCTGGGGACAAGGGGAGGAATTAATTGCAATGTTAAACCCTAAAACCGGGGCCAAAAGGACCATCAGTGGTGATTGTGATGGATTTGTCTTTAAATTTTTGTAAGCCACAATTTGAGTTGATTATTACAGGGATTACTGGAACAGGAATCACCTGAACCAACACAGGAGAAGCCTTACAAGAAACAGTTTCAGTGCAGCAGTGACCTGACCTGAGCTGTCTTTAGTGTGCAGTAACTCCATATCACACACCACCTCTCTTGTCCGAAGTGACCACCATAAGAGATGGAGCTCAAAGCTGTGAACTTAATGAATTCAAGAGGGGAACAATATCTGTGTATTATATTAAGGGAAAGGAAGAGAGCTGGTGGGTAGTGATGTACTGAATGGGACCTGAGCATGATGTAAGTGGTACAGAATAAAGAATGTAATGTGCTGGTTTTGGCTGGAGTAGAGTTAACTTTTTTCCAGTGATTAGTGTGGAGACGTAGTTTGGATTCGTGCTGAAGATGGGATTGATAACAAAGAGATGATTTTCTTATGGTTGAGCAGGTCTTACACAGAGCCAAGGCCTTTTCTGCTTGTTGTACATCCACGCTGGCAAGGGACTTGAGGGTGCATGGGAGGTTGGGAGTAGACACGACCTGAACAGGTGACCCAAACTAGCCAGAGGAATGTTCCAGACCTTGTGACATCATGCTCAGTATATGATTTGGGGGGAAGAACCTCATTGAACAAAAATGTATAATTGTGTATGACATTGAAAACAGCATGGGAACAGTACAGATGTCTTAGTGAATTTAACTAACAATATTAAATAATGCTAACAAAAGCTAAATGTTAATAGAAACCAGTACTATCAAGCACTCACTAAACTAAAAAGAACCAAAATGTATTTATTATGCTTAGAACATAACAGTGAATTGAATTAATATCTAAAGCTGAAGCAAGTAAGACGCGTACTATTTACACCTGAAGATGTTTGACAGACAAGACTGTGAATGATCCTGGTGCAAAACTTGTGGTTATGGCAGAAAAACTGCTCAATAAAATCAGGAACCAAATAATATTCCTGTCCTCACATTGCCTCATTCTTTAGAGGTTGTGTGCATGAATTGTACTGAGAAGAGGGCAGAAGCTCTGGGAACACATTTGTGCTGAGATGGATGCTGTCAGTCAAGTGTATGCCACTGATAATGAAAAAGAGAAATTACTGTTTGGGAATGATTTGTTATTGAAGTTCTGTCCACTTCTCAGCTTAATCCATAAAACCATTTGACTCTAGTGAAGGAACAATATCCCGTGTAGTAGGCTGATAAGAGAGAAAGTAGAAAATACTGTTATTTGCTGTCATGGGAAGATCAGCAGCCCCTGCTCTCTCTTTTTGGCACCGTAACTGCTAAGAGAGGCTCTATCTCAGCCTAACATGCCTGTCATTTAACATGGAACTATCATTTCCCAACTCACCACTTATATCCTATATACCTACTTATGAGCTCAGCTCTCTGAAGCAAAGAAATTCATTAACAGTGTGTTTTGGATTTGTGTGGCAAGGTTTTTGTAGTGAGGTGTGGGGGTGTGTGTGTGTGTGTGTGTGGGTGGGTGGGTGTGTGAGTGTGTGTGAAGGGGGAATGTGCAGAGGTGGCTACTATATGAAAACACCAGAAGCTGTCCTCATGTCAGACACAGCCAGTTCCAGCCAGCCCCAGGATGGACCTATCTCACAAAAGCTGAGCCTATTAGTGATGTTGATAGTGCCTCTGTGGTAATTTATTTAAGAAAAGGAAAAAAAAAAAACTGCACAATCACTACTGTGAGAGAGGACTGGTAACAAACAGCATTGCAGACACCAAGGTCAGTGGAGAAGGAGGGAAATGTCAGAGCAGAGATTCCCCTGGAGTCTATAGGGAATACTATGGTGACACAAGTCGACCCTCGCTGCCCATGGAAGACTGTGCTGGAACAGATTATCACCTCCTCACATTGAAAGTTCAGGAGAAATCATGCTGTTATCGATAGAAAATGCTTATCTACAGCAATTAAATAATCAACAGGACCAAAGAGTTCTCAAGAATGAGCTGTTGACATTGCAATACATTGCTGATACTATCAGGATAGTAATTCTGACAGGTTGAACAGTCAGTTTTCTTTTTTGGCAGATCTGTGAAATTTCAGGATAAGTAACCACTGTGCATGCTCTAATTAAAATAACTGTACATATATGTGTTAATCTCACTACATATGTGTAGTGTAAAGCCACTACAAACATTTCAGGAGTATAGGATGCACTCTTATTTCTATAGATTCATTTGATTCCATAGAGGCACTAGACCCAAACTATAATTATTTTCCTTTAAATATCATCTCTGCCTTTGCAGTAGGTCTGCAGCTGTTGGTACATCTCTGCTCTTCCAGCCTTTTTGTATTACAAAACAAATTAGCTCAATATAAAAAGTACAGAAGATAAGCGCACAAATCCTGCTGATTATGACTAACAGGATTTTTCTTATTTCCTCTTAACATCCACCTTAAAATTTTACTTCTAAAATTCTTTCTTTCTATCTGTGGTTACACTGATTGACATTAATACATAAAATGCCCTTAAATATTATTTTTGTGCTGACAACATACAGATTTATTGCTACTTTAGGCTGGTAATTCCTTGAAAAAATCTTGTATCAGCATTTCAAGTGTTTGATGATGATTCAGCAGTGGATATATTCCAGCAAGCTGCCTCTTTACATTCTGTAGACTCAGTTATTATAATATTTCCATCTGCTTCTAAAAACTGTATGGTGACTTCTGTCTTTGCCTAAAATTTAAATAATTACCACACAACATCAATTCTTTCAAGAATTATGGTTTAGCACCTGAATCCATCTCTGTTTTTTTTTTTAAGACTGAAAACACATCATAGAACTACTCTGCCAAGAAGTTTCTAACGAAAGGTCACAGGCTTCAGAACTAAGGTGTTAACACAACCAGTGTCAGTAATACGTTTTGTCTCTTTTACAAAGAGTCCATATAGTGAATATGAGTAGCAAAGATTACCTTTCTGTTCCTAGGGATCATCTCTTTCAAAATGGTTAATGCTCTTACTCTGCGGGATTAAATATAGCCTTGTATCTGTACCTCATCTTTATTCTTGTTCTCAAATATTTTGCTGTTATTATGGACTTCACCTAATGACTGATATTTTTTCCTTAATATTTTTACAACTAGCTAAATAGAATGAGAAATATACATTACGTTGTTAAAGACAAGCATACAAAGTTTTTAAAGTAGCATACTTTTTTATTATAAGTAACTCTTGTTTTATGAGTCATTTAATTGACATTTGAAGGAAATTCAAAAGCTGAGTTTGGATATTATAATAGAAAATTCTTCCCTAACCAAGAGTATAGTATCTAAGTAGAGAAAGATTTATCTTTCAGTTTGAGAGAAGCTTCCTGCATTTTGAAAAGTGGTCAGTTGGTTTAGGCTTAATCCAGAAATACTTTCAGACGTGATGATTCAGTGAGACACAGCACTTTAGTCAAACACTCAGACTTGCTTTAGGAACCATTCTAGTTCAAATATGGCATTTGCTTAACTGAGATTAGAAGAGATCTGACCAGAATGCGGTGTAAAATTTAAAAGAATATTAGACGTGATGAAGATATCCCATATTGTCTAGGTGGACTTTTCGTGCTTTGATGTACTCTAAACAAAAGTTGGTAGTAGAAGTAAAGACTGTGTTGTCTTTGCCATTTAATCAAGATATATTAAAACAGAAGAGGTAGCAAAGTGCATTTTGAGGGAATAACAAAAAAAAAGTCAATTTTTAATTAGATAATATATCTAAAGATGAATAGCAATGTAATATCTTCGTTTTCTTGAAAGCTAATGGAAAAGCTCTCTCAAAAGTAAATCAGTCAATGAACACTGGTTTTAAATAGCACCACAAACTCTAAAGGAAATGGCCCCATTAAAAAAATGTGCTGAAAGTGAAGGCTGGTGAAAATTTCATGAGAATTATTTTGGATTTTTGTGAGGGTCTAGATTTTGATTTGCAATTTTAAAATATGTTGATTTTTAATAATTTTAACAGAAAAATAATATATATAAGATATAAATTCAAGTATTTTAAAATTTATTTCATTAGTAAAAGATATTGAATTAATAAAAATATAGATATACTATATATTAATACATAGTACATATAAGATATACTATATATCATTATATATTAATATATTAATATGGAAAATTACAAAGCCACAAAATAAATGCAAATATTGTCTCCTAGTCTTTGTAGAGCTGTTTCAAAAATCTCCAAGGATTAAGAAAATAACAAACTTGGTCTAGAGAATATTTCTATCATAATTTAACCAAATATATCTTTGAAATATTATTCAATTATTTGAGGGTTATAAAAGTGAGGTACATTAGGTTTGTCTTTGAGAATTATGTTTGCATGTTTACTTTAGAGTGGTTGTAAGACTGATATCTACCAACTATTCTAGCAAAAATTCAAAAATAGTGCTGAAATTATAAATATTTTAATTTTTTGTCATTAAAAGTAAAAGGTTTTATTCCATGCTGTTACAATAAACATATGTAAAATTGAAGTGCTAAAAAAAGTTACAACCATCACTTGAACTTTTTTTTCTCCTCTTAAGAAGTATCTGTAAATTATTTGCTCTATCATTACTTAGTGTTCCCAAAATACCTATATATCAAAAAAATCTTACCTCTTAGCATTCTTAGCTATATCTTTTCAGGCAGAAATGCAAAGTGAGACCATGAATTTAACTATTTTAATCTGCAACTGTTTTCCAGATCCATTTCTCTGCAGGATCAATAGGCTCATCTGATAGACAGACATACACAATACACTCTGCCAAGGGTTGCATCCTTCATTGGATGCTTCTGTTTTAAACAAGGTCCAAAAGGAGAGGCTGAACTGTCACATTAGAGTCAATATTTACTGCAGATTTTATAGTTCAGACAGATTTGTCAAAGGAAAGATTCAAGAAGAGATTCCTAGAATTAGGAAGCTGCTCCTCCTAGGTCAGATAGCAAAGTGCTCATGTAAGTCCCACATAAAAACACATCTTGCCTCCAGGTATTTTACAAAGCCACAGTATCCTTTATTTCTGTGAACAATACTACATATTTATGTTTATTTGAAACACTGGTATACATGCATATAAATAAATTAGAATTCATTATTCAATTAATTAATAAATCCTAGCAATTTTTATTTAGCTGATTTTTTCATTGATAACAAAATAAACTGAATTTTTAAAATTAGTTTTATCAATAACAATAAACCTTAAAGCCTTAAAAAACCTGATGGAAAAGCATCACTTTCTTCCTTACAGCTGATTCCTTACACAGTTCTCAAGATTTTTTAAATGTGTTTATTTTAAAAGGTCTATAAAAGTTCATTGTCATGTTTTTGGCCACCTATCTGTGAAAAGATACCCGAGGGTAAAATCAGAGGGAGCTGAGAGGTTACGTTCACATCCTAACACCAGTATGGAGATTATAATGAAAAGTCCAGTTGTTGCTCCCTGGCTGGAATACTGTTGGCACACTTGAGACTAATTCCACGATCATTCCCCACGCCCACAATGTGCAAATGTAAGCACCTGTCATGGGGGATGGAATGGAGGGTGGGTGGGGTGGAGACATCAAGCCCAGGCTCTGATGAAATCCTTGCAGGGAGGAGAACTCAGTGGTTCTTTGCAGCTGACAAACTGCATAGCCCCTGTCAGCCAGGGGAGAGAAGAGATGTCCTGCTGCCGAGCCAACAAGGGTGGTGCAGTCGTTCTCCTTGGATGAATTGGTCATTATTGTCTAATTGAACTCTTAACACACACCTCCATTCCTAAGTTACCTGCCTTCAAGGTACAACTATACCACACTAAATGTGCGCTGGTTTTTTGGTTTTGTTTGGTTTTCCTCTTTCACCTGTAATTGTGCCTGTCTTGAAATTAGTTATGTATTTTTAAACTAGTATTATTAGGTTTAGAGAATTGTTACATCTTAGATAATAAAGACAAATATGAAATCTACACCATAAATTTTCTTGATAATGTGGGTTATAAGACTAAAAAATGCTGCAGAAAGTCTACTACCATTGAGGCATAGCCTCCAGTGTGCTAAGACTGA
>VYXF01002735.1:390569-459380 GCA_013397295.1 Polioptila caerulea | reverse complement strand
TTTTTTTTTTTAAACATTAATACAATAAAAAATATTCCAAACTTCTATATGCTCCTGTGTATGAATGTATTACTTTTTACTTTAAAGAAATATATTTTATAAGTTAGAGGAACATTTATTGCTAAAAAAACAAAAAACAAGGCAATCCCAAGACTGTACTTAATAACTTTGCAAATCTTCTTGTCAACCATTCTGCATGCCTAAAATATTCTCTATGCAAATGATACTTAAAACCCCCATATATCTATCTCTGATGAAATCTGTTTTGAGCACTTTCTAAAGGAGCAGCAAAACCCATTACTTACTGTAACACCAGAATGGATGTCAGAAATAGAACTACAAACAACTTGAGAAAAATTGAGTCCTTTTAAGCATAGCACTTCTTTGATAGACGCATCTTTGACACTGGTTGGTCTCTCAAGCCTCAGTTATACTGGGAGATATATTTTTCTCTGATGTCATTACATATATACAACTAAAATTTGCATTGAGATCCTTGAAACCTCTGCCATTGAAGACTATAACCCATGCCAAGAAAGTCAATCAGCCTCCATTTATGCATGGTGCTTCTTAAAAGACCAGCACTTAGAAAATTCAAGTGCTTAAAAATGTATCAATTAGTGTATTCTATACTATTCAATGAAGTTACTGCTCATATTTCTCAAAAACTATGTAAAATAACCAACCTATTTGGAGACAACACTGTTGACCCTTAGCATTAATGTTTCAAAGCTGTTATTATTTCAGATCTTTGCATTTGTAGTGCTTTCTCAGGATTTGTCGTTGCTGAGCTATCAGTCACTTTATATGATGCCAAACACTAGACTTGGTAAGAAAATATCCAGTGAAAAAATTGCTGTTCAATTCTAAAAGATATTAAATTTTAATACAGTCTCAGTATGAAATTTGCTTAATCAAATGTCAGGAACATCTTAAATCTATCAATAAAGACCTTAATTCAACCAGGGGGTAAAATCAACAAGGAAGGTGAAAATTCCAAACAAGAAAAGACCCTTTTAGAATAGCATTTGTAGTGCCATCTGCTTTGAGTTAATTGTTCTCAACAGGCTACTCAGTTGCCATTTAGTTTCTGTATTACTTATTAAAGAAGTAACGGATATAGAAATATGTCATTGGCATTAGCAAAATCCTGATCTAGTGATAACACAGCCTGATTGATATACCTATTTGATTTAAACTTTTTTTTCTTCTTTATGAGTGGAATAGCAATTACAGCTACTAATTAGCAAACCTGATGTTTGTGCAATGTTGTTAGGCAGACATATATAGAAAAACACTGCACCAGGTGAGTTTTATTGGTCTTTAAAACAGCTTCTCTCCAGAGATTGAAGCACTGCTCAGAATTTCCTATGACATAGAACTATACACTCTAGGAAATGGACACTTCAAATGTTGGGAAATAACAGTTTGTGCTTGTATCTAACAATTTGATCCGCAGTGAAATGAATGGAATGGGAATACTACCATTCGTATCAGCAGGATGTTGCAACTGTCTGTCCTCAGAACTGCAGTTTGAGTGCAGCAATCACTGTAATGGAGATAATGGAGGGCAGTGGAGGGAAGGATCAGAGAAAGCTGAACTGAAAAAAAGGGAGTTTTGGACCTTTCACCTCTGTTTATAGGTGCTTGTCCTTTAGAAAGACTTCATTGGTGTGATCTTAAGAAACAAAGAGTATGTGGAAATATTTCTATTTATTAATAAGTTTAAAAAAAATATATAAAAAATAATTACCCCCCCCAAACCCAAGCACTAAAATTCACTGAAAACCCACAGTTTGCTGTGAATCACAAATATCAGAATCTGATAATGGACCCAGCTTGCATTACTTCTTTTACCTTGAATAATCTCTGAACATAGCCTTGTTTAAGTTCTGAGCTCTGATCTTTATATAGTGTTGCATCTATTTCTGCAACACACCGTGTTTGTTTCTATTTAGTGTTACAGTTAGTAATAAGTTTTTAGGCTTCAGCCAAATCTGATTTTTAGAGGACAAAACCCTGGTGTTTTCAACAACAAATGTAAACCTTAAGTTTCAGCAGATTTAGCCAAGTTTAAATAAAAAATAAAGAGTTAATCCAGTAAAAAACGAGTTTCACTCAAAAGAGTAACAAAAAAGAGATTATTAATTACTCTTTTGATCTCTATATTATGAGGAAATGCATATAGAACCTCAGACAGAACATGACCTCTTTATTTTAATCTATTTCTAAGCATCTACTCTTGATAGAAGGAGGCTATGGAGCCACATCAATGTCTTGATTTAGTCTGACTTTTTAGATAGATATAAAATCCTATGATTTTTAAAGATTTGTTAGTGGTTTCAAAATGAAGACTAGGATTAAAACCAAATGAAGTTCTCCTAATTCTATTTCTACAACTGATATAGTGGAATATAATTCACCATGCAGGACCCACCATATAATCTATTTCTATTTTTCTCTTTGTCCTGCATGCCTTTTATCCATGAAGGTCTATAATTCAGAATGTCACCAATATCTCTGTAAGTAATTATCTGGCAGTGTGATCTGCAATCTTCATACAGTGTATTTTGAATGAAAATATGGAGGGCTCATAGAAACCAAACATTTATGGAAAATTTACCATTTTAACTCAGAAATTTTAATATGTTCCCAAGTCAAAAGAACTGTCCTCTAAGAGAATATCCAGCTGTGTTATCGCTTGTAACTTTTTATTCTGAGGGAGAGCAAACTTCTTTAAGTAACATAAAGGATGTTCTGATCAGTATTATAATGAAATTTAATATTTGATGTTAGATTATTAACTTATAATGAATTTTTCCTTTTATTATTGATGCAGAATCAGTATTTTAATCAGGTTCATCAATGATATCATATCTAGAATTCAGCACAGCAGGAAAATTAATTGATGGGTTGATAACAAACACGCCTTATTATGATTTCCATTTTATGTGCTCTTCAGTAAGTGATTTCAAAGGTGAGCCATTTTGTAACTAGAGCAAGCACTTAATGACTTGCTTATTTAATTGAATGCATATTAGTGCATAATTTTATATCAAGCAAAAGGATATATGGAACCAATTTTTTTAATTCAGAAATAAACCTATTCTGAGAATTTTAAAATATGATTCATCACACTGAGTGCCATGAATCTTGAGATCACATGTTTTACCAGAACTTTCTTTGTTCTTCACTGGTCTATAGTTTAGTTAGAGGAATATGAAATTGTGAGAAAAAAAAAAATAAAGGATTAAATATAGGAATTCTGCATGTTGTCTAGGAATAATAGGGAATATTCTGAGTATGAGGATTATTTGGAAATAGCAAATCACAGGCTTATTTCAAAATTTCTTTCTGTTTGGTAAGAGACGCCACAGAAAACGAGATAAAGAGTGACACACATGTATTCAGACATACTTTGATGAATATGTCACCAGTAGCTCAGATGCAGAAATTGAAATATTCTTTAGCAACAGAGAGATAAAGGCATCTATTTTGAGTGCATTATAAGCTTCATTCCTAATTTTTATTAATTGAAGACTAAAAAAACTAGTTTTAAGATCTATGATTTACTAATCTCGATTCATCTGAGAAGATAAATTTTTACCAAGCATAGCATTTATATTTCCTATTATCAATGCTTGGATATCTTTACCAGGGACATTGGTACAAATTAATAGTTTGAGTCCAAGGCAGACTATAAATAATCAGTCCTTAGGCATCCTGGAATTTTCTCTCCTCTCAGTTAGGGCCTTCTCATATTCTCTTGAGATAAAAGTGAGAGAATGTGACTTACCTTTTTCATCAACAGTGTTCTTTACCAGAAGAAATATAGTAATTCTCAGACTTCTTCTTTTCTTTTTGCTGTCTAGTTCACTGTTTGCATGATTTATGAACTTGTCATATTGTTAACAATCTGGACACAGCTTTCAAGATTCACTCTCTCTGGTTTTTAGTTTACACAGCTCTTTTTGAGTCATTATTGGACACAAGAATCATCTCACACTAGATTAAAATTACCAGCTGCCACTTTTGTATTTTACTTTAATTTACAAATTGTACTTTAAATGTGGAGTAGGTCTTATTCTGGTACTGATAAGCACTTACATCTCAGAGTATTTCTCTATTTTGTTCTCTGAACTGAGAGAGATTTGATTACTAAAAACCAAGTTTAGAAGACTTGTATGTAGAAAATAAGATTTCTTAAAATGTAAATCAAACAGAACGTTTTCAAAAGTAGACAAGAATCCATCGTTTGTCTCTCTTAAAGAGCAATTCTCAAGCCAATTTTCCCATAATTTTCCAAATTTGTGTACAAATTCCTTTGCAGAGATGTCTGCACATTCTTTACCCCCCCTATTTTTTTGCCTTTACTTACTTCAGTACCTTCATGAAAGAAAGTAACTATAAATTTTCCTTAGTGAAACCATACTCCCATATTTTATCAGGTTAAAATCTCCAAAACTGGGACTTTTTTCTTTTTCACTGACTGCAACTTTCCTGTGAAAAAAATATTTATTTTTATTTCCAAGTCCCCAAAAGTCTTTATAATCTACAAAAATTATTATTCTTTTAATAAAAGATTCTAAACCCAGTCAATTCTCTCAAACCATATGTTGTCTGACAAGAAACAAAAATGTGAATATTTAAAATTACCTCAAAGTGATTATTTTAATAAAGGTATTTTCATAGTAGTTATCGATAGTAGTTATCATAGTAGTTATCAATTAGTTTAGGAAAAAGGCAAGTAGAATACAATAGGAATATGTGAGTATGTTTGAAAGATGTATATAGTCAGTCACGAAATAACTGAACCATAATTATGGTCACTATGCTTTCTAATTTTTATGCACACAAGCTCTTATGCTTATACATGAGTTTCAGTACAAATCTGCTAGAAGAGAGAAAAGTAGTCTGTTTTTATTCTTTGCAGGAATCAAACTAATCAGTTTTAATCGTAGTTGCCAACTTCTAGGTCGTCCTTCACATTTCACTGGTCAGCTAACAATAATCAGCACACATTACTTACATACGGCTCAATCCTAATTACTCTTCTCAGCTCACAATACAAACAATCAGAGACGCATGGTCTGAATGCTGACTCACTTTTTAAGCTTTAGAAGTTTTCTCAGCTTCTCTACAGACTTGTCTCCAAATATATTAAATCAACCAGAGTGGATAGACCAGACTAACTACAATACAATTACATGGGGATCCAAGGCCTTCATTTTGAGAACTGAACATGCTCGTTCCAAAATGATAATTTTGGAAATATAAATTGAAATATGGTGACCATTTCCTAGCTTAAATCTGGAAGGATTCAACAGTGAACTAGAAGGTTGTCAAAGCTATTACATTATCCTTGAAAATGTGAAAAGTGTATGTGCACTTCATCCAAAATCCAGTTGTCAGAGACCAGAACAAGAACTCTGTCAAAGGAATATTTTTTCATATTTTTCGACAGTTGACTTGTCATATCTCCCTCCCAAACTGGCCACTGGAATATATTCTGTGGGGTTTATGACTTCAGTTCTGGAAGAAAATTTATCAAAGTGCTTATTTTTCAATGTTTATTAATTAAATTTATAACTTCATAAACCTTGATAATATTGGGAAACTTTGTAATATACCTATAAACAGACACAGAAGAATAGCTGTAATGCTTGGTTATCTGAAACAGAAATAATTTCTTCTGGTATATTTTGAGCTGATTACTCTCTCTATAACTGAGAATGAGCATCAATCCTGGCTCTGACCTATACTTAAGAGGAAGAAATCTCAGGTGATGGAAAAATAAGCATTTGTCTGTTTATGGATAAGAATATTTGGACTGAAGAAGGTGTTAATCTCCAGGAAACAGAAAGCAAGGGATATAGGGGAGGAATGAACTGACATAATTTGTTCTTTGGAAAAAATGACAAAACAATGTAAAACATGATGTGGCACTTTGAGTTGAAATGCTATTAGAATGGTACTTCAGTTTTGTAACTTTCATTAAAGACAAAATAAATGCTGACATAAAACTGAAGTATTCCACAGATATAGGCCTAATCTCAAAATGAAACGAAGAAATTACTATGAAAGTTGGACATTACAGAGTGGCATAGTTAAGCACTTCTGGAGAAAGAAACTGCCTATCATTATTTTTTTATTCTACATTCAAAAGAAAAATGTTTGCAAATTTATTTTTTTTTTAATAAAGTAGATAAAAGAGAACACATTATGCTTATAATAAATAATTTCTCCTCTTCATGGAATCAGCTTTAGAAACCAAAACAGCAAGACAAACTCTTATTGACCTCAATGAGTTTTCTTTCAATGCATATGGAAACAAAAATAATGAAAATTAGGACGCTATTCACTTGAGCATGCCTCAAAACCTTTTTCCTTGAATTTTCCTCTTAGCTTTTCAGAGAACTAGATTCTGCCTTACAGGTGTGACATGAGAAAGGAAGGTAAGTTTTTCAATGCTCTCCCTGTGTTAGCGTAAATATAGAACTAGAGGTTCTTAAATTACTCACGGAACATACTGTTCTTCTTGAAAGAAATATTGCAAATTAAGTCTGGCAAAGAAATTAAGAACTCCTCAGGAAAAAGTCCTAAGGCATTGTCTTCTAAAGAGAAAATATTACATGACAGAAATGGAAGCAAAGGCTTCAAGGGATCTTCCAGTAAATATATTAAAGCAGTGATCATTCAAAATTTAATATAGCCATTTGGATTCTTCAATCACATAAGTTGAAAAAACCCATAATCTTTATTATTCCATAAGAGACATTTTTTCCTAGGGAAAAAAAAAAAAAACAAACTGAAAAACCACTTGTTTGTTTGTTTGTTTGTTTTATTATGATTTTAAATAACATATACAAACTGAGTTTGTAGGAACCAAGAAAATTAAGAAAGAAATCTTGTTCCTTGTAAATGGTAGCTAGAGCCCATATCTGCAGTATTTTCCCAGTTCCGTGCTCCCTAAAGTTGAGAAAGACATGAACATACAGGGGAGAGATACAAGGGTGATGAAGGGACTGCAGCACCTCTCCTACAGAGAAAGATTGACAGAGGTGGGTCAGTTTTACCTAGAGATCAGCAGGCTCAGGAAGAATCTTATCAAGGTATATAAATACTTAAAAGAAGATGGAACTAGACTCTTCTCAGTGGTGCCCAGTGGCAGGACAAGAAGGAGAGAATA
Source organism: Polioptila caerulea (assembly GCA_013397295.1). Taxonomy (NCBI): domain Eukaryota; kingdom Metazoa; phylum Chordata; class Aves; order Passeriformes; family Certhiidae; genus Polioptila; species Polioptila caerulea. The sequence goes on along the minus strand of VYXF01002735.1, from coordinate 452,191 downwards.
CACTGAAACACAGGAGGGTCTACCAGAAAACTGGGGAAAAATATTCTGCTCTGAAGGTGACTGAGCACTGGCTCAGATTTCCCAGAGAGATTATGAAGTTTCCACCCTTGGCAAGTGGCTGTAGGTAGCCCTGCTTAAGCAGAGGCTTGGACAAGACAACCTCCAGAGGCCTCTTCCAACCTGAACCATTCTGTGGTTCTGTGATGACTGATGAATAGAAGCAGGGATCCATTTTTTTAAGAGATTTAGATTTCACTTTACAACAGATGAGCTGTAAGGCCTCCTAAGAATCTTTAAATGGTAAATAGATCAACAGTTGGATGATAAGACTTTTGTCTTATAAGAAGCCTCAATTGCAGCATTACTCTTTACGTAGCAGATTAATATTAAAGTGAACTCATAGAGTGGTACCAGTAGTTCTCAAGTGTAAGCTGAGGAGACGAGTACAGAACTGTATGTCTGTGAGATTTTCTTTAACACATGATCATTTGAAAAAGTCGTGACGTGCATTTAATTGAACTCTATCTTATTTTAGTTTCAAAAATTCATTTTCAAGGTTGTCTAAATGGCTTAGAAATATGGTGTGAACATTTGCCCTGCTGATATATAATCTTCTGAAAGAAATTCATGAATCTGCTACTAATGATTTGAGGACAGCTCTCCTTTCTTATCTTGTACTTGTCAACATACTTGGGACAATTTCCATTTGTTTCTAAAGCCTGTCAAATGTATAATTAGATTTGAATCCCACTGCTTTAGGTGATATTTTGGCAAGCTGTTGAAGCTTTTAAGGACTGTCCTCCCTTTTTTACCTTGAAAGAACGAGTAGAATGTCCGAAAAGTTTTATATGCCACAGGTAATATATTTTGACTATGATAACAGTATTGTAAGAAGTGGCTGAAGAAGGATCTTAAGTATAGCCTGAAGCAAGTTATATACATAGAGATGTATCTGTCGGCTGTATTACTGATTAAATACATAGATTACATAATTTGTCCTTCCAGTAAATATAGGGTAGTGGTGGCTCAGTCTTTCAAAAAAGTCTGACTGCTCCCATTAGTACCTTACAGGGAAACTGACAAACCTATACAGAATGTGCAATTATATATGGCCTTTCCAGCGGATTGAGTATGATTCTGCAAACCAATGAATTCTTCTAAATGGCAAATCTTTACTGCTACTGTGTATTAGAAATACATTTCTGTGATCTGAGAATAATGCCTGAACAGGAGTTGTATGATCACTCTAAAAACTGAGACACTAGGATGTACTCAAGATCAGAAACCCTATGAAAAAAATTCATATCAAAAGCAGTGAAGATTCTACTTCCTCATATTGCTTTTCACCTCCTGGATATATGGGCTGACTCAGCTGGGGAGGAGATATGTGCAGAGCAATTTGATTGCTTTCTTACAGCTGTAAAAGACATGGAATTTGTGACATAGTCCAATTTCTTTCTGTTTGTGGCTTCCATTCTCCATTACCGTTACACTGGAGGAGGATCTAATTTAAGATATTTTGTTCCCCATCCCTTGCAAGATTTTATGACACCCTCAGGTGTGCTGATTCAGCTGTGTGGTTTTGCTCTAAACCAGACGAGTGTGACAAGCCGTTTTAAGAGTATAACACACTATATCTTTTTTATTTATTTCAATGGATCATTTCAGGAAATGCAGGTTATAGAAAGGTGACATAGCAAAGGAATTGAAAAGGGATTGTAATCTTTCCTGGGGAACAAGCAACTGTGGAAACCAAAAAAGCAACACCCTGAAAATTTGCAACTGCTGCTGATGTGTTACTAATATAACATGATTATTTAATCAAGAAGAGAAGCTTTTTCATATAAAATCAATTTTAAACACTTGTTATGCTGTTTACACAACAGAAAATACTTTTTAGTGCTCTACACCAGGAGAGGTTGTTTTTTTTGTTTCAAAGAACTATGAGGAGAAATGGGTTTGGTTCTTTCATGTCTGAACATTCTTCTTGTCGGACTGGCAATAAGTATCAATCTACCTCTTCCTCTAATTAAAAAGAAAACATATCACTCATATAGAAATTCTTTTTCAGGATTACTTTCTCAAAAGTAATAAATACTGGCCCCTCAGAATCATTGGTACCATGTTAGTTCATATTAGCTGAAAATATGGTGCACTTTTGTAGTGAACTCTTTCCTTCTTTTGCTACTCAGGCCTGTGTTTGCTGAGCTCTTTCTCCCTTTCTGTGGCACAGTTTCCCTGAAGACTTATATATGCGGAAAAAGTTCTAGTGTTGAGAGTCTGTACTTTATTCTGCGTCCTACAGAAATTCTTTCCTGTGACTCTTTTTTACATATTCTTATGATACAGAAGGATTCTCTTCTGACCCCATGTCCACCTTTTCCCTTTGTGCAATTGAGGACTGCAATGAGGTCTCCCCAGACCTTTCTTTTCTCCAGACCGAACAACCTCAACTCTCTCAACCTGTCTTCAGAGGAGGAGGGCAGCTTTATCCCTCTGATCATTTTTATGGTTTCTTCTGGGCTCACTTCGGTATGTCCATGTCTTTTTTGTCCTGAGGACCCCACAGCTAAACCAGTGGGGTCTCATGAGAGTAGAGGGACAGAATCATGTCATGATAAAAATTTGCCTTGTAAGCTATTGTTTAAAAAGTCTTTGACCTCCCAGGAATGATCTTACTTAAACACAATAGAAAATTGCATGAGAACATCATTAAGCAGTAACTGGAAAAATTATGCTAGAAGATTAAACAAGAACATCTGTATTGCATGGGGCATAAAACATTTCCTGGAGAAAACACCCTACACACTTATCATTCATGTTTCATACAACTTGAGAGTTGCTGAATGATTAAGGAACATGAATATTGTCATAAATGTACCATAATATATATTACCATAAAAGTAATTCTGAATATTCATATGTAATGAGAGCCGAACCTGGGGAAGACATTTTAAGTAATTTTCTCTGTGGTGCCAGGTTTGGGGTTTTCAGTGCATATTCTCATTTTAAAATGTAAATCTCAAGATGTGATAAAGATGACCATTCTGAAGCATGAACCCAATGAAACCAAGCATTAGAGAAAACCAGAACATTACAAAGTAAATAGTATAGGACACCATCAAGTTAAATTTATATCTCAGATTACTAAACCTTTTATGAAAATACAGGATTTAAGACTTGCGATTTGATCTCAGTTTAATACCCCCTAGAATCCTGCTTCTTCATGATGGATACAAAACCTCAAAAAACTGTGAGATAATATCATAGTAGATTATCAAACATCCTGGTATCACACCAGTGCAAATTCCAGGTCTCATGACATCCGAAACCATTGACTGATTCATAATGTGCTCTAGGAAGAGTCTTGTTTAATATTTCTTATTTATGCTCTAAAATTCTGTAAATAAAATTGAATTGTACTTCCAGTTTTAAAAATAACAATGCAAAGGATTAAAAAAAAGTATCATGCAGGACAATAAATTATGTAGTTTTTTGGTAAAAGGGATCTAGTTACTTGTTCTTCGGGGTCACCTGTGTGCCTTATTTTATACAATGAGATTTCTAATTCAGAATAAATGTAAGGTATGATAGGGAAATGCTGATATATTCAAAAGTGAGTTGCATCTTTCTGCCATGAACCAGCATATATTGCAGTTCCCTATGCTATGAACTACCATTTGGGGGTTTTCAAGCCTTTGAAAACAAGGCTGATGTTTTTTGCCACAGATGGTGAAAATTGGTGTTTATAAATAGATACTGGGGGATCAATTAATATGTACTCAGGAAACAAGAAATAGAGGTTTATAACACAAGGTCAACGTCTCTTGTTCCCTATCGATTTTTCTTTCTATTGATTCATACCATTGATAGTGTTTTCCTCGTATCCTGTTCTCAAGGTAGCCTACAGTGTCAAGATGAAGGTGCTTTTCTCTGTCCTTTTAAAAGCACACTAGATACATGGTCATACCTTCACAAGAACTAAATTTCCACAGCAAGTTTGCAACACACCTGATTGCTCTCAGGGGCATAAAGATCTGATAAAAAACTAGTGAAGATCAAACGTTTTGATGAAAAGCATCATTAACATTGTTTTAATGATATTCTACATATTGCAAACTATTGTAGTGCCCTTTTAATTTTTGAAAAATATTCTCAACTTTCTCTAACTCTGAATCTACCTTTTATGTGCATTTGAAAAATATAATGGACATCTGAGTATGGTTGACAAAGAAATTTGGAATTAACATTTTATGAGATTTTTCTATCTATTTTCATGTTTTTTTCACTGTAGAGCTGAATAAAACTCTAAGCACAGAATCAGAGAATGGGTTGGGAAGGGATCTGAATGACCATCTAATTCCTGCCATGAGCAGGGACACTTTCTACTAGAATAGATTGCTCAAATATCCATCCAGCCTGGCTTTGAACACTTCCAGGGATGGGGCAGCCACAACTTCTCTGGGCAGCCTGCGCCAATACCTCACCAGCCTCACAGCACAGTTTTTCTTCCTGGTATGTAAACCAAGCCCACCCTCTTTCAATCTGAAGCCATTCCCCCTTGTCCTATCACTACCTGCTCTATGTGGAAGTGTTCAAGGCCCAGTGACTGAAATATCTTGTTTTCTCCTAGTCATCTAGAGTAAGTTGTAAGAAGTCCACATCAGACTAAAACGTGAGAGTGTAAGGCCTGGACAGTAAGTTTTACTGCCATGGGGGGTAACATGTATGCAGCATTAGGATGAGCATGAGGCTTTTAATTACATCTAGAATTGTTCTGCCAAATAATAAAAAAATGAAAAATTAGAAAGGGGTGAAGTACAGCCCAATGACCTTCATGTTTGGAAAATGTAAACATTTCCCTTTGCAAAAATATAAAGCTCTTTGTGAGATTTCTGATGTCTTTGATTTATCATTTTGCCTGACACACAGATATGACAGTTGTTGGATGCAGGTAAACAACCCTAATCTTTTGAGGTGTCAGTAAAACTGACAGTATTTATAAGGACTTGCATCCTTTTCTTGCACTCCAACTTTGATTAAAAATTCAAGGATATTTTCAAAGCTTCTAAACAAATCTCAGAGGAAAAAGTTTACAAAAGATCTCTAATTTTAAATTATTAAATTTTCATTGCTTTCTGCTTTCAGTAAACCCACTAGGTCTGAAGTCATATGACATAAATTTAACCATCTATAAGTTAGGTTTCAAATTAACTATATTTTCCCTCACACTGTCCATCACTGAGAGAAGGAATGAACCCCAAGTAAAATTAGTATCTAAAATTCAGTGTAGATAACTATTCTACTTTCCATTTGTTATCTTATGTGTCTATTTTACATGCAATATTACTGAATGTCAGGTTGATTTTTTTCCCTTTATCGTTCAAAGAAATATGTGGTTTTAAACTAATAATATTCATGGTATGTCAATCCATTTCCATCAAATCATCCTGAAAAACATGTGCAGCCTTCAAATTTTTGCTTTCTTTATTTTTGTTTTTGATAATTATGTGCTTTATAACACGACAGCTTAAATCATGAGTAAGGAAATTGAATTCTGACACCATGTACTGTCATAAAGAAGCTGTCCTGGAGCACAGCAGATGCCTTCTGGCAGAGCAGTACAAAAACTCCACACAGACATCAGAGATGCTACAACCATCGTGTCCAACATACACACACAAGCACAAACCAACTTCTCACTTTAACTGCAAGCTCCTCCATAAAGAGTCATATATTTGAGCAAACCTAGTTGGTCATTACAGAGGTGTATTTTTTATTTTCTGAAGAATAATTTAGGGCACTGATCATGACAACTAAGCATGCCTTCTTGACTGCTGTGAAGCGCTTGAAACAGCTCTTGTTCTCACTCTTAGTTAGTCTAGAAGTTTTTGAGTTTAAAGACCATTCTTCTGTCAAACTTAGAATTCATTTACGCTTAAAAAAAGAGGATGGCTTTACAAGTTCTATACTGTTGCAGGTTGTTTTTTAATGTTACCAGTGTTAGGTCCAAAAGTAATTATTGTTCTAAATAGGCAGAGTGTAAATGCATCAGTAGTTTCAAAAGAATACAAATATTCTCTTTTCTGTTTATCCAACCCCTCATTCTTTGAAGAATTTTCATCTTGATCTGGTTTGTATTTTCCAGTTGGATGAAGAGAACTGTAGGTAAGAGTCTTTCATTAGAGGCATGTCTGATTTAATTAATCTTTAATTATTGTGCAAAACAAATGGAAGGATAGCTTCGATCAGCAAATTCATTTGCCACATTTATCAACTAGCTGATCTTTATCACCTACCCAGATGACAGTAAATCAAATGCACACCCTTTTTCAATTCCTGAAGCAAATGATTAAAGCGTCCATAAAAGTCCCTATCCTAACTAAATCTAATTGTGTGTGAATAATCAGTTAAATTGTGTGATGAATGTGCCATCATAGGATCCATAACCAAACCATATTTTGAATCATACTTGCTTTAAAAGGAATGCTCCTAACTCATGTCTTCAGGTGTTTCTTTTCCTTCCTCCTTTACTGATGTGTCATGTTAATTGCATCTTTTTGACTTGCTTTCTGCTTCACCTTTTATATCACCTTTAAGCTTTACTTTCACTTGCCCTTTATAATTGAAACACATTCCAAACACATATATTTATCTTATTAAAAATCATCTTAAGCACAAGAAATATTACTGTATTTCACTACAAATATTTCATTAGTCTAAACTGAATTTAAATATTTTCCATTGCAGTTCTTCGATTCTTAAGATCATTTTTACTTGACTAAATATCTCCTCAACTCAAAATGAAGAAAATTATGGCATAACTGTATGTTTATTGAAGAATATAAATGGCACGCAGAATTTCAGAACACATTTCTTGACATCTGCTATTCTTAAATATTTAAGAACTCATCATTTTTTCACCTGGACTTCTATGATACCATATTTAAGGTTTAATGAGACTTTTGTTCATGTACAAAATGTCATTTAGTGGACTTAAATAAAGATTTCAAACCTTTAAGGATTTGTTCATCAGTATGCAATGAAATAATGAGAGCTAAAATGACAAAAAAGCATTTCATTTTAATGGATACCACAGTGTATTTAACCTTTTTTGACTGTGCATAATAAAACAAAATCTTTTTCCCTACTTCTCATATTAAAAATAGTTTAAGAGATATTTCTGTTGATCTAGCACATTAAAGAGAGAACAAAAATTTTCTAAGTAGTTATATTTAAAGTAATTACAAAGATAAAAACCAAACAAATAAATAACTTCAAAGGCCTTGAAATCACTGAAAAGTAAAAAAAACTTGAAGAGGAAAAAAATATTTTATATGTTTGTTCTTTCTTTGTACAGAGATGGAAGAGAGAAAACAGGATTCACATACATCCTTTAAAAATGTAAAATCCCAATGTATGATAGAGACTTGGTTTTGTTTTTATTTGTGCTGTTGTTATTATTGTTATTATTATCAACAATCATCATCATCATCACCCAATGGGGGTCATCTATTTGGAAGATGCCCTTGGTGATGATGCAGTTTTATTAACTGCCACTTTCAACCACAGTAATTATATGTTTGAGTGAAATGTGTACTTATCTGAAAGAGATTCTGTAGCTGTCAATGAAAATGCACCCATCGATAACAGAATGTTCATCGTTCAATAGCCTCAAGACCTGCAAGAGCTACTCTGGTTTAAATCTTCTCCATATCTAGACTTCAGACGTATTTCAGATGACTGGATGCCATCCACAGTCACCCTGCTGAGTCACCCATGATAGGTCTCATGTAAATATGCACAAAAATAGACAAAGAAATTATGAAAATTATTATATTTTCCTTATGAAAAAAATTATATTTGTCCTATGTCCCTAGGGCAAACATACTAACAAATGAAAATTTAAATCTATATTCAAGTGAATTAAAAAGATGTTTTATTAACTCAAATTAAGAGATTGTTTATTCCCTGCAATCTGGAATCATTGTAATACAATTTAATTCGTGTGTGAGTTTGAATGTAAACACTTATTTCACACTAAAGACTTTCAGATTCCCATTACTGAAGTATTTAATGGGACAGTTTGCCAGGCTTTTTTTTAACAACTATGAAGTGATCTCATTAAATTATTAGCAAGTGGTGTAATTATGCCAACTTTCACATCTAACTGAAAAGCAGATGTTTTATAGGGAAACATTGCTTCATGAGAGCAATATCTAGCCACATAGTCACAGACTGAGACCTAATGACAGTTTAAAAGCTAAAGACATTTGGATACCAAAACACTTTAGTCACAGATTTACACAGTTTTTCAAATTATACAATTCCCCGTTTTGTGGCAGAGAAGTAGGAGGAGTCACTGTGATGTATGTAGCCCTGGACAGGTGATGGGTTTTCCTGATCTCTCTTTTGCTCCCTCGGTTCTCTAGAGGTAGCAGAGAAGATCTTGGCTCCCAGTAGCCTGCCCCCAGTCTGTCAGTTACTCTGAGTATCCCTGACACTGAATTTTCATTAATTAAAGCATTGGATAGGAAAAAAACTTTTTAGTGAGTAGATCATTCAAATTATGCTTTCTTTTTCTTATTTTCTGTTGCCATTTTTTGACACTCACGATCTGTTCCAAACACATCTGGTCACATTTGCACATGTTAATGATCAAAACATTGTTTGCATAATTTTATTATTTATTTTATTGAACACAACAAAACTATTCTTTTGCTTGAGGCAACTGGCTGATCTTGTTTTATCTACTGCTATGAAAGCAAAGCTTTGACAACCTGTACTAGCAATGTCTGACCCGTTAATTCCTACAAGTATTGGTGTGCCTTCCTTATGCAGAAAGGTAGCAAATAAACAGATAATATACTTCCAACTGCCAAGACCCTGATCAAAAGATACAAATGCATGAGTCACTTTTGTTCTCAAGCTTAATGTAACATATATATATATATGTCTGTTCTCAACAGGGGGTGAAAATGGAATTAATTTGTTTGCTTCTCTAAAATAAAATGCAACATTCACAAAAGATGGATGGATTTCGTATGAACAGACAGGGAAAACAAAATAATTCTTATAAGATCCCTTACAAGTATTTTGAGAGAAATATTTTTTAAATGGTACACAGATTAACAATGGCTTTGCAAAACCATGGACACTATCTGCTCGTAGCAGAGATTCCCAACAATCTGCAAAAAGACTCACATATTTCAATCATCATCTTTCCCTAAAATCAGAGTATTTGGAGGAGGGGATGTCTGTGGGGTATCAGTTATTTTCAATATAATCTTGGTCACTGAGATCAAAATCTTTGTTTCTCAGAAGAGGAAGATTGTGTTTGCCTTCCCCACAACAGAAAAAGGTTCAAATTTTCCTAACAGTAAAAGTAGTTATTCAGCAAGGAGTTGGGTGCTTAGGTAAGCTGCAATAAGATTTAAGATTAGTGGGTACCTAATAGAAAACCAGGAAATGGATCTCCCCTATGGCCCCTTACCTGAGTGCTGTGTTCAGGGAAGGGAGACCACTCACTTGCTCTTGAACCCTTATCTGAATAAAAGAGAGGATCTGAGCTCAGCTAAAGAAGTATCTCATTCAGATGCAGTCCTGACGTGTGCTGTTTCAATTACAAAACTTAATGTAGGGCTCTGTTGAACTGTAGCCCTTGTAGAAGTTCTATTCTTTCGTCCTTTCTTTTGTTTTTTATTGGTCACAGGAAAAGGTAATGCACACTTCAAAGCATGTGTATGAGGACTGAATCCTACAAAGATGGTAGAAATCATGAATTCTATAACAAAATATAAATGAAAAAATATGCATGTTGCTAGAAGCAAAATTTTTTCTGTGTCTCTTGGCATATAAAACAGAGTTACAAGCTTACAGTAAGCACTCAAAGAATATGATCTACCCTAACATGTCCATACAGGCATTTTGCAGATATTGATGCTATAGTTTCTGCTTAGCAATCAGACATCAATCAGACATGAGTCTCTGCCAGAGGATCGTTGCCCTACTGTACAGCTTTCACATAATAACAGTGAGTTGAAATAGCCACTGTGAGTCAAACTCAGGCAGATGAGAGAGAGCGGCCTCAAATCTACACCACAGGAAGAGTAAGTCAATCTATAAAAGGTTATGTGAACATATTCAAATATCAAAGTGTTTAAAATTTTTTGCACAGAATAAAATACTAGTTTCATATAATCATGTATATACCTTATATGACTGAAGAAAAAAATTATCAGAAGCGTAACCAGAGGAGTAACTTTGATTTCTTTTAGTGGAGAAATATGTTCAAATGCTATTAAAAAATATGTTTAATACCACTGCACCCACAGCCTCTGAACAAAAATATGTGATTTTCATAGATAACTGTTCTTAAGTGCAAAGTAGGCTTTCATGTTGATGAAAACCACTTAAAAATAAGCAAGTTCTTCAAAGCAATTGGTGAGCTATAGATATTGAAAATGATTGTGTGAAACTTTATGTAGGGATATCTCTTTATTTGCTAATTACTGTGTTGGTAAACACTAAATGACTGATGGTTCTATATCATCCCTCTTCATTAATTTTGCACAAATATTGCAATGACACAAGGAGAGGCACAGAAAAATTATGCTTGGTGTATACAAAACTGCCAGAAACTATGCATTGTTTTCTTCAGAGAGATCCTTCAGACAGGCATTCTTAGCATGGCTGCTCCCTCACTTCCACTCTCATTTTCATCAGGAGTGGGGAAGAAAATAGCAAGAGCAAAAGTGAGAACACTCATGACCGAAGATAAGAAAGGTTCAATAAAAGAAGGACTGAGGGAAGAAAAATCCAAACAAACATACAGCAACAATTATTCACCACCTCTGATGGCAGATCAGTGCCCAGCCAAACTCTGAGCAACAACTGTCCTGGAAGGTGGTTATTATGATTGTGCAGGACATCATACAGTATGGAACCTGCCTTTGGTCAGTTCAGGTTTGTTGTCTCAGCTCTTCCCTCTCCCATAATCTTTCCCACTTGTAGCCTAATTGCGGAAGGAGCAGGTTGAGTAGACTGAGAAAAAGATTTGACATCAAGTGCTGTTCAGCCATAGACAAAATATTGGTGTGTTATCAACACTGGTTTATTCACAAATCCAAAGTCATGAAAAAAGTTAACTACATTTCAGCCAGAACAACTACAGTCACAATATGTTGAAATACCTTTTGTACAAAACAGGTTTTGCATATTACNGAGGGGTTTTTGTTTTGTTTTGTGCTGCAGAAGACAAGAAACAGGTGGTTTATTCTACTAGCCAATATTAAGGATCATTCTATTCAAATTGCCTGGACTGTTGATTCATCATAATAGTTCTGTCAGATTATATCAACCAAAATTGCTCTTGAAGACAGGTACAGAAACAAAGTGATGCTGATGAATAAATTATCTACTCTAGAAATAAATAATCAAATGTGAAAAGCTTCTTGACATGCTCTTTGACAGTAAAGAAAATATTATGTGATGATCACACTCCAATTCAATGGATCTATAAAATATTTAACAAACCAATCTGAGTGAAACATGTCCAGCCTCACTGGTCTATGTGAAAAATGGAATTACTGCCTCTTCAAATGAATAAAAAATATTTTAGTATGCTCTTTTAATTGGAAGGTCACTTTAAAGATGACAGGCAAGAGTTCTTTTTATTTGGGCAAATATTTGAACTTAGTACCTTGTTGTGTTTATATAAAACTGTGTGCATTGCCCTTGTGTAAGTACTTTTCTCTGTGACCTTTTCAAGCATATAACAAATAAATCTTTCCTTAGCTTTAAAGTGGCTGTCATAACAACACCACAGGGGTCTAGGCGTAATGACTAACAATTTCAAAACAGTCTAATCAATTTCAAAACATTTTTCTTCAGAATTAATAGGTATTGGTATGAAATGACTAGTTTAATAGTTACAGTTTGGGTGTTTTACTATCTTTCCTAGTTACATTTCCTTATAATTTTATAAATAAGAAAGTTGTAGCAGTTTTTATTAAGATGGGATTCAAGTGAACAATTGCATCAAGGAAAGGACTTATGCCGATATTGTAACATTTTCAGCAAGATTTCTTTTATTTTTTTTATTTTTTTCTCTTAAACTGCTGAGGAATTATCTCATTGCAATAAATTAAAGCAGACGTTCCATCACAGGAGTACATAGGTAAGAATGCAATCTCAGTTTAAAAGTCATTATCTTTAAAGGAAAGGTTCATATAATTTTTACTCCAGACAGGATTTCCAACTCAACCCAGAAACTCAAGCTTGGGCTCATACTTTCTCTGCTCTGGCCCTAATGAGGTTTATACTCAGGTTCAAGGCTTCTGGTGATGTGTTGTCTAGAATTGGGAGAGAATCAGGTTTGAAGCACTTAGGCAAGCAGTGAGAAAGCGAATAGAGGGTAAAATATGTCATAATGGTAGTTTCTCTAAGCAAATTTAAATCTTAAAGATAAAATTGGTTTCTTCTGTGTCTTTGTAGAGCATTTACATCTGAGTCATGCTGCAGGATTGTTCCTTCAAAATGTGATCATGAGAAATTTAACCCAAAAGATGAGTCTTCCTCCTGACATAATTTTGATCAGAAAAGTCTGGGTTAATAACTAATAGTAGGATAATTTTGATACTGTGACATGGATGGTAGGATTAATAGATACTGTCTTCATGCATGTGTACGTGCATGTGCGATTGAATCAGTAATCCTAAAGTATGTATTTAAAATTAATTACTTGTTCTGAAAAAAAAAAAGAAAATTAAGAAAATCAGCTCTGTTGAATCAAAAAATACTGATTGTCAATAATCTGACTTATGGTGTGATTTTTGAGGTTTTCATGTGTAGATCCAGGAGGTGGAGTTGATGCTTCTTGTGGGTCCTTTCCAACTGAGGATAGTCTACGATTGTAACTCTGATCTAATTCAGGATGCAACATGGCTGACCCATGAACAGCACCACATGTCCAAGAAGTGATAAAACAGAACCAACCAACTCTTTTGATATTCCTTGGTGTCAGGCTTGCATCCCTTGAAAGACCTGGTATGAGGAATTCTGTCTGACACACATTAGGTACAGACCAATCAAAGAAGCAAAGAGATACTTGAAATCCAAACAGATTGGTTTAGCTTCATGTTGAAAGCAGTGCAAAAATGCTGTGCATAAAAAGGGATGCATTGCAAGCACTTATTTACATAATAACATAAATTCTGTTTTACTAAACAGAATATGTATAAAGAACTTAAGTATTAGTCCACTCTGGTCAGAACATTATTGGGCAAAAGCTAAAGCTGGTTGTCATGTATCAGGGCGCAGTGTTGGCTGGTGTCTTTCATGGACCAGGTACCTGGGGAGAAGAGACCTCCCCACAGGGTGTCAGGACAGGGCTCCGTGACCAATCCCACTGCTGAAAGCCAAAGCCAGCGGGAGAGACCCTGGCTGGGGCCCTGCTCTGCCAGCTCCCAGCCAGGGCACAGAGCAGTCCAGGAGCCAGCTGGGGGAATTGGGCATCTCCGTGGGGATGGAGATGGGCCAAGGATTGATCCAGGATTGGTCCAGGATTGACCTGTTAGGGCATTGCTGGGACAGGGACTCAGAGCTCCAGAGGGGAGGAAAAGAGATCCGGGGCAAGGGGCAGGAGACAATGCAGGAGTCCCCTAAATGTCACTTTCTTTGCTGGTGATTAAGAAAAATCTCAGTCTTGATCTCACCCACATCATTAATCCCAAGCTTGCAGATATTAAGAAATAAATAAATCAGTAAAAGAAGTAGATTAGTAAAAACTAGTGTTTTTACATTTAAAATAAAAATATTTATCAGAGGCAGTTTAGCTGAAATTGGGACACCTATGTTTTGTACTGAAAAATATGTCAGAGGAGCTCTGGAAAAGCATCTTGTACTCCCAAGAACTCAGAACATGAGAAGCTCACAAATGTACTGTCAGAAATTCTTATGTAGTCTTCAAGCTTCTAGGTATATCACTCAACATAAAACTAAGCATAAGGCTATACTATTTTAAAATTCAAGAGGGTTGCTCTGAATTGATTATATTAACGGGGGGGATTGAACTTAGCAGGGAGAGATTCAGCTGTAATAACCAAATCACTATAACTACTTCTAATGATGTCCTAAATGGTCAGCAAACTGCCAAAAAATGAAAATTAATTCTGTATATAAGAGGTTTTATCACAAATAAAGGTGTTTTAGGTTGTTTTAAATGGAGGAAAATGTCTCTAGCAGTTTGTAAACCAATTCTTCCTTCCTTGATGGAATTCTGTGATGTTGAGCATTAACTGAAGATCCCGTCTGTGGACAATAGGTCTGATTCTCTAGTGCATTGTTCCTGTCTCAGCTAGCACATTTGCATTTAATTTGCAAGAGCAAAATGTTCCTAATCTGCTTTTACAGATAAGATTACAGGACTAGAATATCAAAGGTGATTTTTTGTCTTTTCTTCATGAATAGAACAGTATGATTCTGAATTTACTCTGTGGAAATGTATTGTGAACCTGATTTTCCATCATAACAGTTTTTTTACACCTAGAATGGAGCTAATCCTGGAATAAAAAAGTGGAAAAAAGGCAACTCTCCAAACCACCTTAATTATACTTTGACCTATGTTTACTGTATTGGGGTTTTGTAACATGGAGAAAAACGTGTTTCTTTTCATTATTTTGATTGGTGTTAATTCAAATATGCTGAGCTAAATGGCTTTATTTTTATGCTGTTAAGTATCACAAGTAAAAATGAGGCTGTTAGGAACAGATTTCCAGCAGCCTGGGTATTATTTAGCAATAAATGATTCAAAGCTAGTAACTCATCTTTCTGTAATTTGTAGCACCTGGTAGAGATCTGACTTGAGACTTCATCACATACTTTTTCCATATCATTAACCATAACCAGAAGTCACAGTTTCACAGCAATTGAACCAATGCTCAGAAACAGTGTGACACACATTATTTTTAAAAAATGCATTACTTTGAAATACTTTGGCTATATTTAATGCCTTGTGTTTTTAAAAGAATTCAATAAACCTCCCTGCAGATTACTGTGGAGGGGAAGAAACACTAGAGCATCAGTTCGTGTCTGAATAGATCAAATCCATTCTGTAAATTAACTTTATGATATGAAGATTTGAAATTTATGATGGCAGAGTTCAAACTTCATAACATTAGGATAGAAAGTTGTGTGATATAACCCATAGATTTTACAGTCCAAGTGACATGGAAGAATTCTGTACTGTGATAAGAAAGGAACAAAACTTCATAGAGTCCAAATCGGCCTAACAAAAAAAACCCCAAACCTCTCTGAGATGAAAAAGAATCTCACATCTTATGTCCGTCATGCTCCACATGAACCAGTAGATTTTTGAGGAAACATTTCTCTATATGATGTAGAAATTTGTTGTCCACTTCTCAGCTCTCAATGCTTAAAAATCATTCCTTCCTAAACTTCAGTTTAAGGAAGATCCTTAGTTAAAGTGGTAAAGGAATATGGAAATAATGATATTTTCTCTACCACACTTTAACATCTTCCTGTCTATAGACTAAAATATTCTTCAATATAAAAAATACAGTGACGAATTTGCATTATAATCACAATTTGGTAGAACAGTTAAACAGGAAGCTATAGTCAAATTTTATTGAAACAATAAAATATGTTTGAATGCATTACAGTACCCTGAAAATCTTAGTGACAAAGAGGAAAGAATGTCTTCTTCTGGCTAAAAGACAAATCAGTTAGATAGCTGAGACTCCTACATACACTTCTATATCTCAACTCTTCATATCTGCAATGCAAGTTAGAGTGGAATCCTTCAGAACTGTACAAAAATCCCACCTTTTTTTAATTTTTTCTTTTGTGTGTAGGGCTATTTGTTATTTTAATAATTTTTTTATACCCTCCAATCTCAGTACCTACCAAAACCAGAAAAGGATATACACAATTAATCAGAGGAATACAGGAAAATCTTTAGGCAATATTCTGTGAAATACTCTGTTCTCTCCAAAGGCCAAGGATTTAAATTCTCACAGTGTTTAAACTGGTGTTCACTGGAAAAAGAAAATTAAAAATGACTGCTGCAGGTACCAGGGTACTGAGGGGGCTAACAGGCTCTGCAGCCTCTTCCGCCAACTCCTAGGAGTTTGTCTGTGTTCAAAGTCAACTCTGATTTTGCTCACCTGTATAACATGGGATCAAATTGCTGTGAAGATATAAAGTATGAGAATTTGAAGAGGGAGCCTTGCTTATGGTCTCTTTCCTCTTTTCTTGAAAGCTGTATTAAACTCAGGCCCTTGCCCTATGTCCATGTGAGAGTTTTGTGGCAGCTCTGCCTGGAACTGCACCCCACTGTCCCTGACCTGGCCTCACTGATTTGGCTTCCTGGCCATGTGTCAGACCTGAATTGTCTCTAAGGACGTGGCTGGCAAGCACAGGTCTGGTGGCTGACCCTGGTCACTGCCACCAATCATCTTCTCTCCTTGCATGTGTGCTCTATAATGGTGTCACGGTGCTAGAGCTGCCGCCCTGCCTGCCCCTGCCTGCTGCAAATCCAGTTCCTGGCTCTCTTCTCCATGCATATCAGATTAGGCTTGCGGTTACCTGCCAGTGAAAAGCTCATCTAATGGATTAATGGTTTTGTAGAACACTGAATTTATTTTAAAACTGGGTATGAAATTTTTCCTTTTCTTTTTGACCTTGAGACTGACACAAAGGTGACCTGTACTCCACACTGAAAGTTCTTATATGTCAAAATAGCTGGTAAATTTTTCCGGATTCTTCTACAATCCTGTCACATCTTTGTTACATTATGTCTTAGTATATGCCTCCTTTTCTATTTTGTTCATTTGGAAGTAAAATAAATAGTGCTTCATATACAACATGCTTGCCTAGCTTTTGGGAATACATATTTGATCTTTCTTGAGACACCAAATGTAGGATGATCTTGGGAGCCAGGGTTAAATTTAAATCAGTATTTTAATTCTATAATGTGTGTTTATTCTTATTCCTATTTACAGGTCATCAGAAAATTGCTAAAACCCCACATTTTTCTCCATCAGAAAAAAAAAATCCTTTAGTAAATCCCTTAGCATAGACTGGATTTTCTTCAACACATATATTATTTCAGACTTAGAAAAGTTCCAGTTAAAATTGAAGAGCATAAGGAAAGAACTACGCAGGAGACTCTTGGCTGCAAACCCATCTGAAGACCCCAGGTTACCACCCTTAAAGAATCTTTTATATTCCAGTTTTGTGCCTAATTCATCAGTAATCATTTTTTTTAGTATTTCATTTTTCTAGCAATTTATGCGTATATAAAACTAGACATATCTGGCAACTATGACTGAACTCAGAACTAAATAACCTTCCCTCATATAGGGTATAAAAAGCTAAGTTAATCCAGTTTGTGTTTCTTTATTCGCATAAAGAAGCATAACTCTAAAGAAAAGACTAAATGATACTGTTATATTTGCCAAATTGTCATCTACCACTTTGGGGAAGTGAATCTTTGTCTTTCTTCACATGAAATTACCCAAAATCTCATAGCCTATTCTCTGTTTCTAATGCTTTCCTTTACCTTGTGTCTTATCTTTTTCTAAGGTTTAAATTTTATTTGGTGGGGAGAGAGAGAGAGGAGAAGTTTTTGGTTATGGTTTGGTTGGTTTTTTTCAGTGAAGAATACCATGTCTCAAAATGCATGTGTCAGGTTAAGTGTATAACACCATAATTTAGAGTAGCAAGCAAATTAGCTGAAATAATTAAGAGGTACATATAACTTTAAAATGGCATAGATTTCTGCTGACCTAAATGTTCATCCAAATGTAAAATCATTAGTTAAACTTGGTTTTCTTTGAGTACAGAAATGTAGACTGAAAATGGAGCAAATTGAACTTTTTGCAGAGATCAGGAAGATGAAGGAAATCTAACCTTTAGTGTTGAACCTAAAAAGGAGGAATATTCATCTAGACCTGCCTGGGAGGAGTCTTCTTTTGTTGAACTTGATGTAGTTCTATGGAATTCAGATCACACACAAACCTCTCAGTGTCTTGGCCTTTAGAGACATCCCATTTCCACCAGTGTATTAAACGAGGCGGTAATATTTGCAGCTATGGCTTGTTTTCCTGGGGTTTCTTTGCTTCTTTCATCTCTACTTCCTGTGATTTCTGTGACTTTTGGGCTGTTATTTTCATTCTTTTGTGCTATTATTTTGACAAAGTTTCCATATCCTGGGAATATATCCTGTGAACAACTTTCCCGATGCTATGCAAGAAATGGCCATAGTTTTGTATCATTTCAATGGTAAATTTATTAAGACTAGAAATAAAATTGACAAAAATAAATGTGAGAGTTTTCATAGATACTGTATCCAATTCCTCTTGTAGTGAGACAAGAAAGTCTTTGATTTATGAGAAAAAAGAACATTGTGTAAAATACATGTTCATTTGTCTCTCCATTTGTTGCCAGTGCAGAAGCCTCTGATGCCTTATAATTGGAACTGTATACACCTAAACATAGTTAATATCATTTACCTTCAAAATATAAAAGTATTAATTTCCTTAAAAACATGTACTTACCATAAGGTTAAGAATGTAGTGGTGACCAAGTACCTTCCATGACTGTACATGTCAGAGCTAGCCATGCATCAGCTCTGTAATGTAAGTCCAGGTATGTAATATATTTTGTGTGCTAAACATTAGTATAAATGATTAATTAATTAGTTTAATAGTTTTAAAGTTTTCTGATTTTTCAGTCTTAACACTCCTCTCACATTAGGCTCAAATGTGACATGTATATCTCAGGTTCTGAAATAGGCACATACTCAAATGTGTGTACATATGTGTGTACATATTCATGTATAGATAGTTCACATTTGTAATTAACAAATCTTTTCCCTAAGTACTAATAGTCTTCTTAAGACTCTTTTCAAGTTTTAATCCATATTCAGTCCTCTTATGAGGAAAAGAATACTCATATATTTTTTACCATACTGTATCTTTTAGCTCCTGTGTCTTATCTTTCCACAAAATTCTTCTTCATGCCTCAAAAGTTCTTTGAAGATGAAAATAGAGCGAGTATCTAGAATGTGTAATTTTTCTTCAGCTTCAGAATGATCATAGAAAGAGATTTTTAATGGCATTAATTTGAATCCTCTTTTTTCCTGCATAGGAAGCAACGAATGAACTTATTCTTCATCTCATCATTTGCTTTTAGTTGTAATTTATTGATTTTTGAAAACACAGTCTGGACAGAGCTTTAGTCCAGTTGAAATATTGATAAGAGATGGAGACCAGATTTTTTGTCAGTTACTTTTATAAAAATGTTTATAATAAATAGTAAGCAATGATTAAATAAAATCATATTCTCCGTTGATCTGTTTTAGGTTTGGCTTTTTTCCTTGTTTCTGTTTTACAACATCCTATTAAAAACTTTAAAAATTCTGAGTGCTGAAGGGTGTTAATGTCTTTTTATCCTGCCCACAGCAGTGTTTTTAGCATAGTGTGAGGTATGTTCATTTTCAATGGGTTGTTGGATATTTTAAGATATATATGACAAGACTATTAAACAATGAAATTTATACTGAATTTTAAAATAGTATTTCACAGACTGTGACTGCTGTCAAAATGTGCATGACCATTCTTGGACAATGAAACAAATGACATTGTATTTTAGAGTTTATTTTGTTTTGGATGTGATTTTTCCCTGCTTATGATCTTTAATGAGATTTACTTGGCCTTTGACAGAATACAGGCCAAGTATATCCTGTGCTGAAACAGCTAAATTTATGGTTAATAGGCAAGAAAATTTCATGTACATTATGCATAAAAAATATTAATGAGGAATGAGCTACAAATTATTCCAGTTTTTTAGAAAAATAGTAAGATATTGTCTAAGCTCCAGTGTAGATATTGTCTATGCTCCCTATGGTATTATTTAGTTGGGTGTACAGTCCTTAGTAAATTACTTTAAATTTTAAAAATATTTTAAAATTATGACCTAGTGAATGTTGTTGCTACAAAATTGCAGGGAGCCTAATGAGTTTTGGATGATTTGAGCATTTTCAAGAAAACAAATAAATTTTTCTTTAATTAATTTTCTCATTTACTTCTTTAGAAGAGCTAAATATGTCAGACTAATACTTACAGATTATTTAGGAAGTGTCTGTTCTATAGAAATAGTAGACAGTTTATTTAGTGAACTCCACCAGACTCATCCTTAATTGCTTACCTGTAAGGAGATAATTTACTAAAATATTATTGTTTTCTATTCAGTTTCTATTCTGCGTGCCATGGGGAAAATGTAACTTGTCGTAAGTTAGGGAGTTGGGTTTTTTTATTTTTTAATTCATCAGTGATCATCTTGGCTGCTATGCTTCAAATTTGAGTTGTGTAACAATTTAGACATGAATGGAATATTTATAATTAAACAGGCACATAAAAAAAAAGAATAAATAATTAAATACTCTAAGCTTGACAATAGAGAAAGACATTCTACAATCCAAAGTTAAAATACCTTTACTGATTACAATTTTAGATATTTTAATCAATACCTCTTGAATGAAATATTCGATTAATCATTTTCTGAAACATAAAGTAGGAAATTTGTTATATATTTTAATAACTTCATATTCCTCTTTTTTCCTTTTTTTTTCCTTATACTAAATGCATGAATATGGGTTAACTGCAAATTAAATTATTTTACCAGAACGAGTTAGCACATTCTTGTTAAGTAAAACAAAACATTATATTTATTACTTCAGTAAATACAATAAGTAAAAGGCAGTCATGAAAATATTTAAAGAGAAATTATTTACGTCTCCCTCTTCTTTTATTTAAATCATTATTAATATTTATTTTTAATTTTAAGTATCTGATGTTTCCAAATTAACTTTTAAAGGAAAGTGAAGGCTGAAAAATAGGACTCATAACTCATTTTGTCAAGCTGATAAAAAATATACTTATAAATGAAAAGAAACAGCAATAAATTATTACTTTTTTGATTGATGGATTACATTATGTTGTTCAGATACAGTAGGGTATAAAATAAATCTTACTTTAATAACTGCTCTGTTGGATATTATTATAAATTTTCTAATTATATATATCTCTATATATATATATATATACATGGCTTTTACTACCAGAACTGTGATTAACTCTTTATATACAGAGAAAATATGTTAGCTGGGTATACTTTTAGATCTACTGAAATGCAAAACATGATTAACTAAACTTTTTGAAAAATTAAAATTCTTGTTAATGCTGTAATTTTTGCAGCAATCAGGATGAAGTGTTAAAATGCAATAACCTGCTATTTTGCATATAATTATCTTCAAAATGACAAGGTCAAAATCCAGTTAAAATCTTCACTCAAGTGTTATTTTATATATTGCTCCTCCCTGGCTCAGTAAGAGGATGCATTTTAATTATTTTTTAATGGTTCCTTATTTTAAAATTCATCATTCAGAGAAACTTTAAAAAAATACCTGAAATCATCACCTTTATTTTATTTAACAAGCTCACAAAATTTATTGGTGCTTCACACTTTCGGTCCAAAGATGAAGATCGATTGAGTTTTACATCTGAATGTGATGTGATGGGATAACTCAGATTGTGTACCATCAATCTGCTGGGAGTAGTCTTTTGCATAAAATGTAAGAGTAAGATTCGAACTCCAGCATTATTTGACCTAGAATTAACATGGATAACTGCACTTTAGTGTCACTACTAACTCAGATCACTCATTTCACAATGTTAGGCTGAATTTGAAATCAGAGTTGGAAAGTTTTTTTTGCTATTTTAAGATATGTATTTTTAAAACATTATACCTATTAAAATCCTTGTTACAATAATTAATCAAAATTATCTTATAAATGTAATTAATACCTAATTAAATTAATTATTATTTTTAAGCAAAGTTCAGCAATTAATTTCTATTATTAGAAATATTTTTTTTCTTGCTTACAAAACTAATTTGTCCATCTCATTGCTTCAAGTTTCTTACAGTATTGATTGTAAAAATTTTGCAATTATAAAAAAAAAGAGTTGGTTTGAGCTTTGGTTGGTAACATAAACATGTTATGATTTCTGTGCCTCAGAAAGATAGCTGGATAACTGGAAAGATAACTTTCTGTTTGGAAAATAGAACTAAAATATTTTAGAAAGCAGGAAAAAGAGTGGGGTTTCTCACAAACATAATCACAAAAAAATATTAAAAAGAATGTTTATACTTTTTAAATTTCTTCTTCCAGTGGTCTCTAATTTTTTTTCAGAAAATATTAATTATATTAAGGTTGTACCTTGTGGCACAGTGCTAAAGTACAGTTGCTTCAATATGATGTTTCCATACTTGTGCATGATCTTGAATGCTAACACTGAGTTATATACATAGTTTATGGAGTCTTATGGATGGATATATCTGACACTTAAGTTCCTTCTCTCCCTAAACACAAAAAAAAAAAAAAAATAGATCGCAGCCCTGAAAAGCCTTTTTATAAATTTGAAAATTTTGGTCTTTCTTTCCAACAACCTTGGAAGAACTTTACAAAATATGATGTCACTAGAGTGATGAGATCCCAGATTAATGCTCTACCTGCCTACAAGAGACACCAGGGTTTTAAAATAAACATAGAGCTGTATGTCACATGCCCTTTTCTGCATACATTTCTGATTGACAAGTGAAAAACAACCTTTGCAACCCTGTTATAAAGAGAAGTATGCAGTTTGAAGACAAAAGGTGTTATGACAATGATACAGTTGACAGTCGTTATAGTACTTTCTTTAATTCTTTAATATGGTTTATATAGTGATCAATGGAGTTTATTAGCTACCATAAAGAAGTGAAATATTTGAACGAGAAGGCTGTAGAAGACAGGCAGCAGAAGTGACAGAGAAAAGTGATGGGAAAGGGGAAGAATTCATAGGAGGTTTTGAGAAAGTGTGAAACAGGAAAAGGCTGCAAAGAGGTGTGCAGAAAAGGCAATAGGAGAAGAGAGTGTGCCTGAAGGTGATGGGTGAGAGAAAAGAAAATTTGAGTGAGAGAGCTTGGTTAAAGACAAAATGAAAGACAATCTGCATTTCTGTCACAACAACCCCATGCAGCACTGCAGGGTTTGTGAAGAACAGCTGAAAGCAGCCCAGCAGAAAAGTCCATGGAGGTGCTGGTGAACAGCAGCAGAGCAGTCAGTGTGGCCTAGGTGGCCAAGAAGGCCAATGCTGTCCTGTACTGTATCAGAACAGTGTGGCCAGCAGGACCAAGGACATCATTGTCTCCCTATTCTCGATACTGGTGAGATCACACTTCAAATCCTGTGTTCAGTTTTGAACCCCTCATGCTGAAAAAGATATTAATGTGCTGGACCATGTCTGGAAGTTGGTGAAGGGTCTGTAACACAGGACTGATGAAGAGCAGGCTGAGGGAATGGGAGGTGTTCAGCCTGAGGAAAAGGAGGCCTGGGAGAGACCTTATCAAACTCCACAACTGCCTGAAAGGAGATCGTAGCCAGGTGGGGGGCTGAGCTCTTCTCCCAAGCAACTCTTGGCAGGACAAGAGGGCATAGCCTCAAACTGTGCCAGGCGAGTTTTATTTTGGACATTGGGAAGAATTTTTTTCCACTGAAAGGGTGGTTAAGCATTGGAGCAGACTGCCCAAGGAGGTGGTAGTGTCACCATCCCTGGAGGTGTTCATGAAATGACTGGACATAGCACTTAGTGCCATGGTCAAGTTTACAAGGTGGTAATTGTTCAAAGGTGGGATTGATGATCTTGGAGGTCTTTTGCAACTTTAATGATTCTGGGACTCTGGGATTTTCTGGGATTCTTTCTTTAGTCACTAATCTCTTGTCATTTCCTATGAAAGGTTCTATTTTTCCCTCTAAAATTTGTCACTTCATTAATATAACAGGAAGATAAAGAATGATTACAGAGCATGTGTTAGTTCTTTTTAATGCAAGAAATAAATTTAATAGAATTTCTAACAGCATTTTCTATAGCTTGCTTTCTCTCCCTCAATCCTCTGTCTCTGTCTACCCCCCCACCTTTTCGGGTTTTCTTTTCTTTTTTTTGGTTACAGTAATTGCTGTCTGAGCCTCAAAGGCTAAAAATCGTTTTTCATCTCATGCATGAAGAATTTTAGTCTGATTGATGACAGCTATGGAACCTTTCCTTAGTCACTAAGCTGCACTAATTTGCAAGCTAAAACAATATTAGCAAATTGTTAATGATCCATGAAACTGCAGCAGCAGCCTTAAATGTTATGCTCAGAACTTTCTTACAACTAAAGCAGCTTACCTAAATTCCCACAATGGACACAAAATGAGATGACATTTACAAAACAACAACAGTAGCAACCAAAATAATAATTGTGAAAGTGACAGGCTTGGCTAATGTAGTACATTAGTTTGAATAATTTGTATTGAGGGCATGTGAACAATTAACATTAAAACCCAGACCTAGTTTATAGCAGTTTGGATATAATTTTCACATTGAGCTAAAGCTGGTGCACACATTTCCTGTCTGCACTTAATGGCTGCAATTTTCCTCTATTTCTATCAATGTCTGACTGGCTTTTAAAATGAACTGGAAATCTTAAAAAAGAAAACAGAGTTAATTTTGAAAATAACCTTTGCATATTGAAAGAAGAGGATTTTTTTTTTCCCCTAGATGGAGCCCAAAATATTGTTTGATGATTTATTTTTGAAGCGTCTATAGAAATTCTTTCAAATGAGCAACATTCAAGCTGTTTCATGTTATTAAAGTGTCTGGTAAGCTAGTACCCAGTCAAGATGTCAGTGTACAAGAAAACATACGTTATTTTCAGCTGTGTATTTGCCATTAACAAAAGGAGATTAAAAAAAGCAATATGGCCTTGTTTAGCACCTGTGTGACACACAACAGCTAACAGGAAGAGTTTAGACAAAAGCATCGCTCCTTCCCAGGTCACATGAAATTTGTATGTGCATGTGCTCATGTGTAAAGTGATTTATAAAGCATATTATTAAAGCATAAATTAATATGTAAAAATTCAAGCATTGTCTCAAAAAATCACTGTAGTGCAATGTCAAACCATAATTTATCTAATACATAAAAAATAAAATAAGCTCTTATAGAGAAAGAAAAACACATATATCTCTGGATATCTTCAAATAATTAAGAATTAAAGTTCAGCAGGGAGACTTTCATACTTGTAATTTCATAATCTGTTAACCAGAGCAAATTTATGTAATTTAGTCTTATCCTTTCTACAATGGTGGAATAAAGACTTAACAATTCTTTTCAAACACCATGCATTACTCTCTGTTAACTATGTTGTATTTTAGCATAGGGAGGTAACAGTGTTCCTGTTAATTTTTCTCTTCAGGAAATTCAAAAAGTACCTCCTAAACTGCTGTTTCCTCAACAAATATATACAGAGATTGTGCCATTCCAGAAGGCACAGAAACCCAAGCAGAAACAGGATGAAGCTGAGTGAGTAGAGGACAATAAAAGCTGATGAAATTCTGCATGTTCATCTAGATCATCCTTTGTACTGCAACTGCTTTTAGCTGGTGGAACAATTATTTCTAAGTGAAATAACAAATAACTTAATCTTTTTTGGTCGTTTTCAGTTTCAGACTTTCAAGCTTGTTGTGAACAGTGGTTTCAGACTCCTGAACACAATATGTTACACTTATCATTGTGTGATAGTCAGGTTCTGTGGCAAAATATTTTTATGTGGTACCAGAATCAAAAGGTACATTAACAGGATGTATGAATATGCCATTAATATTTTTTCTTTTTTTTCTTTTTTTTCTTGTTTTATTTTCTGTCTAATTCATAAATTTATAATATATCAGTAAAGGTTGATGCAATGATCCCATTTATTTTCATGGAAGGCAAATATGTATTTTATTGTATATTTTTCCTTTGTGATAATCTTCTACAGCAGTTTCTTTCCATCTGAAATAATAGCTGAGTGAAGGATAACACATCACGAATACTTTTGGTTTGCTGAAGAGCTCAGTTTACACATCATAAATTTAACTCCCTCTGACTGCATTTGCTATTTCTCATTAGAGCAGGAGAAATAACTGTACTTATCTGCTTAACTTGATTATTTTGGCAGCAAAAGAAGGGAATTTGGAATGCCAAAACTTTTTTAAATCTTACTTATGTTTATTAAAAATCCACTTTTAAAAATTTAAAATACAGAGAAATATTATTAAGGTGTATTTTCTTTCACTGGGATAAATAAAACTACTCAGTTACATATTTTTAAAGAATGATTAATCAGTTCCTATTCCATCCAAATCTCAGTATCTGTCAATGGACTATTTGATTATAAAATACACTGGAAAATTTTGAAGATATAAACTAAAAGATTACAGAAATAATGCTCAGCTTTTCTGTAGAAAGATAAGAAAACTGTGAATATATGTTTCTCAAAATGTTTCTGAGAAAGCCGGCTTAGGAGTTAGTAATTTTGAAACATTTCCTTCAATATATCATTTGAGGTCATGTGAAGTCTTTGGGTTTTTCTCTTAAGGATTACCTGTCACAGGCTCTGACATGGACCTTGAAAAGTAGTTATGAATAAGAACTGAGACTGCTAAACAAAGGGCATTAGATGATGAAACATCTTATGATCATGGACAGATGTCATAAGGAAACATAGCAACAGACTTTTTTGTTTTTGAATGTTGGGGTTTTTTATTAAATATTATGATTTATTTAATATTATACCATCAGCACCACATTCTTATTTACAAGTTACATGTCTTCTGGCCCCAGTGACTCATCACAAAATGTGTTCTGAATTTCTTTCCCCTAAATTAAAATGACATTATGTTAAAATAAAAGGAAAACAAAATTGTAACAGTAGAATTATTCAAAAATTGCAAGGATGATATAACAGTGAGAAACTTAAAAAAATTCTCTAAGTAATTTTTTACATTCTACTTTTTACTTTAATTGAACAGGGAGAAGAAATAAAAATGAAAATTTTAAATTACCATTCTCTTTCCCACGTTCCTTGAGAGGATAAGAATGTAATAAGTTAGTTTTACCTAAATAATTACATGAAATTTTAGCATACACTGTGACCTCTGTATGTCATTTACTCAGGCAGTGCTTTCCATAAGTAAACTGAAGATTTTATTCTCAAAGTTTACAACATACAAACATACAGTAAAACCAGAAATGCAGTGCTTCTCATAAATATCCTTCAGTAAGTTTAACAGTGCATTTGGCAGCAAACAGCATTTGGAACCTAATCTCCAAGGCCAGTTTCCTTATAATTGAATAAATGCTTCTCTCAGCATTTGTAAACAGTTTTAACAGAAGCTCCTCTAAAAGGAAACATTCCCCTAAAATATTGAACTTGCTATTCTATAAGGTAATGTCTTGATTCTTCTGTTTTTCTAGATGCATATTTTTTTCTAAACAAAGTATAATAAAACCTTTATATGTATCTTTAAAACTTTATTGTTGTTGTAATGTTTGATAGAGCATGGCACCTTTTATGAAAATTTGAGAAAATATTATTTTTACTGGTAAGATCATAAGGTTTCATCAAATGTCTTTCCTGGTACCTAGATTGGTTTGAACTTTAAACAAAACCCAGGAGAACATTTATGGAGATTCATCCATCAATTGTTCAAAAATTTGAAATTAAAAAAAAAAAACTCAGAAAAAAAAAAAAAAAGGATGTAGAAAGATCTCTTTTTTATATATCAAGTATGTATGAAAGTTTCTGAGCAGCTCCACTAGGGCTGTAATTCCCAGATTTAACAATGTACTATTTGTGATAGTGATCTTTCATTGTGACTAATATGCTGCTTACCAAAGTGCTGCAACACCATCAGTCACTTTGTAGCTTCCAAAGACGAAACAAATTAGAAAACTTTCTATAAACCATAACTTTGTGGAAGTATGAAGTTGGTGAATTTGCTTTATAAAGTCTTCTGAAAATATTTTTTAATTGTTACTCTGCACCACTGAGGATTAATGCAAAATGTGTTTGTGAATGAAACACAAATTTTGTGTCATACATTTAGGAAAAATAAGTAAGTCAAGTTAGAGTTAAGTGAAAAATTTGATTTTTTTGGAAGAGCATGAAAAATTTGAATGAGTTCCCTAATCAAGTTTAGCCAAAACCCAATAACTTCAAGATTACTTTTGAGTATGCTGTTCAGATTATCTGTGGAGCTATCAGTTTCATGAGGATCAAAGACTCCTGAGATTCATTCAGAAACAAGTTAATATAATCTGATCCATTGAGTTAAACTTTTCTGGCTGAATTATTCCTCTATGTTCAAATTGGCCCTGAGACACGTTTTAGTAATATCACTGGGATTCATCCCAGAATGGTGTCAGTTTCTCTCTAGACATGTCCAGGTGCATTTGAGTTACTTGCCAGGGTTTTGGTGACAGGGGTGCAGCAGAGGCCACTGTGACAGGAGGCCATGGGCTGCCCTGTGCAGGACACAGCCAGTTCCAGGCAGCACAAAGGGACCCACTGCAGGGCACAGCTGAGCCCATCGGCCAGGCTGGTGCAGCCTCTGTGAAAACATATTTCAAAAAGAGCAAAAAATGCTATGCAGCAGCTGTGATCAGCAAGGAAGGAGGGAGATGCCTCATGTGCTGGATCTGAGGTTCACCTCCAGCCAATGAAGAATGGTGAAGCATTTGCTCCCCTGCAGTTCTTGGAAAAATACAGAACCATGCTACTATCTGTCAAGGACGTTCTTGAAGGAAGCTGCAACCCATGGAGCATCCATGCTGGGCAGTTTCCTGGCAGAAATTGTGTCCTGTGAGAGACCCATGGACCAGACCATTCTTGAAGGACAGTACCCCATGGATAGGACGCATTCTGGAGCAGTTCTTCAAGAACTGCTGCCCTTGGGAAGGACTGATGTTGGAGATGTTTGTAGAGAGTTGTATCTCAAGGGAGGAAATCCATGCCAGAGCATGTGAGATGAGAAGTGAATGAGAGAGGTGAAGTGTTATAGACTACAACCTCCATTCCTCATCTTTCTGTGCTGCTTGGTGTGGGAAGAAGCAAAAAAACCATGAAAGGAATTAAACCTAGAAAGAAGTGGAAGGGGAAGGAGAGTTCCTTTTAGTCTTTTGTTTGTTTCTCATTATCCTATTCTGCTTTTAATTGACAAAACATTAAATTACTCTTTCCAAGTTGAGCCTGTTTTGCCTCCTATGGTAAATCATAAGCAATTATTCAGGTTTTAAGGCTTTAAGGGGTGACTCCGCCCCTCTACTCTGCTGTGGTTAGATTCCACCTTGACTACTGTATTCAGTTTTTGGATCCTCTGCACGGGAAAAGCATTGAGTTTTTGGAGTGAGTCCAGAGGAGAGTCAGCAAGATGATTAAAAGAATGGAGAACCTCTCCTCTGAGGAATGGCTAAAAGAATTGGGATTGTTCAGCCTAGAAAAAGAGCAGCTTCAGGGTGACCTATTTGAGGCCTCCCAGTACCAGAAGGGAGCCTACAAAAAAAGAGGGACTTTCTTAAAAAGCCCGTTGTGATAGGACAAGGGGGAATAGTTTTAAACTGAAAGAGGGAAGGTTTAGATCAGATATTAGGAAAAAATTCTTTACTATGAACATGGTATGGCACTAGAACAGGTTGCCCAGGGTTTGTCCCTGGAGGCTTTCAAGGCCAGGTTGGACTGGGGCTCTGAGCAACCTGGTCATGTGGAAAGTGTCCCTGCCCATGGCAAGGGAGTTGGCATTAAATGACCTTTAAGGTCTCTTCCAACATAAACCATTCTATGATTCTATGATTCTATGAATGTTGAAATGCTACTCATGAGCCTGCAAATACTATCTTTTATGGTATTCTAGGAGAGAAAAACAAAGGATCATAAACTTTCCCTGAAGTGTTTTCATAACGTGTTCTCTAAATAAAATTTATCATACCCTAATTTAGTAAATTTTTATATATATAATGGAAGGAAATTTATGAGAAATTTATTTTAAAAATCATGAGAATTCAAAAATAATAATAATTTTAAAAATCATGAATCATTAATTTAAAAAATCTCATAAAAGCTAGCTGAAGGAAATCAGAACTTTTCTGGAAAGGGTTTATGTTCAGATCTGAACATTCAAAGTCAAAATCCATTTTCAGTTTGTTTATACCTCTATGCTACCTGCAAGAATTTTGTTAAGACATGGAGGAAGAACACCTTAAAAGTTACAGAAAAAACAGCATATAACATTTAGACTGACAATCTTCAAATGGGACAAAAAAATCAAAGTAATTTCACCCTCCAAATAGGAAAGTAATACCTAGGATTTAAAACTGATCTCAAACAGTGACTTATATTTTAAGATGTTAACATGGTGCATTTTTCCATGTGCTATTACAGTTGATTCTCTTAAAGAAAAAAAAAAAAAAAAACTTGGAAAGAGATATTTTGAGAGAAAGTGTAATGGCAAAAAATGTGATCTATTGAAAAAGTATAGCTTTTTACCCTACATAAAGGGTAATGACTTTAATGCTGGCATGTTATTCCATCACTCTTCCCTCAAAAGATAAATCCACTTGTGACCCTTTGATCCACTGATAGGTTACAGAATAAATCTAACACTCTGCTGCAATCTCACTGATTTGATTTGAATAGGAAGATAGTTGTTGGGAACTGTGCCTTGTAAATTCACCCTTGATAGCTGTCTTTTACAATATTTTGCAACTGTTAATGTCATATTCATAGTTACTGTATTCCTGAAATTAGACTATTTGCCATCAACCGTATTTGGCCATACAAAATATATTTGCTTTTCTTTGAAGTTTTAACAAGCTTCATGCAAGTAAAATAGTTTAGGTCACTATTTATGCAAAGCAAATTGATTATATTTCACAATAAAAATTAGATTAGAAAATGCTAATAGTGGCGGTAGAAAAATCCTGCAAGAAATTCTGTAACTTTGTAGCATAGCATCTTTTAACAAAACTGTATGAATAACCATGGAGAAAAACACATCTGAGACATATCTGGTTTTAAGTTTCTAAAAGAGACTAAAGAAAGCAAATCACTTCTAGATCTCACTGTTCTCTTACAAAACCTGAATTAAGGTGATACTATTATTCCTCAATATATAGAATAAGATTTAAATCCTCAGCCTGTGAGATTTAGAAGTATAAAAGATTTGGAAAATAGAAAGCTTTATTAACATTTCTTCAAGATGTTATATTTATGATTGAGAACATTTAAATCTCTCACCCATACGCCTCTGTAATGAAAAAGTACTATTTTCTTTAAAAAATCATTAAAATATGTTAAAATTGTGTAAACTGAAAATGTCAAAGTTTTGAAAGCAACCATGTTCTAATCACTTTGAAATTTTGCATGCTATTAATTATGTATTTGATTAGAGGTTTCACCTTTCTGTTTTTCTCTTTCTTTTTAACTTCAGTGTTTCTCCATTTTCTGTTTCTCAGTTCTTTACAGTAAAATAAGAATAGCTTGTTGGAAAAAATATATGCAGCCTCAACCCATTTAAGAAAATGACCCTACTAGAATTCTTACATTGTTTTTAGATATGTACAATTATTGACCACTTAATCATTTAGTGGCCTGTTTTCATATAAAAGTATAAAAAAATTGCAGAAACTTTATTTTGTTCAAATACATTTCAAGCTTATCATGGAGTTCTGAGACAACATTTTGCATCAGTAAGGATCATATTTGGACAGTGTACACTCTGCACTGCTATATGGTGATCTTTTATGCCATATTCTCCCCCCTGAACTCTCCTCTTTGTTGGTGACAAAACTGCAGGATTTTCCCTCCTTGCAAATAGTCTCTCTTTTTTCATGCCACTCCAGAAGTATATGACACTGGAAATTCCAAAAATTGCAGAAAACATAGTTGACTAAGTCACTGTAAAATCACATCTTTCCCTGTGGCTTTACCAAGAGGCAAATACAAATGATGTAACTGTTCCCTGATAGTATTCCCACTGTCAAGCCAGTCACCTTAACCTGCACACACTTATCAGGAAGACAGTAAATAATTTTTACATGCAAGTCCATTTTTACAGTACTATGGTCAAGAAATCTGACAATTTCATTTATAGTCTTAATTTACCCATTATTTGTCCCCTTTTTGTTAACAAAGAGGGAATAAACCTTTAATTTCATACAAGCTTAGCATTTATTGAGAAATCTTGTATCGATTACAAACATCTTTTTTATCACAGAAAATGTTAATGATGAGTTATATTTTCTTTTTGTGTGAGTTATCATTTATTGAACTTTGGCATTTGTTTTGATTTATATCTATAAGAGCATAACAAAGCATTTGAAGTGACAGAGTTGTTAGGTTTTTCTTTCTGCCTTTATTTGACCAAGCTTACAATGGGTTACATGAGTTAAATAAATACATAGACATATTATACGAAAACAATTCTGGTGAGACCCCTCTTGGAGTTCTGCATTCAGCTCTGGGGCCTCCAGCACAGGAAGGACATCCACTCCTTGGACCAGGTTCAGAGGAGGGTCAGAAAGATGACTAGAGGGATGGAGAACCCCTCCTCTGAGGAAAGCCTAAAAGAATTGGGATTGTTCAGCCTGAAAAAAAGGCAGCTTCAGGGTGACTTAATTGTGACCTTCCAGTACCAGAAGGGAACCTGCAAGAAAGATGGAGGAGAACTTTGTACAAGAGGGTGTAGAGACAGGACAAGGAGGAATGTCTTCAAACTGAAAGACGGCAGGCAAGGTTAGATTAGATACCGGGAAGAAATTCTTTACTGTGAGGGTAAAGAATTTCAGGTTTCCCAGAGAAGTGGAAGTGTTCAAGGTCAGGTTGGATGGAGCTCTGAGCAACCTGGTCTAGTGGAAGATGCCCCTGCCCATGGCAAGTTGAAACTAGATGGTATTTAAGATCCTTTCCAACACAGGCCATTCTCTGATTCCTTGATAAGAAGATGATGAAGATGATCAAATAATATGAAATATCTCAAGCAAATGAACAAGAGTAATAAATAAATAAATAATTTTATTAATTAAATACATAATTTTGGGACTGTATAAAAAGTTAACTGCATAAATCAGCCAGTAAGCTAAACCAGCAACAGTGAAGCTGATACCTCCAAACTGAGTGTGTATTAATTTGTCATTTTAATGGAGATACTGTTCAGACCTAATCAGATAGAAAGTAAAAACTATTTCTGTTCTGTGAGCAGACTTCCTGGGTAAAACATTTGGATGACAGGAGATAACTTGTGAGGTGGATATAAGTAAACTGAGAAATTGATTTTTTTCTGACTCTAAATAACTGCTGGAGTCAGACTGGGACACAATAAATGAAAAGACAAGGAAAGCAAGGTACAAAGAAGCAAAGAGATCAAGTAGGAGACTGTATAAAGGGGAATTCAGATATTGTAATTACAAAAAGAAAACATGTAGTCAGTGTAAATAATTCTTTAAGCTGATGTGATAATGTATTTTATCCTTGCATCCTTCAGTGTCACAGGCTTTCTGTTATAAAGCCTATTTTGTGGTATTGTCCATTGCCGTCAGCAAAGTAAGACATAATTCTTCAAAGTGATCCAAGCCAGGGTGCATATTTACCAGCTCTTTTGTTTTCTAAATATTATATCCTAATTAGTTCAACATGTAGCCTGTCTCTGAAGCAATTCAAATTAAGAAACAAGAATAGACACCTCAAAGAGAACATCTCACTCCATGAAAGCTGTCTAGAGGCAGTCTGACAAATCAAACACAAACATATTGCCTTTGTCGCACTGAGTTCTTAAAAGCTGGATTAATCTAGACATCTGAATTTTAGGCTATGAATATATATCAAACAGAAAAAAACACTATGTGTCTGATTTACAGTGCAGAATCCTTAAATCTTACAAAATCAATTGAGTATTTTCATTTATTTCAACGAATTTATACTCACTCTCTGCACAAGAAAACTGATGTATAACTATGCAGTGCGAATAAGATTCAGTCATTATTCATGAATAAAAGATTAGGGATCATAGCATCCTAACATAGTCCAGGTAGGAAGGGAAATCAAAAGATCATCTGTTCCAATATTTCATGGTAGAGGAAACCCAGATGAGATTATCTAGCACCACGTCCAAGTGTATTTTAAAAATCTCCAGTGATGGGGACTCCACCACAACTCTGAGGAGGTTGTTATAGTGAATGATTGATCTCACTGTGTAAAATGTCTTCTATCAAGACAAAACCTCTCCTGCTGCAACTTGTATCCACTGATTGACCTTTCTCCATGTGTCTCCTTGTGAAAAGAGAGCTTCTATTCTCTTTGTAGGCACCTTTTAAGTATTTGAATACTGTGAGGAGGTCCAAAAAGGTCTTCTCTTATCTGGGGGGGAAAGAGCTAACTCCTTCAATCATTCCTCATACAGCAGGTTACTCAGCCCTTTGATCATAATTATGGCCCTGCCTTGGACCTGCTCCAGCCTATCTATATCTTTTTGGAATTCTGGGGACCAGAACTGGACAAAATATTTGGGGTTATACCTGACAAGCACTGAATACTGGGATGATCGCTGTTCTACTTCTGTTAGTAGTGCCCTTGAAGATGCAGCTGAGTATCTGACCTGCCTTTATTACTGCAGTGACATCTTACTGACTTTTATTGTTTTCTACTGTTGTACTGCACTAATGTATCACCAAACTTGTCTCACATGGTTTGTCCCACGTATCCCCTGTAATAGTTTGTTTTCCCCTCACCTTCTCAGGTTAAAATCCCTCCCCCTTACCTGGCCCATCAAAGGTCTCTCGTTGTCCCNCTGCTCTGTCCCTGTCCTCCTTTTCCTTATTCCTTCCCCTCTTTGCTTTCCCACTTTCTCCTTGCCCCTCCCCCCTCTACACCTCATGGCTTTCTTTCCTCCCCCACTCCCCCTGTTCCCCCAGGACTCATTTGCCCTTAAACTCTTTGGACCTTTGCTGCCAGGAAAGAATTGAGCTTTTCCTTCATCTAGCTATCTTGTGTCCTGTAGGTTTGCCTGGGGAGCCAAGCCAGCTGAGCTTAAACCACACTGAGGCTGAACACGACAGTCCACCATGAACCCCATATTCCTTCTAGCACGGCTGTTTCCAGCCACAACAGTTCCTAGCCTGTTCTGGATTTTTGATTCTTCAGTCCCTGGTGCAGGACTCTACCCTTGTCTTTATTAAATGTCATATTGCTCTTGGTAGCTTGCTCTTTCACCCTGTGCAGGTCTCTTTGTAAGATGGTTCAACACATGTGACATTTTGAATGCATTTCCCAGCCTGGTGTCATCAACAAATGAGGCAGTGGTGTTTTCAATCACATCATTCAGATTGTTTATGAAGATGTTGAGCAGGGTGGGGCCCTGTGCAAATCGTTAATCCTTGGGAAACATCACTGCAACAGTCTGCCAGGTTGAGATAAAACCAGTAGTCACCATGTTCTGAGTGCAAGCTGTCAGCTAATTTCCTACCTACCTCACTCCCTACTTATTCAATATGTGTCTTGACAATCCTAGGCCAAACTTAAGAAACATTGAATCACAGAATGGTTTAGGTTGGAAAGGATCCCATCCAACCCCCAACAAGTACCACCTAGAGCCACTTGCCCAGGACCATGTCCAGATGATACCTGAATAACTCAGGGGATGGAGACTCCTCAACTGTGCTAGGAGACCTATTCCAGTGTTCAGTCATGCTCACAGTGAAAAAGGGTGTTCCTAGTGTTAAAGTGGACCCCCCTGTGGTTTTGGGTGTACTTTTCTCTGGTCCTGTCACTGGACACCACTAAAAAGAGCCTGCTTCCATCTCTACAATCATCCATTAGGCATATGTATATGCCCACAATAGGGTTATGTGTTCTAGGAGATCCCAGAATTTTTCTGTTTCACTAATTTTCACATATAAGCTAATAAACCATCTTTAGTTCCATATTATACAGTAACACCACTATTCTGAAGAACTGCCATATGCAGAGTGTCTTCAGATTCTTTAGAAATGTCAAAATATCTACCTACATAGAGATAAAATATGTTCCTTTAAAATTCTTCCATTTAAAACGCATACATTTTAATGAACCTGTTTATATCTGATTTTGTTTTAACTGAGTATTTCTCAGTAAATAAAACCCCCATGTGAATATATTTTTTAAATATTAAATTGAATTGACACTCATTAAGAAAGATAAAGTCTGCTCAAGAAACGTGTATTATTTTCCATCAACTACAGAGATTCCCTGATGATTCATGTGTGAGAAGTGCCAACATTTGTTAATTTAAAGTGGGTTATATGAATGCTTCTAAAAACTTCAAAAGTACATTTGTAAACATGCTTGTTGATTCCTGCTATCCACAGCCACACTAGGTCTTTAGCCAGTTGCATCACAGTGGTGGCTCATGGATCTCTCCATTTCCTTGAATAGAGTAGGATAGAATAGAATAGAATAGAATAGAATAGAATAGAATAGAATAGAATAGAATAGAATAGAATAGAATAGAATAGAATAGAATAGAATAGAATAGAATAGAATAGCTCAGCTCTGTTGGAAGGGACCTGCAATAATCATCTAGTTTAACTGCCAATCACTTCAAGATCAATCAAAAGTTAATGTCCTTAATGACTCTTTAACACTGACAGACTTGGGGTATCAACCATCTCTCTAGGAAGTCTATTCCATTGTAAAGAAATGTTCAGTTCCTCTCAGTAAAGAAACACTTCCTAATATCCAGCCTAAACCTTTCCTGATTCAACTTTGAACATTCCCATTGGTCCTATCACTGGATACCAAGGAGAAATCAGAACCTGCTTTTGTACTTCCCCTTCTCAGAAACCTGCAGAAAGCAATGAGTTTGGCTCTCACCCTCCTCTTCTTCCAAAGTCCTTGGCACTCCTCTTAGGAGAATAAGCCCTTTCCAGCATTTCACCACCCCTTTCACCAGCTTTGTTGCCCTTTTCTGGACTCATGTAAGTACCTTCAAACCCTTCTTAAATTGTGGGGTTCAGAAACACGTGTATGATTCACAGTGAGCCCAAAGTGGTGTTAAATATAGCAGGAAAAACACTTCTTTTTACTGGCTGGTTATGACTGTGTTTGTGGTTTTGAGTGATTATGACTCCAGAATGGGAGTGCCAGGGCACACGGTTGACTTATATTGAGCTGCTGCCAATCAGCACCCCCGGATCCCTTTCTGCAGGGCTACTCTGACTTGTTAAATTTTATCATAACTCAGTGTTCCAGTCTAGCTACAGCCCTTCTCAAGGTGTCCAGTCCTTTGGGAGAATCAGCAGCACTTCACATTTCAGTATCAACAGCAAAATTGATAATGCTGAATTCAACTCTTGCACCCAGTATATCAATACATTGAAAACACCTGGCCCTGGAATTGAATCCTGAGGAGCATCTTTAGTGACCATTCACAGGCCTGATGTATCCCCATTCACCGCAACACTTTGAACCCTGCCTTTCAGTCAGTTCTCTGCCCAGAACAGTGGGAAGCCGCTCATCCACAGTTGCACTTTTCCAGAAGAATGCTGTGAGCTTTAGTATCAAAAGAATTATTAAAATCCAGAAAAAAATATATCCGCTGCCTTTCCTTCATTTACTATTTTAAAGTCAATTAATCCCATTTATAACAAAATAAAAATAGCTCTTTGAGTCCCTAACTGCATCACTTTGCATGTTCACCTATTAAATTTCATAGTTTTTCTATTCATTTCTCCCTGAGTATCATCTAGTTGTCCCATTATGATATTCAGACATTTCTCTGTACAATGTTTTTATGTGTGGTTTTCTGAAAATATCTTTTCTATATTTTCTTT
This sequence comes from Polioptila caerulea, assembly GCA_013397295.1. Lineage (NCBI taxonomy): Eukaryota > Metazoa > Chordata > Aves > Passeriformes > Certhiidae > Polioptila > Polioptila caerulea. The sequence goes on along the minus strand of VYXF01002735.1, from coordinate 414,407 downwards.
CGAAACTGTTAATGAAAATATTAAATAAAATTGGTCCCAAGAACAAACATCAGAGATCTCCCTTAAGAAATACTTGTTTTTTGTTTAGCTATTTCTTTAGCTGTTCTATTAGTCTTTTTATTCAACTCCATTGCCTGCTGTTGAACTGTGCCCCCTGAATGAATCATCTCAACTTCTTCGCTGCATCCTTGATGAAGTGGATCTACTGCATTTCTTCTGTCTAGAAAGTCAGTTATTTTATCAGAGTAATATCATAGCTTTCTTATTCATCTGGAGGAAAGAATAAATACTAACTTTGTAAAACAATAGTTAAAGTATAAAATTAATCATGTGAGTGGAATAAGATAAAACTATAAAAAATCTGGAAAAGGCATTTGTAAATGCTGTGCTTAGAAGAGCAGAGAAGCAAGGGGGGTAGCAGTGCTAAGTCAAGCCTGAGATAAAGGTGATGGAAAATTAAAGACAGTATTCCAATGGGGCTCGAAGGTGAGACACGACAATGTATTGCAATGACTAATTGTAATTCTGAATTTTCTGTAAACAGACACAAATAAACTTCTGGAAAATATGGGCAGATTGAAGACAGTTTAAATAGGAGAATTAATAAGATGGAGGAACTAGAAGGATGGGCAGAGAAATGAAATTAAGATAATTGAAATAATAAAATGTTAATAACTATAAGGTACTCACACCAAACAATCAGAAGAATTACATAAAAAAGCATAGTATGATGGAAACAAGCCAAATCAATATGTTTTGAGATCACAGAAAACTTTAAAAGAATAAAGTCTTTCTGGCAGAAATTTTCTCATAGTGAAGTGAGAAAGTGAATTATATGACTTCGAACAAGATTCTAGAAAACTGAAGAAAATACAACCAGTTGTTGGTTAATGGTGAAAAAGAAAATCTGATATTGGAAATTAATTCTGACTCTTTTCCATTGTCTTGTCGTCTTATTAAGTAGCACACAAGAGGTAAGTAATGCAACTTTTAAAATATGCACTTGTAGTGTGAGGAACCCCCTGAATTTGTTCCTATATCATTCAAGGGAATTTGTGATTCTGTTTTTGGAATTCAGTGAGCAGATTTCCCTCTCCCTGAGGCTCCAAGTTCTCATCATGTTCTGATCAAACCTGATTTGCTTTAGGTTGCAGAGTATGAAGTCACCTATATTCCATATAATTGTGTACCTGCCGTGTACAATATTACCTCAAGAACCAGGAGCTTCAGTTTTTAATCCTCTTCTACTTAAAAGTGTTTTGGATTCAACACCGGTATGCTGCAAGGCTTCCCTGGAAGCCTGATTAAGAATGATTTGGGAAAGACATCTGTCAACCAGTTTTTGCTAACCCAAATCCCAAACAGACTTGACATTAGTTCAGATTAATTACCACACTCTACATTATACACATAGCTCCTTTTTATGAAGATTTCTCGGCTCATACAAGAGGAAGAATTTAAGGCAAACTCCTTTACAGGCATTTTATTTCCTGGCTTACAAATTTAGTCAAATAATTATTAACACTGATATGATTCTACATATGAACTTAAACTCTGTCTAGGTTTAGAATTAATTGTTTCATGTTATTTTTTAAACATTAAACTAACTACATCTTTACACCATTTACCTTCTGGTAAATGTCTGTACTCATGCACATTGAATATGATAGAAAATAATAAAATAATAATTAAAAACATGCATCTATGGGATTCACATTTGTCGTGGTCATGTATTTGGCTGCTTTTTTATCTTTTTTCATTAAAGCATAAAGAGCTAGCACAGTGGGCTATCATTGAGTGGCTCCCAGATGACAACCAAGACGCTCTCTCACTCTTCTCCTCAAAAAGGAAAAGGGGAGAAAACAAGATTAAAAAGCTTTTAGAATGAGATAAAGACAAAGAGTTTTCTACCAATTATGATCACAGGAAAAACAGGTTAACTTGGGGAAATTAATTTAGCATATTTCACACTAAAAATAGAATAAAATGGTGAGAAACAAAGACAGAACTAAAAACACCTAGTCTCCAACTCCCCTTATTCCTTAGCTCAGCCTGTAATCCTCCACAAGCTGAAGAGAGGATATCATCTCCACCTTTATCCTCCGTGGTGTGAGGATGGCAAGCTTTTCATCAGTGTCTTCTCCACTGGCTGTGGGGGAATCTTTGCTCCAGCATCTCGGCCACCTCCTAACCCTCCTTCACTGACCTTGTTGTCTGCATGACTGTTTATCTTGCATTGTTCTCAGGCCTTTTTCAGGACTGTGTTTGGATTGTGTTGTGGTTTTTCCCTTTCTTAAATAAGTTTTCACAGAGGCACCACCAGCTTGGCTGATGGGCTCAGATTTGTGCAGCATCAGGTCCATTTTGGAACTGGCAGTATCTGTCACGGAGGCAGCCCATGCCCTCTTCTCACAGAGGTCACCGCTGCAGCCCACCCCAAAAAAGCTTTTGAGATGTAAATTCAACTTTACATAGCAACAAAATTATAAAAGTATCTGTAACTGCACTGCAGTAGCAACTTTTTTTTTTTTTCTCTGACCATGGCCATCTTATTTTTTTTCAAAATCTGATTAGTCAGTCAAATTGTGAGATTTCACCTCAAGGCTAATTGCTAAGTTCTTCTGCCAATGAGTGGTAATCAAAGCACAAGGGGTATTATGACAAGGTTATTGCATTTAAAGAGCATGGATTAATATGAAACTAGTATGACATTGGGCTTTCATATTAAATAAAAATATGGGCATTTTTTATCAAAGACATTTTACATATTTCGGTGTGAGAACGTGACTGCATTGAAATATATGGAATGGACACGTGGCAATTAAAAAATCTTCATTGAGTAGGCAAACTAAAATATATACTATTGTAATAAATATCCAGAGCTTTGGCATGTCTATGATGATATGTACAGAATTCAAACATGATGGCACAAAAATTATTTCTGTAGTTGTATTTTTGGCTACTCAGAGGAGTTTGGAAAACAAAATATTTCCTGGCCATGAATTTTCAATTTTAGTCTTTGTATCTTCATAGATAAATAATATTCCTCTATTTGACTATCAAATTTGAGATTATACATGCAGAAAGATACAAGCAAGAAATTTAATAAATAAACAAACTTGCTTATTTTTGCAATTAATTTTTAAAATTAATTCTTTCTGCAGTATATTAGCAAGTTTTCAGAGTTCAACCTGCTATAATCTCAATAACAGGGTGTTATTTTTCCTCTTTAACATTTACTGAGCCACATGCTGAGTGCACTTAACCCAGAGTGAAGTTCTTAGGGAAGTTTTAAGTACTTAACCATTTATTAAGTGCTTAATCAGTGCAGAACCACTGTAGCACCAAGCTGGCACTGCTTTTTCCTTCATCTTCCTTCAAATTCAAATTCTGGTCTGTCAGCACTTTCAGTGGACTTCTAATCTATCTGCATTAATTATGTTGTCTGCTCAGTCTTTTCAGAATTGTTCATGAAATTGCTTCTTTCCTCACATGATGGAAATTCAGTTTGTCTTGGCCCTTACCTCTTTGCCCACATTTTTAAAATCTGTAAATCAATATACCCAAAATGCTTCAGTCTCTTCACCTATGCAGCATTGTCCCTTCTTGCTGCTCCTGTTACTGGTTGCTTCTGAACTTTTCCAGGTTGACCATTCACATTCCTTTTCTGGGAAAGAAGTGACCTCCCATTCACATCAGAGTGGAGTAGCTCCATAAAGCAATCTGTCTTCAAACAAATCAAAAAGTTCCACCATCTATAACAAATGACTGACTCTCTGGGCTTTTCTTCTTCTGTATCCTTGGATCTTTGTCCCACTCTCTTACTTCAGAATTCACCCACATAGCCACATCTCTAACCCTTCTGTCTCTACCCCTCAGAAATATACACTAGAATGCGCATGACCCACTTGATATCCTTCACTGAATTCCTGTGGTTTTTTAACTATAGCTTTTTTATACTTTCTTTCCTTCAAGTCATCATTATTCCCCTCATTCAGTATCCTTCCCTTGCTATGCAAGAACTAGCTAGTGTCCTCTGAGAAAAAAATAAAGTAATATTACATGACCTCACCTTACTTTGCTCCTTCATTTGGCTTTTCACTTTCTTTCTTTTCCTGTCACTTAAGCAGTTTCTCTCCTTTACTTTCTCTCAGACATGCACAAGAGTTCTACAGGGACTGTTTTCTGACATCAAGAAGTAAAATAAATTTGTTAGGCCACGGCACTTGAGGATTTTAACCCCGTTATATATGTATGAATTCTTTCCACAGTTGATTTGACTTTGTGGCTAGAGTCTCAATAATCTTTGCTGAACACTGAATCATTTTTCATTTTTTAATACTAAGTGGAAAAGCAGATTGTTTGAAGATGCTGAAGATTCTGCATCATAACAAAACCAAGAATGGAACGAGTTGCTCCACCTCATTATTTATTTTGCTATTTCATGCTTATATTAGTGATTTCAGCAGCGCTCAACAAAATAATTGATTAGTAACAAAATACTCATGCTCTTTATAAATCATAAAAGAAAAAAAAAATCTGATTTTCAAAACTGTTTTTTCTACTCAGGAATTTTCTAGGCATACAAATCAGACAGGAAGGAGTTGACTTGTTTGTACATAAATGCGCCATTTCAAAATGGTCTAGGCTATCATATCATGTCTGCTGGCAGATGCAAAACTGTTTTCATGGGAGACCTGTGCAATCTGAAGCTGCAGCTGCAGCACTGGCAAATTATCCAACAGAACCTAAAAGAGCACTAGATGTCTATGATTAGACATTTGAAAGCTTCCTAGCCTTATTTCAAGTTATTTCTTTGTTAAGGTCTTTGATGTATTACAGCAATATACGTATGCTAAGAATAGAAGAAGAAACTCACACTAAATTGGAGTTAACTACAAGAAACCTGTGCTTACACTGAAGATTTCTTCTCCAAGCAAGAACAGGCTGAGTGAATTTCTTGAAGTTACAGCATAGAAAGGAGAAAAAATATGATCCTGATTAAATATCGGTTCAAGGTGCTCTAAGTCCTTCATCAGCATTGCTCTTTATCTGATAGAATCATCCTCTGCTTCAATTTCTTTCCCAAAAGTGATTTCCATCTGGCTTGTTGGAATCCAGTTCTCATCTAGCCTGTGATTCTTCTATGTTTCTGATGACAGTTTTCATTATCATAATGGGCATTCATTTTTGGATTATATGCTGGATATCTGCATTTGCCCACAAAACACACACTGAAGTATTCTGCTACTGACATATATTTAACTGTGATTGCTCTAATTCTCTTTCCAGTTTTATGCTGACAATTTAATCTTTTATGACATGTAGTTTGATCATAGATAATAGTACTATATTTTTCACTTAATCTGTGCTGAAATTAGCATTATCTTCCCATAATTTATTGCCTAGGGAAGTTTCCTGGCCAATCATTTTGAGAATTGTCACTAAGGATTTCAACAATTTGGTTTAAATTATTATGCAAGGAAATTTGACGCGCTGCGGTCCCCCGGCCAGCTCTTGCGGTGGTCGGTGTCTCCACCCGGCCGCGCAGCGCGTCACGAGTGGGCACTTCAGGAGAGGCTGTGCCAGCTCAGTCCCGAATGCAGCCAAGGCTGCGGCGTCAGGGTCACGCCGTGCCTTTCACAGGGTTAAAGCAAGAGTCGAGGGCGTGTGGGAAGGAGGAGGGAAGGAGAGGCATCCATGAGATAATTCCACAAAGCCACGAGCTTAACAGACAGAGCCTTTAATGAAAGGGGCTCCTGGATACCTCTCAACAATCCCCTCTTGAGAGGGATTTTCATACTGGCCCTAGGGGAGGGTGAGGAGACACAGGACATCAACCTATCACTGAGGGAACTTAGGTGGGGTGAAGGGGGTTAATGGGGCAGGATTGGACCTGGGGAAGGATTGACAGGGAAGGGTCTGGAATAGGGGAAGGGGATGGCCATATATGGGAAGACAAGGGGGATAGGGCTTAGGAGATTGACATGTATTGAAGACAGAGCTAGGGGAATGCTAGGATAGGACTAACTCAGGGAAACAGGGGACACTGGAACAAACCATGCTTGACACAAAGGTGTAAAACTATAACAAATAAGCACAGCAAACATGCACATAGGGGGAAGGGGGAGGAGAGTCTAAATTACATAATAAAACACAGAATTTGCACTGCAGCAGAAATTATTTTCTTTTCCTTCTGTGTTTCTTTCCCTTCTCCTATTCCATTGCTCTGATTTTCTATTTTAAAGATCTGAGGACACTCTTCATACCCATTATACATCCAAACTGTTCTGTGAATCCTGCTAAGTTCTTAGTTACAGGAACTACTTGGCTTTAATTAGCTTAAGCATATTTTGAGTGAGAACCAATGTTTGTTGATATATACATTTTACTCCTTTGAAGTACATCTATGATCTTCTGAATGCAAATGAAATGAAAATGTATGAAATGCAATGGTATTTACATAATAATTTTAAATTTGAAATAAAAATTCAGGAAAGAACAGTCACAGTGCTTCACAGAGTTCTTGCCTACTTCTCTTTGTGTGTCCACATTCTAGCAGTACATCCCCACATCATGCATCATTTGTTTTTACCTATTTTTTTTTCATGCAATATAAAATCCCTTTTTCCATGACTTAAACACTTATATTTTTACATGATTGAGTAAATTGTCTTATTTTTTCATGGGGTCTGGGGCTTTATATTTCCCTTTTTGGTGAGTTGCAGTTTTCCTGCAGGCCAACTAAGACTGACTACTTAATTTATTTCTTCCGTCTAACAGGAATTTATCCAACTATCTTTATCACAGATTACAAAAAGAAAAAAAAATCACTTAAGTCTTTTATTCAGCTCTCCAAAATCCAAGACATTGGTCTCTATATATGTCTAAAATGTATCTTTAATTTCCTACTGCTTTTTTTCATCTATGAGGACATTTTTTGCATCAGGAGGTCCTGGTTCATTATGATTCCTGTAAAAAAGGCACTTATGTTCCATAAAATATGCCATTTCTTAATATTTTTAACTCTATAATTAATATCGTTATCATATATTATAGCCACAGTTATCAGCTATAGTTAAAGTAATAAGAAAGAGAGGTTGATACAGTATTAATCTCTTCAGATGCTGGAAAGCCTTGGTTTGAGGATGTTGAATCAAGGCCTTTAATCAAGGTGTTGAGCACTGTGCAGATCTCATCCACGAAAAAGTTACCCCATGTTGGTCTTTTGAGCTCTTACAGGATTTTCTTAAAAAAAAAATGTAGTTTCTACTGTGCACCTGTAAAGATGGTAATGTGAGAGTTTGTGGTGGCACTTTTACGTAAATAGAAGGTCATGCAGGAGTGTAGCTGGCTGTACTGAGTGGGAGCTGCCCACAGGCTCCTGTGTTTCCCTCGGTGGGCCATGGTTCTCCTGCAGCCAGGGATACACACAGCACAGCACTGCTGAGGCTCTCCTGCAGCCAGGGATACACAGAGCACAGCACAGCACAGCACAGCACAGATGTGATGGCACAGTGACATGAGTGTAGCATAGAGCAGCACAGGCATCCTCTGCTCAGGTTAATGGTTTGCTGGATCATCAACTCCTCAGAGTGTTGTGATCAGTTTCATTAAAGGCATCATGCAGGTATCTTAATCCGTTCTTTACTTCATTCACTTACTACATATACTCCAATGTCAGTCATTATCAGTAACATATGTATGTTTTGATTCCATACCTGAATGTTTCTTAATCTACATATTTCTATTTCACACTAATATAGGTGTGTCTTGAAGAACTGAGGCATCCTAGGTATTGTCTTATTAGCAAAGTACAAATCACTTGCATTCTGAAGGATATCACTTCAACTGTGTATCTAATATTGATAAGCTTCCTACATTCTCAGTATTAGCCCTATAATCATTTGCTCAAAAGATGTACAGATGTATTGTTGTGGATGACAAATCAGCAAAGCATGGCACCTGTACAGTGATGTTCTTGTTACTCTAATGTGTACATTCTGTAATGCCAGGATTGTTTTTTTCCTAGTAAATATCTTGTTTTCTATTTGCTAGTATTTGTGATGCTGTCACAGATTATGTTTGTTTATAGGTGAATTCATAGTATCATTTACTTTTTTAATCTATTCTGGAAGTATTGAACACAGAGTCTAAGGATCTATCACAATCAGTTTCAGTACTTTATGTTAAACAATTAGGGAGCAGCAGTGAAAGGTAGACATAAATATATGAAGCCTGTGTTGGCCTCTGTAATTGCAGTGAGCACCCCTACACATGCACGAAAGATTAGTATTGTGAAAAGTACTGCTAAAGAAAATAAAGTGCTGTCTTGTTAGAGTTTACTAGGTGATAAAATATATGCAAAATCAGATTTGGATTCATGTTCCTCTTCATGCTGACTGAGGCCTGTTTTTTGGTATATTTATGTATCTTTGTATTGTGCTAGAAGGCCTGAGAAGGTACCACTCACATTAGCAAAATGTGAATGTTTTAGAATTACATACTAGCCCAGCAAAATCGTTTTTATTGCTCATCATCTTCCTCAAAGGAATCTTAAAAAATGTTATTATCATTGCACTGAATTTCATTATGCACTCTGCTGCAGCCATTGACCATTCCATTTAGAAGTTTCCGCCCTGCATTTCAAACAGGATAGACAGTAAACTTAGTTCCCTTCTTAAGTTTTAAAGAAGCAGAAAATTTGCCTTCCTTGAATAAATTAAAAAAAAATAAATATATAACCCTGAATAGCATGGAAGTATATGAGAACTGTTTGTAACATTTAATTTAGTCTACTACATAGAGCTAACAGCCTTTAGAGACACAATTTTCTTTGAATCATTCTTTAATGCTTTATTTAGCTAAGTATGACCACTGTCAGTTGAAGCTTTCTAATCAGTTTAAGTATTATCTAACCCATAAAAGCTGTTCCAATATTAGGAACAAAACCAAGGTACACCTGTTTAATTGTTATTAAATTGTAAATATTTTACCTCAATTTTCCCTGTTTTAATTTTTAAATGAAACCATCATTAAAGCTGCTTAAAAAAAAAAAAAAAGGAAGTAAAATTAAAGAGAGAGAAAATAAATAATGCATTTTTTCTCTCAACTAAAAACTAAGTTGCTGTGGTTGTTATTGGTTATGACTAATTAGTTGAAACTTGGCCAAAATATTCAATAGATATTTTCTGGTTCTGAAATTTTCAGTCATTCTTGCGGAAATATCTCTTTAAAAGAAAATTAGTACAATTTGCTAATTTCTCATTACTGTTCCTGTGCTATTATATAATTTAGCATATTTCATTCTCACAGACATGCAGAGGAATTAATACTCTGTGGCAAAGATTGTCAGTGACCCAGCATAAGCATAAGCAAACAATCCAAACAAACTTATCATGAAGCCTATAGCAGAAAAGTAACTGATCTGCTAGAAGGAACTGGGATTGACTGGATAGTAATTTATCAGCCAAGAAAAGAGCTGTGTGTCACTTCGCTTTCTCTTACAAATAAATATTTTTAACCCTCATTTGGTCCTGAAATAAGGAGATTTACCAAAAGGCCTGCTCAAGTCCCATGTAATGTATCAGCATTTAACAGTATATTTTGGGCTGAAACGCAGCCCACTGTGGTTTAAACTGCGTGAAATTCCCAGCTAGATCATTACCAACATTTAAAAAAAATTTTTAATGAAGTCTTTTCTAAAGATGTCTTGCTAACTAGATCTTGGTACATCTCATGTATTTCATTAAAATAGTGTCCCATGTATCATGCTAAAACCATGACAACAAGCTAGTGACAGTTGGACAAAGTTCAGTGAGTTGCTGACTCCTTCTGAAGCCACATGTGCAGCCTTGCAGCATTGAAAACTTACCCTGAAGGCTGCCTCAGGGTTGCCTTGAGAAAAACACTATAGGCATGTACACCAGAGTGTTTAAACAAAGGAAAGTTGAATTATTGTGCTTTGACAGTCTTTTGTCATCCTATAATCATTGATCAATACAGAACTTATGATGGCAAATAACAGTCTCCACAGTCCAAAACACAAAGGAGTTTGAAATCTGTAACATGAGATTTTTTTTCTTTATCACATTAGGATGTCTCCTTGAGAAATGACATGATTTCAAGAACTCTTGCTACAGCTGAAAAATGTGATAAACATCTGAAGATTTAATAAACTAAAAGAAAAGGGATAAAGTATTCATAGACAAGAATTTAAAGCATTGAAAGCTCTTAGAGCAGAGAATTTTTTGTTCTTATAATATCCAGAATGAATAGTTTAAGCATTAAGCGCTATTCCTTCTTTTATTCAGATAAATACTTCCATTTGATTATTTTGCCTTTCTTTTGTTCTGAGAATTGAAATATTCCTCCTTAGACATCCTCCTTTGTTTTGATTATTCACTCTACAGGTTCCTTGACTCAGTTTTGGTGACAGTTTCATGACAACAGTGTATGAAGCCTTACCATTAGGTTGTCTCTTTCTATAACAGAGTTGGCAGTTCTTCCTATTAGTGGTTTTCACTAAGCATTGGTATGTCTCTGGGCTCCATGATCATTTGTCTGTCCATTAAATGTCTAGCTTTAAATTTTGTTAGTTCAACACAAAAAACAACTAAACAAAACAAGCATATAAAAAGTTTGCTTCTATCAGGTTTCTCTGGAGGTTTTACTACAAGGGATGGCTCCAAATTTCACTGCAAAGAGAAATTTGAGTTATCATAGTAGATTGTACAAAAAATTTATACTAGATTGCACCAAAAGAAAAGTAATTTTTCTCATCTGTGTCTAGAATATAACTCTTTTCTTGCTTATCCTTTGTCTTTGCTATGACAATGCAAATGCTGGTTCAAAGCCTAATTTCCAAAAAAATGCAACAGATTCAAAGTATCTTAAATGAGTTCCATTGATACAAGCTAAAAACACTATGTTCTGTCAAAATGAATTCTGTTTCAAAATCAGTCTAAAGCGGACACAGTAGTACACTCAGATTTTACTTCACAACCAGTTTCCTGACCAGTTTTGAGACAGATTATGACATAAAAGTTTGAGTATTTGGGACCCAAAGCCCAGTAAGTGAATTCAGTAAGTGAATTACTGATTGAATTGTAGGATATGATTTAGGAATCCTTCGAATAATGCTGAGGAATTTTAGTGAAGTATACTACAAAAAATTCCTATGACCTTATTTATATCTAGCAACAACGCAGATTGATAGACTTCCAACAGGCTCTGACAACAAGAGAAGAAATAACAGAAATACACTATTTTATTTAAAGCTATTCTTTCTTGAAGTAAAAGAAACCAAGTGATTGTGAGAAAAAAATAATTTCTATTATATGATGGTATTTTTAATGGTAAGATAATCAGTTCTGTATTTGGAAAAACAGAAAACAAAACCAAGCTACAAAAACCTTTTACCATTTACCTCTTTTACCAAAAGGTGAGCAATGGGTTGTTGTCATGTATGCAGAAAATTTTTAAATTTCAGTAGTAATGTTTCGAAAATAGTGAATTGGTGAACGTTTGGTGATTTAGTTCAGCAACAGAACTTTAAATGTATTAGTGATGAAAGCTGATACTTACAAGTACTCTAGCAGTGTAGTCTTAATTTTTCAGATATTTCTTCTTTTTCTATCCAGAAACATTGTCACAGCTGATTTAGAATTTTCTGTATTTATTATTCATAACTAGAATTATTTTAAATGACCTGGGGCTACTACTTGACCGAAATTACAATGCTGGTAAAGGAGCGTTAATCACACACCTTTAGGAGTGTGCTTTTTGCAGGTTATTGCACTATATGGAAGTTCTAATGCTTCTGAGAACAAGATTTTAAAAAATATACAGGGCAACTAACCATAAATTTTCATTTGGTATAGAGACAGAGTCAATGTCTTGCCTCTGTGATGTTTGAGTGTTTTGGTATACGGTTTGAAGAAAGCGATCTTTGAAAAGGTATTAATACTTTTTTTTTACACTAAATAAATTTTTTTAAAAGTAAAAAGTCAAATTGATGCATTGGCACTAGGATAGGGGCTGCCAGAACTCAGAAAACATCACTGGACTCTATCCCTTCAGAAAACACACACAGACACTGTGGGACACTAAGTACATCGTGTTTCTTAAGTACATTAGAAAGACTGGTAGATAAAATGGATCACTCAAAAAAGTAATAAAAATTTTGAAAGGACTAAAACCAATTTTATTTCATAAAAGAAATGGATTTTATCTAGAGTTTGCAAATATAGGAAAGAAATAGAAGTATGCATCACTGCCAATTTGCCTTGCCACTGTCAATAATCTGGGCAGAGATGAAGTCAGAACTGTAATATCTGTGAGATTATACGGGTCTTGGTTATTAGGGAAAACAAACAAACAAACAAAACAAACCAACACTAAAAACAAACCCAGAAGCTAAACTAGAAAAGTGGTGAATATAAAAATGAAGGTTTCAGTGAATGACTGGAGTAGCAAATCTTTTGTTGTTGTTCATGCCATAGAAAACACTACTAATCAGATTATACTTTTTTTTTATATATTAATGAATGACTGCTTGAGAAGTGCTTTAGGATAATCAGGTAAAGAGAATATTATAATTTCCTGTAAAGTTATACTCCTGTGAAGTACTGCATGTGGTACTGAATAACTTTCTGTGGGATGACAGTGTTTTACGAGTCTGTTTGTGATGCTAAACTGGAAATGTATTCTTTATCTTTGAAAAGGAACAACAAAGCCACAGTCTTTGGGTCCTCAGAATCAATGAAAAGTCACTGATGCAAAAATAAACTTTTAAATTGAAAAAGAGACAAAAATATATCAACTACAACAAAAAAGAATTTATCTAAAAATGAAATGCACAGTTAAAGAGAAAAACAGATTTAACCCAAACATTATAGACAAAATTATGAAAACATAGCTTCCGCATACACAAGGCAGAATGTGTAATTTTCAAAATACAATTATTTGTTCTTGTACTTCTTTACATAACCGATGGTGCATGCAATGATAGGACATATAAAGGCAAAAAACTATTTGTGCCTTTCTCTGGTAATTTATTTATTAACATTGTTATATTTTTAACATACACACTGAAACAATGCTTGACAAAGAAGTGTCTCCCTATTGGTAGGTGCCAGTGAATGGCTTGAAATCCTGATTAGAAAATTTACAAAAGAGATTAAAAAGATCTGTCTGGAGATTAATATGGTCTAGATGTCTATATCAGATCCTGACTTTATTCTTGAATGGGTGTAATGAGTTCCTAGGGAGGCTGGAACATTCTTCTTTGTTTATCCTATTGCACATCAACAGGCAAATTCAATAACCACTTTTTCAAAATCCATAAATCCGATTTCTAGTTTATAAATACAAATTATAAACAAGCAATTGTTACAAGAATCTTCCAGAAATGTAGTGTTTCTGTCTCAGGAGGGCTAAGAGGTGACCATACAGAGAAAAGAAAAAAAGACTCTATCTGCATGATAATTATTGATTCTGGGGTAGTGAGTTCAGGGTGAAACAACACATATTTCTGATTTTCCCTCATCAAATAGCTACAAAGCCTTAACAAATGTGGTTATAATTAGCTAGAATTAAAGAATGAGCAAAACAATACTGATGGACGATACAAATTATAGCCTCTAGAAGTTCCTTTAAGTGCAGTTTTATTGTTCCAGTTTAAGTGGACTCTGAAAATTAAGAAAACATGCTCCATGAACATGAGCTAACATGTCTTTTATATGCTTGTAAAATGAGTTGCTATAAAGTAAATTATGCTTCATGTAACAATAGAAGTAAGAAATAACTTGTGGGGTGATGAGAAGGAATAACTGTATTTAAAAAAATTTTAGTGATGCTATTGATCAGAAAAAAGTAGCAGAATTTCCATTATTCTGAAAAGACATGAAAACTGCTGGATGGAAGTAAGTGGAAATATTCTAAAAACTTTCACATAGTACATCACGGTTTCTGTTTCCAAGGAAACCACTTTCTTTATAACTGCTCCCAACAGCCCCACCATTAGGAAAACAGCTGTCAGGGACATTGAATATTAAGGAAGGAATCAAGGTTGAGCTGAGAGAATAATAAGAAAATAATTAAGATAAAAAATGTACATTATATTTGAAATAATATACTGTAGATATTTATGGAAAGAGGTGGTGTTGGATAACTTTTATCCTGGCTTTCGTTTTCGGGAGACTGTATGCTGGCTGTCTTCGAAGTATGACACACTGTGTACTGTTGTAGAAAAATAAATTACATAAGTATTAAGGTAAAATATGCTGGCTGAAGCACATACCAAAGACACCCCTTAGGCTGTTAAAAAAACTGACACAAACAGTATATTCAGTATGGGATGAATTTAAGAATGACTTCTTTTGGAGGCAATTGTTATTCTTCATGTATCAATAATGAATGAAAAGGAAAAGAAGTAATAATGGTGACTGAAATTATATCCAGTTCCTCTCGATCTTTCAAATCTTCAGAATTCCTCCATACTGACTATTCTACGAAATCACTGAGATCAATCTTACAGGTTGGTTTTTCCACAAAATCATGTTTTGGAGATGTTATTACACAGCCAAACATTTAATTTTTTTTACTGACAAGTTGTTTTTGGAAAATATGTGTTTCCAGGCATTAAAAACAAGAATTTTGAAAGAGAATTCAGATTTCTCTGCACGAGAAAAATATAGAAACAGATATAAAAAAGAGCAGAGGGTAGGTGTTACAGGATGGGATGAGCTGGGAGCTGTTAAAGAGACAAAAACAAAGATAAATACATTGTTACACTTTTTCATTCTTCTAAATGATGACGAAAGCTCAGCTTCTCTTATTCTCTTGTTATAGGAATTCCCCCTTCTTGCTTTCCTTTGTTTGGTTGGTTTTGGTTCTGGTTTTGTTTATTTGTAGTCTTGCTACTCTGGTCAGCTTTTTGAGGGGGAAGGAAGTGTGTATGTGTGTTGCGGTACATGTTTTTGTCTATTTTACTGAGTCTTATAGTTTTTATAATTGTTTGACATTTCGCGCTTTTTTATGGTTTGTCCCTGTTTCCCCCCATCTTTCCTAGTTGGTACCATCCTGGAATTCCCCTACCCTAGTTCCAGTAATTGTCAATCTCCCTAGCCCTATCCCCTTGTTTTCCCTATATGGTTATTCCCTTCCCCTGTTCCAGACCCTTCCACGCCAATCTTCCCCCAAAGCCAATCACGTTACATGCCCTCTGCACGCTCCCCTGCATGCAGGGATCACGCGCCCTGCATGCTCCCCTGTGTTCCCTTATTGATTATTGTTGTATCTCCACCTGTATAAAATACAACTGTATAAAAACCCCCTTTCTTTTGTTACTCTTTGGTTGGTATCCCGGAGTGCCCTCCACAATAAAGCTGCGTTCTGCCATCTTCGCTTCTCTGGAATTATCTTCGGGTGCCACCCTCCCTCAGNAGTTTGGTTCACTTCAAATGGAGATGGACTTGCAATTGGCATGCAAGATGCTGGAACATGGCAGTAAGTGATAGCCAGAAATGAAGTCAGGAGTTTTCTATTTAGCAGAGTGAGCAGCATTTCATGGAAGAGAAGTCTACCTTAAGGACCAGAGGCAGCATTGTCTATCTCTGACAATTATCTCCTGTGATTCATCAGGGTAGCCATGCAAACATGTCTGAATTGCATCTTGCTTGGTTTTTTGGGTTTTTTTCCCTGTGGTGTTTACCTAAGATATATGATGCGGGATGAGAGGAGAGAACTAAAGACTTTCCTGGTGCGGCCCACTCGCGTCGCGCTGCAGTGACCGGGTGGCGAGACCACCCTAAAAGGAGCTAGCCGGGGGGACTGCAGCACGTCATATGTGGGTGGGATTTTTAAGGAAAAAATGTGGATTATTACAACTGCAATGATTCCATCCATTTAATAATATTGCTTTTTTTCACTTGTCTTAATCCTTCTGTAATGGAATTGATTCAGATTCAGAGTATTTTTTTAGAATAATTTGGTGTATACTGATATGATACTGAATTATACCTGTTTGGCAAAGTTGAGAAATTTAAATTGATCTAGGTTGCCTTACTATAAGAGTGTCTTGTTCAGCATTTATCCATCCTCGAAATATAAGAAGTTATTATCAGATTAAGCATGCAGTATACAGACATAATTTCTATGTTGTTTTTCTAAATTTATTTTATTTTGTTTGTCTTGAACTAAGGTCTTTAATGTAATCTCAGCTCTTCTGAACAACTCTGACTAAGAGCACTTTCAGCACACAAGTCAGACAATTTTGTATTAGGTCTCAAGACAGAACAGAACTTTAATGGCAGAGGAGATATTAAGGAAACGGATGTCACATAACTTATGAGAAAATAATAATTATTTATCCAAAGACAAATGCTTAACGTTTTTACCAGTTCCAAAACATATTCACATACTGAGAGAGCAAAATCAAAGATTTCTAAAAAGCAAAAGCCATCAAATCTAGCTAAGGTATGTGCACTGAATCATAAACTCAGGGAGCTTTGAAAAAATATTCTGGGAGAGTATCACTGTGTGCTTTACTTATATTCATAATTATCTATTCAATAAAAACTGCACTCAAGAGCTCTTTCTGAACAATACATAAATGCTCTTTTGGTCATGCAAATTTTTATATATTTTTCCATGTTGATGTAAGCTTTCTTATGATAAACTTACATGTGTGCTTCGACCATGTAAAAAAGAAAGAAGTTCTGCTGGAGACTGCTCATAATGAAAGAGCATGGAATTAATCAGGAAAAAGGTCTGATATCTGTCCCTTCTGCTCAAGGACATCACACTCTACACAGAGGTGAGTATACAGGCAACAATACACGGTCCTGGGAGGACTGGAACATCCTGCTGGTAGCATGAGATTTACAGATGTCATGATGAGTGATACATTTTGGAAAAAACATTTTTTTCTTATTTAAAGTAATTGCAGTTTTTTATATATTTTTAAAATTCAATATACATCATATATTGTGGTTTTCCTTGAAGAAGATAGATAGGCTTGTATTTTCAAGGAATTTTTCATTGTATAGTCTTAAGAAGCCTCATATTTTTTTTCTGTTTACAGAATAACTCTAAAATTAAAAGCCATTATGCCTAAACATGAAACAAAGCCCTTTCTAGAATACCTCTGAACCAAGCTGCTTTTTGAAAAAACACAGAACATAACAGACTCTAAGGAATAAAATAACTTCCTAATATAGTTCCTACGATTTTCTTGGAGTCTATCTCATCACCCTGAGTATTGAGACAATATCTGTAATCTAGCTGAACTGTCACTCATACTGGTGTGGGTTACTTAGGCCTAGATAGAGGAAGTATTTATGCAGACAGAAAACTTTTTTGAGATTAAGAAGTTTAGTGTCTGACACTTTCTACATGAATCTTGATCACAGAAACAATATCAAAATCCAGTGGAGAGACAGGGTAGAGATCCAAATAAATATTTAAGAGCAAAAGAACCTGCCATGTACATATCCTAACCTGAATTGTCAAGTTCCTTCATCAAGTCAATGGCTTTGTGCTGTTTTGTGTATGGCACAGGATCCTAACAGTGTCCTGGTCCTGTAGAAACATGAGTTTCTTACTCTGACTTAGATCAGGTCATGTTATTTCTGCACTGTTAAATTTAGACTTCAGACAACAACCAAGTTTTTCACATATGAACTTTATGGGAAATGAGAATAGTTTTGTGGTGAATATATATGACATCTCCACTTGAACCTGAATTTAAGATAGGATATACAGCTATGGAATTTAAATGGAAATGCGCACAGAGAAAGAAATAAAATAAATCAAGATCTTTATTCTTAAGTGATAGAAATTACAGCACAAATCAGGGCTATAATTTATGTAAGGAGTAGTAGAAGGAGTAAAACTAAATATATTTATTATTTATATATATGTATCTTCACTGTGTTCAATAAAAAAGTAGTATATGACAATATCTGTTACATACCAGTTGATTTCACATATTGGAAGGCATAGATAAGTGCCCTTATATGAGGCCAGAATGAAAAAAATATAGTTTTGGACTGACTTGACTTGGAAATGAGAACTGATCAGGATAACTGAAAAATTCCTTTTACTGGTGCATTAGAGATAACAATCACCATAAACATAGCAATATTTAAAGCATATCTCAGCCTGTGTAGAGCATCTGTTTATTTATCTTATTCATCACATTGCTTCAAATTAGAATGTTTATATACAGCTTTGTTCATAGACTAAGATAAATACATTTTGCCTTCACTGTTTTCTCTAAGTCTTAGTTGCTTTGTAAATGTATTATGTAAGAATCTTAATATTGTTGACAAAAGGTCAGTTTAACAGTCCTTGTCTGTATTGGAACGATAACATGTTCTACCAGTCTCATATTCTTGACAGCTGCTGCTCCAATAAGTGAATTCTTATTTGCAGAGAAACAATGAAAGTTGCTTTTAAGGAAGAGAAAACAAGGGTTCTTATCTTGTAACCTCAGTGTTGAAAAATTAGAGTAAATAAGAAGTTCCAATGACAGCTTTGGACACACTTGTTAAATTATTTTAAAATTCATAATGCTGATAGATTTTAAAACAAAGACACAGAGGTACAGCAAGCTTTTCAAGAAATGCCTTCATAAGCCACCACCACCCCTCCCTGAATTTTCTCTCATCAGTGTTTCTGAGGACTGTGAAAAACTGGAATAAAACTACCAGTATTCGGTGAATACTGCATGATAAAAGAAGATTTACCTGGAACTTGATTTATGGTAACCAATTCTTTACGTTTTGAATAAAATAATTTTCTGAATGGCTTAGTATTTTAAAGCTGATGGAGTGCCAAAAAGGTTACCTTTTGTAACTGAGCTTATTCAGCCTGGTTAATCTTTTTCTGAGGTGTTTGAAGCCATGTTTTCAGCACCTGTTCATTTGTAGCATGTGATTATGTTGATTCAATCACATTCAAGCACATGAAAATTATTGATAATTCACCAGCTGTTTTTTGAGAACAAATTTAATATTTTAAAAGAAGAGAGGAAGAGAGGGATCATGCTTCAAGGTCCTTAAAAAACTGCAGAAATGAATCAAGCTGTGGATACCATGAACACATGGCAAAACAATTGAATAATCCAAAACTGTGAATAATATAGTGTTGTTTTACTTGGGATAGTATTACTAGGAAATCTTTCAACAATAACACAGGAAAAATAAAATTTCCAATAAGTTATATTGTGTTTGTTTGAGAATTCTTCATTTTTTAAATGACATGGTTCAAAACTTACCTGACTTAACTATTTGGTTTAATGTGGTATACATACTATTTAAAACAATGTTACATGGTGGCAATATCTGTTTAGAATATCTAATATCGCACACCTAGGCCTCATCTCTCACCTAGGTAAAACAGCTCAGATTCACAAGAGTAGTGAGTGGCCACCATCTTCTGGCTTCAGATTTACATAAGTGTCATGAAAATCTGCAAAATATTGTGTGCCAGCAGTGCCTTGGATGTCACCTTGAAAGAGGCAATTGCTCTCATCACATACATCTGGAACGTCACAAAGAATTTCTGGCAACATCTAAATGATCCAGGATACATATATAATGCTCAATGACATTTTATATTTGCATCTAGGCTCTGCAATATTCTGTAATTAGATTATAATTATATTATATTGTTTTATAAAGTAGGAAGTATAAATGAGTTTGTAATCAAAAAGATAAAAACTAGTAGTCTCTCAAATATGCAGGAAGGAGGAGTTGTTTCTTTCAGATTTCTACATGTAATGAGCTTTAAATAACATAATTATAAGCCATACAATGAACAAGGTAATAATTAACTTCTTTGGAAAAAAGCTTGTGTGATACTTTAAGATTAAAGAAAGTTCAACAAAACTTATTTGTAAAAATTAAAAAGGAAAATTATACAAAAAGTCTATTTGTAGTGTCCATATCCTCTGAGGTGGTAACTCCTATACATTACTACAGCATATTCTGCCATGTATTGGAGCTTTCCCTACACTAGGTCTTGATTGTTAAAGTTTAAAAAGTATGATCCTTTGTCTTCTTTAAATCATCTTATTTCAAAGGGAAATTAGTCAGTAGCCAAACAGCTTGAGTACCCTTCCTGCCTTGCAGCCCTCATACCTGTCCATGTTCAGAGGATGTTATTGGTGGCAGAGATTGCTCATCGCCAAGGACAGTAACTGCAGCATTCAATAACTTCATGCTTGATTAAGTGAAAAGTGAATATCCAAACTAATAGACCCACATTAAAAAAAAAATCTTTCATTATTTCATTTTTTTTTTTAATTCTGTGAGTATACAAAATTGGACCCTCATAATATAGATTTTTAAGCATATGGAATATTTGAAGAATATTAAATTATTGCTATCAAATGGCCACACCTAGAATAAAATAGAAGTTTTCCTCTTGACTTTTTTATTTTAACTTAGTTTGTTTCTCTGTGGACTAACCATTCAGTAAGCCATTAGCAACACATAGTAAAATGAGAAATTTTTGTAAGGAAGCTGAAAAACACTAGGCAAAAAACATAAAATTAGAAATAAGATGTTGAAGTCTGGACTTCCACAAGCATGCTGGTTTATTTCATATTGACAATTACTTTATAATTTTCTGTTTTCAGTTGTATTTCAGATAATAAAGTCCAACTATCTTTTTGTTTAATTAACTAAAGGAGATCACTTGAGCTCTGTATATTGAGTGGTTATAGGATATGTCCTAAATTTATAGCCACAATTATTATCTCTCTGCAGTGTTACCAGAAGTCTAGCTTCATCCATTTGTTTGTTTTGGTCCAGAAGTTTTGTTTCTCCTTATGGTTGAGACCCATATTTTAAAAATTATTACTATATTTAATTTAGAAGTTGATGAACAGAAAAATGAGGGGAAAAAAAAAGAAAAATCCACTAAACAAAACAATAAACTATTGGAAGAAAAAAATAAAATAAAACTGAAAAGAAGCTACTTCTTATGTATTTTGTATGCAAATCTTGGAATCTGTTATTTCTTTAGCTGACGTCCACGAACCTTGCTCATGGGCCACAGACACTCTGTATGTAACTCTATCCAGTCAACACAACGTAATCCACTAAAGCCTGTTAGATTAAATCAATTTGATCAGATTAAACCAATTGTCAGAGCCAGCTGAAAGTGAAATTAAATAAAATCTAACCATAAATAACAATGTGGAATAAGACAAATTATCTCCTAATGATTAGTGGAAATCTGATGAAAATAAATTTCCTTTATTTTTCTACCTCATTGGTGATCAAATAAAACAATTTAACATTAATATTAATCAAATTTCTGATAATTTATTATAACTCTTTATTAGAGCTAGCTCATTTGGTGAATATTTGAGCAATAATATACTTTAAAAGAGAATCAGATATTAAATATACTTGTAAAATTTTCAATGCTTATTTAGAGATCATGACCATTGGAATCTTAGGATAAAAATTATATCTACTGCTTTAGAAGATGTTTTAAGATGATGAAAAGTATTTTTTCTTTTAATTAAGAATCCTAAAGATGATGTTCCATGATGGAGTTGAGATCTGAACGTTCACTGCTCCCAAAAATGACAAACTCAATTTAAGATATTGTGTGGTTTTGCCTTTATTTGCAGGGACTACGGCACTTGTTGGCACAGTTCAGCTCACTCACTCTGCCTTCCTAGTCAGATGTCTACAGATTTTTTATCAGGTCCCTGACCTGATCCATACAGAGGGAAGTTCAGAGGTGCTCCAGAGCCAGTGATTTTGAGAAGTTCTTTTTGATAGTGCCAGTTAATGGAATCATATTTTCCTACTTCACTCTAAAATCTTCATTGAGACTTTCAGTCACATCATAACAGAAAAAAAACTCATTCAAATCAACACATAATCTAAAATGTACAATCTACAATCTATAATCTATAATCTATATGTAAGATTTTTTGGTTTTATTTATGACTTTTTTTACTCAACATTCTGTCCTCCTTAATGTCTATGGTTAATACTTAACAGAAGCCAGACATTTCACATCCTGTAAAGCACTTTGAAAATATGAGAGATATTGGTATTTGATAGGAATCCAGGACTTTAAATGAACCTACTTAAAGATGGCAAAAAAATTTAGTCAGTTAAAAAAAAAAAGCTAACATTCAAAAGGATATAAAAATTTATTAATAGTATTTGATTTTTTTTTTTTAAGAAATCTGTATGGATGCTTCTTTAGAATTTGGGTCAAAGCATAATTTAAGCCTCAAATAAAATTTGGTGATTACTCAATATGTTTAGTCTCTTCAGAAAACTCTCTATATTGTTATATTTGTACATTCACATAAGAAAACACTTTTGTCTAATAATGACTGAGAAAAACCTGGTTTAACATCTTCTTTTCTCATTAACACAGTATTTCAAATATGTGTCTCTTTTCTTAGATAAAATATTTTGTTGAAAAAGAATGCTATCAGAAAAGTAGCAAAAATATAGATTCAGTAAAGAGATATACTTTGTTTTCTAATGAATATTTAGAATATATTTACTTGTATTATGGTTTCTATTAAAAACTGTAGTGATATAGTTTTCCTTACATTAATAAGAATACACACAGCTTAAAATTGGCACTTTGCTACTTAAAAACCAAAACTGATCCAAAACAATGGAATTCTACTCCGTACTTTCAGAATTTTTTTAACATTCATTTTACTGAAACCCTAAACTGAGCAATGCTGAACACTGGTCACTGACAGAGGGTGATGGATTTGCTTTAATCTCTCTAACACTGATAATAAGCTCCACTTACCAGAGCAAGGTATATCTGCTAAAATCTAAACCATTCTGCTTATTTAGAAAACTTTGTTGAGGTTAGGTCTACTTTTAACAGAGAATCGAGGAACAACTTTCTGAAAAGAATGCCTAGACTAAGTTAAGGATTAAGTGTGAGGCTCATAAGAGGCGATGGGACTTGTTTTCATCATAAGAATCATTGGGGGAAAAGCTATAGGACTGGAAAGTAGAATAAAATATATTCTTTATATTGATATAAATGTGTATATATGTATAAAATTTATATATATGTGTTTTTATATATTAATATAAATATATCCTTCATTTATAGAATGCAAATCAAAAGATGGCCAAGTAGGTCACCTAGCTGCGTAAAAGTTGCATATAATTTGTCTCTAAACAAATTAATAGGAAAACAACTTAAAAAATTAATCAAGAGGATGTGTGAAATACAAATACATTCCTTTGACTAAAACATTCAACTTTTTCAGCACTCCTTGAGACTGACAACCCTTCCAGTATAACCCATGTTCCTCTATTTGTAACCCTATATAATGCCATTGGCTCTGCTAACACTTGCCTCTGTTGATTATTCTGTAAAATTATATAAAGGATTCCTCAAGGATAACAACTTTTTCAATGGATTTAGCAGAAAACCTCCTGCTGATAAAGTAATCTTACTTCCCACAGAGTGAAGAACACTACAGAAACTGAACAGCTATGGATATGTTGGCATTTTGAGTATGATTATGTCTGACTCTAATGGAAGAGACAGAACATACTCAGACTAGCTTTAATGAGAAAAGAGCTGAAAGAGCAAGATGATTTTATCACTTTTTTCCCCCTCTTTTTCAAAAGAAAATTAACATACTGAGGCATATTTAGAGGTACAATAGCAAAAAAAATCAAGGTGACTAGTCTGGTTTTATCCCAATAGACCTACTATTAGAAACTATGTCATCATGCTTAGCTTTACCCACTAGGCTTTGATTGCTGTAAGAAGTTGAGATAATTCTTCAGACATTCTTACAGAAAGCTCTAA
>VYXF01002735.1:318009-390049 GCA_013397295.1 Polioptila caerulea | reverse complement strand
GGGGAACATAGGGAAAAAAACGGGAGAAACCATTACAAAATTATAAATTACAAATATCAAAAACATTATAACTTAAGCACCAAACATGCACCACAACAGCTTTGTGCTCCATTTTCTTCTCTAAGACCTCAAAATCACATGAGGGTTGGATGGGTGTGAAATTAATTATTGTTGTTCCTTTTTAAAATGACACTGAAATGTTCCCCACATTAGGAATAGGGATTTTTTTTACATAAATGACAATTCAATAGATGGTAAGTATTTTACAGGTTTTGTAAATGAGAATACTTCTGCTAAGTTTACGATCAAATAGATAAGAATGGTTCACCAAGAATGGAAGGGTTCTACAGTGATCATCTACTCCAGCTCTTTGACCAGCACTGACCAATAGTTAGAGCATGTTTTAAGGGCATTGCCCAATGCCTCTCAAACACTGAGAGACCTGGGGCATCAACCACCTTCCTAGCAAGCCTGTTACAATTTTAAACCACCCACTCAATAGAGAAATATTTCTTATTGTCACATCTGAAAGTCCCCTGACGCAGTTTTAAACCATTGGCCCATATCCTGTCACTGGATACCAGGGAGATCAGCACCTCCCACTCCACCTCCCCTCCTCAGGGAGCATCGTGCAGAATTTACACACTGCACAGATCTAATTACAAGAATGGGATATTGACCAAATCAATGTATGCCTAACCCTGGAAAAGAAATTAAGTAAAAGATTATGACACTGATGGCGTTAAGTCAGGTCAAAGGCACACACCCAATAACTTTTTCCTAGCAGCAGGAATAAGCAGACAATGCAGAAGGAAGGATGGAGTAAGAATATATGAAATTTCCTGAATTACTTCACTGCCTTTTGTGGGTTTTGTTTTTTGTTTTTTTTTTTCAATTCAGGAAATATCTTGAATCAGATGTGCTCTGCCTATTTAGTAATGCTTAACAAACTTCTCTTTCACAGAATTATCTAATAAGTCCTTGGACCTACTTAAATTTTACAGTCTACAGCATTCTTTGACAAAGAGTTTCATTTTTCCACTATAGATTACATGGAAGGAGAAAAACTGAAAAACCCTAAAAGCTCAGCTTTTATTCTGAATATAATTCCTATTAGCTTTATTTGATAGTAGATAGGAAGAAAACAGAAGTGATTGATCTCTACTAAACTGTCTATGGCACTCATGATTTTGTGTATGTTTATTAAATCCACTACCTAATTTCTTCAATATAGATTCTTGTTTGGTTCTGCCTTGTTAAATCATTACTTGTATGGAAATGTTTACACATTTTTAATCAGAGGCTTTTCTCCTTTCTTAACTTTTTCCAATTCTACTATATTGTTTTGAGGTGCAGGAACTAAGGTTGTATAGTACTCAAAATATATGAGAAACATGAAATGATACTATGGAATAATGACATTTTCTGTTTCATTCTGTATTTCTTTATTACTTTCTGACAAGTGATTTCTTTTCACATTTGTTGAGCACTAGAAATGACTGTCACAAAACCAAAATCTTCCCCTGGGTAATATGGTCAGCTCAGTGCCCTTTATTGGTTTCATCACATAGATTACATTTATCATCATTATATTGCACCTGACACTTTTTTTTTAACATTGTCATTCAAATTCTTACTGGCTTCATTAAAGTTTTCAAAGCTGAACTCTGTCCACCCTGCACTGGATGGCTTCATACTCAGAAAGACTTTGTCACTTGACTGTTGATCTCTTTTCTTAGGTTATTTGCAAATGAGTGTAAAAACATATTCTGCCAACACAAATCTATGACAATCTCAATGCTCTGCAAGAGAAGGCTGCTTACGTTTGGCTCCTCTTTCTAATTATTTATTTGTTTGTGTACTTTAGTGTAATTAGTGTGTGTGCCCAGGTGCTGGCTACTGTGAGAAAATACCAGAAGCTGTTCCCATGCTGGACAGAGTCAGTTCCAGCCAGCTCCAGTCACATCTCTGACCAAAGCTGAGCTTAGCAGTGATGTTGCCAGTGCCTCTGTGATTTCCTGTGGAAGAAAGGGTAAAAATGCTGTGCAGCAACTGGGAGTGAGAGGAGTGAAAATATCTCTCTTTTTATTTTAGCCTGTTTAATTAGTAATAAGCCAGATTAATTTCACCAAGTCTGTTTTGCTCATGGAGATAATTGCTGAGTGATCTCCCTACACTTATCTCAACCCACAAGTGTTTACTTTAATTTTATCCCCCTGTTCTCTTAAGAAGGAGGAGTGGTAGAGAGGCTTGTTGGTCAGCTTGCTGTCACAACCTGACAAAGAGAGAAATTTTTTAGCTCTCCTCTGGCATCACATTTATCATTTCCCAGTCCTAAGGTGCAACAGCAGTTTTGAAGAGAGAAGTTACACGCTACCATTAGTAATTTAGCTATTTCATCCTTGAGTTATCTTAGAACACTTGAGTGAATGCCATGTAGTCCTTCCAATTTGTTACTGCTTACTTTGTCAGTCTGCTTCATAACCTCTTTTACAGCCAATTTCAGGCACAACTGCTGAGTCTCCAATAAAAAAGGGTTCCAGTGAAAGAACCTCCCTGATTTTTCCACAGTGAACACTGACGGAACAAAAAGGCATTTGGCTTCGCTGTGGTGGCTTTGACTTGTTTGAAAGATTGTTTCATATACAAATAGTCATCTGAGTTCTTTGTAAGATTTCATTGCAAACTTAGTATAAAACATCTGTTTGAAGAAAAACAAATGAAAAGATGCAATTATTAAGGATACTTATTTTGAAGTCTTTTATTTTTTTTTCCACATTTTTCATCCCCAAGCATTCTTTTGTCAAAATGCAATAGTCATTCATTCAAATTAGTATGCATTCTCCACTTCTCCATGTTAGAAGGCAATATTCCATAGCCTTTTCTTGTTTTGTGCAGTTTCTAACCTCTGGAAATCTAAAACATGCCAGTCTGGGAAGAATTTTTGTGCTTTCACTGCTGCATACCAAACAACGGAGGATCAGGTCCATTTTTTGCTTACATTTACCATTCATTAGTCACAATTGTTTTGGACTTTTGAGTACTTTTTTTTTTTCTGTCTATCTAGTTATATTAGTCCCCAAACCACAAGTCATGCCATTATTAAAATTATTCCCCCAAGCAATTCCTGTAGTAAACAACAGATCTGGGATTGCTGCTTTGCAGAAAATGAATCAGTAATTCTGGCAATAAAATGCCTGGGAGTTTTCTGCCAATTTTGCTGAATATTGATGAAAGAATGATGTATCATCCCATGTGGTGGATAGCAAAAATGAGTTGTGGTAAAAGTGTATTTGCAACCCTGAATTTCTTCCCATCTTCCCAGGTTAATTTAATTTATCAAGCCAAAGGAAGTTGGCCATTTTTATTTACTTAGCTCCTCATACCTAGTCTAGCTGAGCATTCCACTAGTCATAGCAGCTGGGGGCCAGTGTATCCTGCACTATCAGAGCACCCACATTACTGCTATGGGTTCTGAAGTTCAGTAATGAAGCATAATGAAATGTTTTACCAGAGATAACTGGAATGAAGCAGTACTTTGGTAGCATATCCCTCTCAAAGGGAAAGATTCTGAATTCTATGAAAATGTTAATTCTGGAATACTGAGAGCACTTGTTTTAGAAAAAAAAAAAAGTGATGGATTGGTGATTTTTTAGTAGTTGGAAAAGTTACTACCTCAGAAGTTATATTTTCTTACTGATCAGATGATCATGTAGATACCTACACAGAAATACCCTACAATTCGGATTTTGACACACAAACTAATCAATATATAGGGATATTGCAGATGTCAAGGTACAAATGTGGTCTTTATGTATGATTGCAAAATTTCATTCCAGTAGAGTTTATGCTGACACCAAAGAAATGTGATCCAATACAAGCCTGTATATAATGTTGCCAATCCAGGATTTTGGCAGCCATTCAGCTACTGGGGTGACTTCCATGAAAAGAAAGGAGACGTTTTCCCTATGTTCAATACAGCCAATACTATCCAAGCTTGTTTTAGCCCACTTCTGAGCAAAGCTAAGGCCATCAGTGACTGTGGTAGTGCCTCTGGGATAGCCTGCTAAAGAAGGGGAAAACAAATTGCTGCAAAGCAGGAGCCAGAGAGAGGAGCGAGAATATGTCAGAGAAACAGCCTTGCAGACGCCAAGGTCAGTGAAGAAGGGAGAGGGGATGCTCCAGGCACAGAGATTCCTCTCCAGCTTGCAGAGGACTGCCTGCTGGAGCAGGTAGATGCCTGAAAGGGACCATAACCTCATGGTAAGCCCATGCTCAAGCAGGTGCCTGATGGGATCTGTGATCCTGTGGAGGAGAGGAGCCCAGGGTGGAGCAGTTTTAGCGGCAGGACTTGTGACCCCACAGGACCAATGGTGGAGCAATTTGTTTCTGAAAGACTGTGCTCCATGTAAGGGATTCACACAGAAGCAGTTCATGAAGATCTGCAACCTGTGTGAGGGACCCCACAAAGGAGCAGAGGAAGACTGTGAGGAGGAAGGAGAGGCAGAGACAACATGAGATGAACAGACTGCAGCCCCATTCCCTTCCCTCTGTGCCACTGAGAAATCATGAGTGGAATCCAGGAAGAAGAGTGGGTGTGGGGAAGATATTTTAAAAATTGTTTTTATTTTGTCTTAGTCTACTCTGATTTGATTGGTAGAAAATTAAATTGATTCCCCCAGTTCAAGTCTGCTTTGCCCATGGTGATAATTGAAGAGTGATCTCTCCCTGTCCTTATCTCAGTCTTTTCATAACGTCTTCTCTCTGCTTTCCAGCTGAGAAGGGGCATGACAGAGTGACTTTGGTGGACACCTGGCAACCAGCCCTGGTCAACCCACTAGAGTCTGATACCTGGAGAGGGCCTTGGCATCTTTTATTTTCCTATAGATATATGTCTGGTTTTGTGTTGGTACTGGTTTTGGCAGGGGTAAAGTTAGTTTTCTCCACAGTAAGTAATATGGGTCTGTGTTTTGGATTACTGCTGGAAATAATGTTGATAGCACAAATACACTTTTGATATTGCTGAGAAGTGCTTGACAGAGAGTCAAGGCCTTTTCTGCTTCTCAACCCATCTCATCAATGGCTGGGGAGGCACCAGGATTTGNTTGTGTTGGTACTGGTTTTGGCAGGGGTAAAGTTAGTTTTCTCCACAGTAAGTAATATGGGTCTGTGTTTTGGATTACTGCTGGAAATAATGTTGATAGCACAAATACACTTTTGATATTGCTGAGAAGTGCTTGACAGAGAGTCAAGGCCTTTTCTGCTTCTCAACCCATCTCATCAATGGCTGCGGAGGCACCAGGATTTGGTGGAACACAGGGAACACAGCTGGGACAACAGAGCCCAACTGACCAAAAGAATATTCCAGACCATATGACATCATGCTCAGTGTATAAATTTGGGGGAAGAAGGAGGGAGGAGAGAAAATCTGGAGTGATTGTATTTGTCTTCTCATGCTGCTGCTACATGTGATGGGGCCCTGCTCTCCTGGAGATGGCTGAACATCTGCCTGATTGTGGGAAGCAATAAGTTCATTCTTTGGTTTTCTTTCCTTGTGTTTGTTGCTTTTGCCTTCCCTATTTAAGTGTCTTTATATCAACTCACATGTTTTTCTAGCTTTTACCATTCTAGTTCTCTCCCTGCCCCTACTAGTGAGGGATTGAGCAACTAGCTGTGTGATACTGGGTTGCTGGCTGTGTTTAAACCAAAACCTACACTTTTGCTAGACAGTGTTATTACATCTAGCATAAAACTAGTCTGATCACTCCTGAATCACTTCAAAACCTGCAGCAGTTTTCAGCCCATTGTATGCTCAGTGTAAGCATACTGAAAGGTGGGAGGTATAACAGCCTCAGATATTTACTTTTAATCCACTGCTGGAAGTTTCATGGAGCCCTCAGGAAAGTCCTCAAGAAGGAACTCAGGCAAGCAATGAAGGACAGAAATATCCAGTCACCATGAAATGAATATTTTTTCATAAAAACATACTGTATCCTTTATCTCTCCATCCTTGAATGAGATCAGC
This sequence comes from Polioptila caerulea, assembly GCA_013397295.1. Taxonomy (NCBI): domain Eukaryota; kingdom Metazoa; phylum Chordata; class Aves; order Passeriformes; family Certhiidae; genus Polioptila; species Polioptila caerulea. The sequence continues at coordinate 384,024 of VYXF01002735.1, read as the reverse complement.
AAAATAGCTTAGTTGATGAGCCTGGGAATTGTAATTCATGATTCCTCTTTATTCTGAAAATCTTTTATTCAATATTAAACTGTTTTTATGACCCATCACAACTTCCTCTACATGTTGTCGTCTGACAGTTCCTGTGTATTCCAGAAATGTAACTAGCTTGTTATCTTCCCCATAGGCTTTAAAAATGTTACTTTTGCTACCTTAATTCTCTTTTGAAACAACATACTTGTGCATCTACTTACAATCAAAGTACCTAAAACCAAAATAAAAATAGAAAAAAATTGAAAATTGGTTGGCAGAAACATGTAGCCTAGAGGAAGTTTCCACTCACACTTGGATAGAAAACTGGAGCCTGGCCTTTTTTTTTTTTTCTACTCTACATTACCTGTTCAGATTAGATTTCCAGTGAAGTTTAGACTCCCAAGCACATGTAAATATCTATATATAAAACCTTAAGTGTAGTAATGCTAATCTCAAAAGTGATCCCACCCTTGAGACTTGTTTCTTTTACTCGGATAAAGCCAACTAATAACATTTGAAATGTTTTTGCCCTATATTAGCATTGAACTCAGGTGACCAAGAGATATTTTCAGTCTTCAGCAGCAAATGAAGACCAGAGAGAATACTTTTCCAGCACCTAAATTAAATTGAAGTCTTATATCTAGGAAACTGACTCATGCCCAGTATGTTTACTTAATATGAAATTTTTATTTTATCTCATAAATGAAAAATTCAAATGCAAAAGAATCCTGGTGCTTAACACAGTGAATATCCTTCCCTGCTCAATTTATCTCAGTCATTCCTGCTTATGATATTCTTCAGGATAGACATGTCCTTGCATTATGGTTCAAGTACTACTAACCTATGGTAAACAGTAGAGGAAAACAAAAGGAATGTTGGATAGTTGTGGCATTTGGGTGAAAGCTAAGGGAGGAAGCTACTAATTTCTCTTGATATGAAGCACTGTGAGAGATTATTATAACCTGGATTAAATTCTTTTTTTACCTTTGGTCATTCTGTGGCATGGTGGGGAAAATAAATGGGGAAAAAACTCTGTCTTCTCCTTCAGAGGGTCATGCACTTTTAACACAAACCCTCATGGATCCAGAAAGGAATAATTTGCAATATGTCCTCTGAAAAGTTTACATATTATTATGCAAAATGTACAGCAGTTATTCCTGATTATACATATTAAGAAATCATCATGTCTAAATGTTTGTCAGTCTTGAATTATATTCAGAGATATAATACAAAAGAAAAATATTCTTCCAGGAAATTCTAAACCTGTGTGGTATGGGATCAAAATTATCCTTGTGTTTATAAGAAAAATCCTCACGGTCTTAATCTTCCAAGAACTTAGGCTTTTTTCCCCTGCTCACTCAACCACTTTTTTCTGTGTGTTTACTTTATTTGTTAGTCAATGCTTCTTAACCTTGATCAGTTTGAAAAAGAACTTAATAGTTTGACATATTTATTCAGTGGATTCTTTTATAGATCCTTTTATAGATCTTTTTATAGATCTTTTATAGTCAGCAATTCTGTGAGACTTCACCAAGAAGAAAAGAGCAAAGAAATGCAAGGTCTTATAATTAGCAATGTATAAAAGAAATTACAATGAGTGTACATAAGGTGAGAATGCAAATCTTCCCTATGTCTTTGTAGATGAAGGTGTTGGGAATCGGTAGTTAATCCATGGAGATTTTACTAATGAGCCAACAGGACTATAACAATTCAGCAGATATTTAATAAATACTTAAAATATGTTTATACATCTGTTGCTTTCTCTTTTGTGAGTTGTAATTAAACCAGCAATTGTATTTCTCTTGGGTAGAATTGTTTTGAAGGGAACACATGCATTGAGAAAGATAGAAGAGAATGAATTGCTGGGTTTAGAAGATTTGCTCTCTAGGTAGATCTCACACTGACTTTGCTGTAGTTTGGAGAGTTTTATTCTTTCTTGCCTCAGTTACTTTTGCACAATTATCTTAAACTACCTGCTGTCACAAATTTGTAAGCCATTAGTCATGGATTTTTTTTAGCCATTTAATTTTTTATATTTTTTAAAAAAGTAAATAAAACACTAGCAACATCCAAATAGAATGTTTCATCAATAAATATCTAGAGAAAAGCAAAATATATCAGCGCCACATAATGAAAAACAGGTACTCCTTTAATACCTAAAGAATGGAAAACTGGAAAGTTTAATCATTAACTTTATTCAAGACTTATCTTTAACTTTCTTTTATCATTAGCTTTCTTCAATACAGTGCTTATATTCATAGTTTTCCTAGAACTTTCAAAACAAGAGCTTCAGCCAAAGAATGTTTTATCAGAGGATTTTTTAATCAATGGTTATTTCTTACCACGTTGTAGTTCTTTAAAGAGCTATATTCCATGTATCAAGAATTGTCAATATAGAAATTGATATTTGGAACTGCATGAAGATTATCTCCTTAGCTACTGTCTCTGCAAATTTGACCTCAGTTTGATTCAGATCACACATTTGAAATTATCATGCAGAAAAAATGTCTCAAATATAACATCAGCTGACAATTATATTTAAGCCAGAAAAAGCATTAGACCAGACATCTCCCTTTTATCATTTGCCAAGCTAATAGTAATAAAAGTGTTTCCTTCTGAATATTTCTATCGAGAACTTATTTCTTTAAAGATTATTCCAATTTAAAGTTAGCAACTATAGCGATACTAAGTTTTAACTAGAATTTTGTTTGGGTTTTTTTGTTTTGTTTAATATCTAGCCTGTCATTCTGCATGGCTACCATTCTCTTTCAGGTAGATGTGAATTTGCTCTGCCACTGAGGAAATAGAGACTTTATTTTCAGTAGTGGCACTGTCATAAAATCATCTGGACTCATTATGATTTTTATTTTAATCATTTTCTTTATAAAAGTGTCTGACCATCATAATTTTTACCTCAAGGTCTGAGCTGAAGGAAAAAATAATTTAGGACATATTTACTAGGGAAAGATCCCTTCTTTATCTTTTTCACATATTTGTGGGGCCTTTAGATTATTTTATTTTCATCCTTGGAGTATTTACACATCCTAACTGGAAGTTAAAAACTTTGCTTTTCAGTGATCTACTCCACCAAGAAATTGGTATTCAGAATTTAGCATTTATATGGGAATATATATTTCATAATCTTATAATTATATGAAATGGCTGAAGGGAATTTCCTCAAAGGGATTTTCTTCTAAGGTTCCAGAAACATTTGCTTTAGGAAGGAAGCCAAGCATGAACAGAAATAAACTTTAAGAAGTTTGTTTATTAAGCCCAAAAGAAGTTTAATAAGGAAGGAGGTCTATTATATAGCAAATTTGAATTTAGATTTTATTGCTATTGAAAGCTATCACATTAAAAAGAAATGTAAATTTCATTCCCAGGAAAGAACTAACTTCTTCGTTTAACCTTTATTTTTAATGAGAACTCACTTCCCATAAATAGCAACAATTATCTCTCAATAACTGTCTTCCACCTTGATTTGAAAGTGACAGCAGATTTTATGTGCATACAATATCTATTTATACATTATTTAGGCATAATTCATGCTAAAATGTTTCAGTTCCAATAAATCTGAAATGTAGGTTAAAATACAGCTTTAATCTGAAAAATGACTGCACAGATTGATGGTTAAATTGACTAACAGTAGAACAAAATGACAGAGAATTTATCATAATAAATGCACATAAAGAATCCAAAATAAAGATAATGCAACATAATGAGACAGAGAAAAAAGGATTATGATGGAGAAGAAAATAATAGACTATATATTTAGTCTCAATTTCTCTGTTCACCTCAGCCTCTCATGCAAAGAAAACTGAACTTACAATGTAAACCATCCAACTTACAACTTTTTTGTTTCTTGTTAAGAATCTGAAACATTGTCTACAATGCAACAAAGCTGCATAAACTCAGCCACATAACTCTGCATAAACAAATACCCTTTAATATAATGACTTTCATGTTTTTTCAAGACTTTTCCATTTACCAGGACAGTGAAATTGATATTATGTACCTGTCTATCTGCTGTTCATGCAATGAGGTAATGTTTTTTCCTCTGCAATGAAGAGTTCATTACTTCAGAAAGAAGCATTGAGAGTTTTCATGAGATCCCTACTGGAACCACTTGTTCCCTCTCCACATGTTATGAACAGCTGTCTAATTTGGAGTCTGTCTTTCAAAAAGTTCAAATCATAGGCGGTAATGAGGAAAAAAAATAGTAACTTTTGCTATGCTGTGTGATGTTTGTAATGAATAATTTATTATTTTTTTTCACAGTTCTTGATTTTCAGTGTACTGTTGTTCCCTGCTTGTTCTGCACTTTGCCAAACTTCTGCTATATTCTGATCTTACAGTATTTTCACATCAGTCCAGACTCCTTATTTACACTTGCAAAACGTCCCTCTGGTTTCTTGCAGGCTCCCTTTAGGTACTGGAAGTCTGCATGTAGGTCACCTCGAAGACTTCTTGTACATCATTTTTCATGACTCTTATGATCATTTCTTTTTCCAGTTTTTCTGTTACATCTAGGAAAGTGCTGCCATGCTTTTCTGTGCATGATTTATACACCAAAAAATTATTTAGGTTTTCTGTATGTCTTCTTTTGCCATATTTTTATTTGGTTTTATTGCCTAATCAGAACTATCTTCATTTTTTCCTATCTGATTTTAAAACTCATATTTTACTTAAGGAATAAACTCATTTCATAAAATCTTAAAGTTAGTTTTCTAATGCAAAGGTTTTTTTGTACTCTAATACATTTAAATGTATCTGTTTCTTTCATTACTTTTTAACTTGATTTTTTTTTTATTTTGCTGTGGGTTTGTTTTTGAGTTTTGTTCAGCTCTGTTTGGTTGGGTTTTTCCCCAGCTGTACTCAACAGAAGATCTAAAATATAAACTAGGATCTTGTGTTATGTCAATTGAGGAAAAAGACAAAGTAGTTCATATCTTGTCTGACATGAGTTTGAAATTAGAACATCTAGATCTAGACACTTACATATGGAAGCCTTCCCATATCCTAAGTTTATGGTCATAGCCCAAGAAAACATACTTCATACATTAAATTATACATAAAAAAACAATGCACTTATTCCCAAGCTAGATACCTAAAGTACAGGCAACAAGCTCAGTTTCTGTCCTTATCTTGAACTGAATCCCTTCTCTGAGAATCCACAGTTATAAGTGTTGAAGCAAAATAAAATTTCATTGCTGCTCAAAATCGACTACAAGACAAAATTCATTCAGAAAGAAGATTGAATTAATTTTATGCTCCAGGAGTGCTGCTGATAACTTCCTGACATGGGTGACCAAGGAGCAAAAAATACAAAACCCTCTGCTGGACCTGCTACTTACAAACAAGGAAGAACTGTCCTTAGATGTGAAATCTGGGAGCAGTCTTGGCTGCAGTGGCTGTAAAATAGTGTATTTTAGGGATAAAACCAGCAAATTTAAGGATCACGGTGTTAAGGGGAGCATAATTTGCCCTGTTCAGGACTCTGCTTCCAATAATCCCATGTAAGACGACCCTGGAAAGCTGTCTGACTTTCAAGGACATTTACTACAAACTATAGCATCCCACCTCCTACCCCAGAGTTGCAAGGAGACAGGGAAGGGGGTTATGGTCAGTTCATTGCCCATGGTTCCTCCATGGCTCAGGGAGAGCAATAGTTCCCCTACTGCACCATGGGGGCCCTCCCATGGGACACAGTTCACTGTGAATGTCTCCAACATGACAGCAACAATTCCCTGCCAACTGCTGCAACAGGAGTCCATCGCATGTGCTACAGCTCCCCTCAAACTGCTGCAGTGTGGGCCGCTCTTCCATGGGGTGCAGTCCTTCGAGACTGGACTGCTGCTCCAGAGTGGAGTACACTCTCCATGGGCTTTCTGTAGGGGCAGAGGCTCCTCTCAGACATCCATCTGTTCAAGCATGGTGCTCTCCACAGGCTAATGGGGTGTCCCTGCATCCCCATGGATCCCCATGGATCCCCATGGGCCGCACAGTCGTAGCTGCTTCACCATGGTCTGCACCAAGGGCTGCCAGGGAATCTCAGCTCGTGTCTGTAGCACCCCTTCCCTCTCCTCCACTGACTTTGGTGTCTGCAGAGTGGTTCCTCTCCTAGTTTCTCATTGCACTTTTCTCTGGCCAAAATGCAAATATATGCACAAATGCAAAATAACTTCTTTGATTCTTTCTTGTTAAATCTGTTATCACAGAGGTGTTACCATCATCTCCAATTGGCCCCTTGACCGGCAGCATGTCCATCTTTGGACCCACCAGGGATTGTCTTTGCCAGACATGGAGGAAGCTTCCAGCAGCTTCTCACAGAAGCCACCCCTCTAGCTCCCTCTACTACCAAAAACCAGGTCATGCAGACCCAGTACTGATTCTATGAAGTAGCTAGCTCATCAGAGGAGGAAAGTGCAGTGTTGTTTATTCTGACTTTAACAAGGCTTTCCGCAATGTCTCTCATATCCTTCTCAGAGATTAATAGATGAAATAAAGGTTAAATAAGTGATTGTTTTGAATGTACATTTCCTTTGTTATGTTCCAAAATATTTGGGGAGAAAAATTGCTTTTTACTGGTTATCTTAATAAAGTACCAGTTTATCCTGAGAGGTCCCTACCTCGGTTACAAGAAAATTATGTATGAAATTTGTCATACATGACAAATACTCTAAATGACAGTTAACCCATATATATTTTCCATCATCCAGACTCACTAATCTGATGTAGTACCTTCAAAAGAAATTGGAAAAAAACCCCAAATTATGCTCAAACTTAATATTTTTGTCATGTTCCTTGCATTCTATATATATCCATGTCTTGATTTTTTTCTACCTGCATGATGATTTTTCCCTCAGAGTTTTATTAGTTTTAACATTAATTTCATTGTGAACATTGTCATGTTACCTCCCACAGGCCTTTTAATAGTTTCTGTTACATTAAGGGAATTTTTTTTATTGCATTTAATAATTCCAAGTTCTAGACCTATTAAGCAAACTAATCCCATGCAAGGAGATGAGCCTATTTTGTTTTGGGCAAATGCCAAACCCTTTCAGTGAGAGACTGTTATATCAGATTTCTCAGCAAGACAGAAGCAAAGAAATTAGTGTGTGTCTGAATCTGAGATGAAAATTAGCTATTTTGAAAGACGAATCTCTAAAAAATACAACGAAGATTTATGACTAAAATTGCAACCAGCACAGATGGCATTTGATGACATTTTCTCAAGGGGAAAAGTATTTTTTTTTAATGTTAAAAACTCAACTGTATAAGTTTGGGATTATTTGGCAGAATGTAACACTCCACTATGTATGCAATCAGTGCATCTGAAAACTGACAGCTAGATCCTGTTGGCAATCTGCAAGACATTTCAAGCATGTAGTGTCTTTTCAGAACAATTACAGTCACTTTTCTTAACAAAACAAGTTAAAGAGCTGTGTATAAATACTGAAAGGCAGCAGTTTCTGATCTCAACCAAGTTATTTAAACCCTATTTCTGAAAGCTTCTGTGTCAATTTTCACGTATATATGATTATAATGGGGACAAGGACAGGAAAAACCCAAAAATCTTGATTTCACAAATGCTGGTTACAGCAATATGGTCTGTTTCATTCACTCTTTTTCCTCCTTGCCCCTTGCCTTCCTTCCTTCCTTCCTTCCTTCCTTCCTTCCTTCCTTCCTTCCTTCCTTCCAGTAGGAGTTTTTTGCAGAGCATTCTTTCATTTTTTTAAATTTTAAAGTATCCTGGTTACACAGGATAATAAATCACTGGTCAGGCAAATTGATTTTCTTATCTAAAGAACAATCTAAACATTAAAAAAAAACCCCTTAATCTTATATGTACAGTACAAAAACTGAGATTGTTTCTTCATGAAGAATCCTTATTTTTCTAATTCAGGATGTAGTTTCAGATATGAAATCAATAGAACATCTTCTTAGGTTCACATCTTTCTATGTAAATTAGAGCTGGAGTGCAGGTGGAATTCTGTTTCCCACATCTCAGTTAGGTTCCACAGAGCAAATGTAACATATAACTTTTTTCCTTGCATAGCCCTTCCCCTATTTGAAGATAGAAATGACATAAAAAATTAATGTTCACGTGATCTATATCATCATGCATCAGTGAAAAAAAATTAATTGCGTTTTTTCTGCCTACAGTTATGACTAAAATTAAGAAGGGATTTTTTCTTTTTTTCTCTCGCAGTCAAAAATGTCTTCATTACACTCCCTGACTCATAAATATTTTTGTATCACCTTATTTAGAACTAACAAAAGACAATGAAACATGGAAATAATTCTTTTTTAATTATTTTTTTTTATATATCTGTGATGTCCACCTTTATATTGTCATTTTAGATTCCAATTATATTTTGATGTGGGAAATTACATTTTGGGATCTTTCTTGTGTTCAGATCAGATCCACCTGCAATTTCATGTTCTATATTTTCTACTTTTTGAATCAAGTAGGAATCTTTGGGAAATTAATAGATAGTAAAATGAAAAACATCATCATGACACTGCATAAATCCACCAGGAACCTTTATTTTAATTTTTTTTAGATCTTCTTCTTGTCCTCAAAAAGATATAGTAGTATGAAAAGGAATGGTATCATGTGGCATCAGGGGCCTTTCCTGGGCTGTTATCTCACAGCCTGCCTCAGCTAGCCCTGGCCCTGGCCACAAACCTCGGTCTGGCTTCTCTGCTGCCTGGCAGATTTAGCCTGACCGGTGGGTTCCAGTGTGGCACTCTGCGGCAGGCTCGTTGTGACGGCGGAGGCAAAGCAAGGAGGGTCTCTGGCTGGGGGGGCAGGACGTGGTTTATTGAAAGGCACCTGACAGCACCTCTACCTTGATGTTCTGTCCCCCGACCAGAGCAGAGAACAAAGAGCGTGCATCAGGTTTTAAGGAGAGGGGGATTGAGGGATGGGTCCCGGTTGTCCACCAACCAGTCCCTCAGGGGTTATCTTGACAGATTGAATCATGTTTCCTTCAGCCAATCTTCTCGGGAAGTAGGGGGTTTCTCTGTTTCAGAGCCGATCACTTTGGTCTGTTCAGAGAACTTTCTGGACTTGGGGAGGGCAGCCTTGCCCAGGAAGGGAGGGATAGGAAAGGAATAAAACCAATTACAAAACTTATAAGGGTACAAGGAACAAACCATTAAAACAAAGTTGATTACAAAGCACACCACTACAGTATCAGAAGTATAGAAAGGTGTTCAGATCAGAGGAAAATTAAATTAACTGTAAATGTGAAACCTAGAAAAGGGAAGGCATTCTGTGTAGCATCTATAGCACAGATTGCATGCATAGGTTGGAAGAGGATTTCTCTATCTTAAAATAGGTTGTGATGAATCGAATTAAACTTGTTGAGTAATGGTATTAGCCTTTAGAGTTTTACCTGTATCAAGTGGTAATTAAATTCTTGATTTCTAATGATTTTCATATGTTTCATACATTCAGCTGCATTTTAATGCAATGAGACTCTGGTAAAGACACTTCAATATAAATTGTATTTTTTTTCATACTGGATGTTGCTAACTACTATTAATTCTCTGCTGAATGGGACTAGTCATTTCTGTGTCTATAAAGACAAAATCGAGTACTTTGCTACACCAAAATCCTCACTGACATGCTAAAATGAACAATCAGCTAAATGACCTCTGCTAGAACAAAAAAATGAAACAGAAGGTTACTAAAGTGATATATTACTTATATTGCAATTATATACTGATAGCAGTATAAGGAAAACAAAAAAGGATAATATTTTTTTATAATGCAGGTTTTGGTCCATTCTGTTTAAACAAAATAATATTTCCCATAATGTATCACTGAAGTTTGAGTTAGAATCAGTGGGAAATCAGATTTACAGGGATTTTCTATGGCTAAACTTTTTTCTCTTTGTTTGAGAGTTTCAAGTAAAACAACCAGGAATTTCCTACAGTGTTACCATAAGTTAATGATATAAATGTTTCAAGAGTCTCTACACGATTAGAATGAAAAGAATTCTTTTTTTTTTTTTTATGAGGAGTTTTAAAACAACATATGTATGCGGCTTTGTCTATGTGAAAGAGACTGAAACCTCAATATTTTTCATGTTCAGTCAATTTCAATCCAATTTCAGATAGAAATGTAATTCAATATTTGAAAACTTTTCTGATTCTGACTTGAATATCTTAACTGTGTGAAATTTATGAATTTTGGGTAATTTTCACACAGTCAGTATGACTAGATAATGAAGCTTAACCATAAGAACCAGTCTGTAAAGAATATATAAGATATATAAGATAGAAAAATAAAGTTCCTTTTCTAAAGAAGCTGTTGTCAGGGTCAGTTGCCATATTGTTTGTTATGACAGAGTTTAATAACTGCATAAAAGCTATCTACAAGTTAATAGGAGAAGGTCCAGTATTAATGGGCTACCAAATCTTTTGGAAGGTAGGACTTATACTGAGTTCTCAATTCAAGGGTTTTTTTTACTTATAAACAAAAAAACCCACCACCACCAAAAAAAAAGGAAATAATGAAATCATATTATATTTTTCTTCTTGGATTCAGATCCATTTATAGATTGGATAACTGACATTAAATGGTTTTGGTCATGAAGACAAACTAAGAAGTGCTAGAAATCACTCACAAGGATTCATGGGACATTCCACATCTCACCTGCAAACATCTAGACTATTTATCTCCTGATTTCAATAGTACAGTCACCCTGAATTGGTCCATTAGTCTGAATACTAGCCGTTTCATCACTTAGTTGTTCAGGATTGGTGGGGGGTTTTTAAATTGGTTGGTTTGGGGTTTGTCTGTTTGAATTTTTTCTTTGTTAGTTTTTCTTTGTTTTGGATTTTGTTTCGTTTGGGTTTTGGTTGAGGGGACTTTTAGTTTGTTGGTTTTTTTTTTGGGGGGGGGATTTTTTTTTTGTTTTTTTGGGGTTATTGTTTTTTGTTGGGTTTCTTTGGGTTTTTTGTAGGTTTTAGTTTGGGTTTTTTTGTTGGTTGGTNTGACTAGATAATGAAGCTTAACCATAAGAACCAGTCTGTAAAGAATATATAAGATATATAAGATAGAAAAATAAAGTTCCTTTTCTAAAGAAGCTGTTGTCAGGGTCAGTTGCCATATTGTTTGTTATGACAGAGTTTAATAACTGCATAAAAGCTATCTACAAGTTAATAGGAGAAGGTCCAGTATTAATGGGCTACCAAATCTTTTGGAAGGTAGGACTTATACTGAGTTCTCAATTCAAGGGTTTTTTTTACTTATAAACAAAAAAACCCACCACCACCAAAAAAAAAGGAAATAATGAAATCATATTATATTTTTCTTCTTGGATTCAGATCCATTTATAGATTGGATAACTGACATTAAATGGTTTTGGTCATGAAGACAAACTAAGAAGTGCTAGAAATCACTCACAAGGATTCATGGGACATTCCACATCTCACCTGCAAACATCTAGACTATTTATCTCCTGATTTCAATAGTACAGTCACCCTGAATTGGTCCATTAGTCTGCATACTAGCCGTTTCACCACTTAGTTGTTCAGGATTGGTGGGGGGTTTTTAAATTGGTTGGTTTGGGGTTTGTCTGTTTGAATTTTTTCTTTGTTAGTTTTTCTTTGTTTTGGATTTTGTTTCGTTTGGGTTTTGGTTGAGGGGACTTTTAGTTTGTTGGTTTTTTTTTTGGGGGGGGGATTTTTTTTTTGTTTTTTTGGGGTTATTGTTTTTTGTTGGGTTTCTTTGGGTTTTTTGTAGGTTTTAGTTTGGGTTTTTTTGTTGGTTGGTTTGGGGTTTTTTTAATGAAACATACTCTTTTGACTTGTAAATGGAAAGTCTTCCTGTATATTAGTATTATACAGCACCGAGCAAGGTATCATTAGTTATGAACCAGATGATACTTAGGGTTTTTTCCAACCCAAGGAATTCTATAATTCTACAGTGTTGAAGTCTGCACACTTTGCAATTTTTTTCTTATTCATAAAAATGTTTCAGCCTTTTGTCAAGCCTCAAACTGTATTCCAAACTGTTTTGGCAAGGCTGGGTTCTATAGCAAATTTGAAATCTTTGCTTTACAGACAGTTTAATTTGTATCCTTGTTTTTATGAGAGTAACACACCAAGCAGTGAGTATACGACTGTAGAAATTGATTGTTATCTGTCAACTACTGCACCTCACTCCAGGCTTCCATGTAGTGATGCTTCAGAAACAGAAATAGCAAATAATTAATTTGGAGATTGCATGCAGACAGATATACATTGCAGGACTTAAATTCAATTCCCTATTTTTCTGTTCATAGTCGTCTAAGGTATGAAAAAAAGGGAAATAATATTAAGTGACTAGAAGTGAATTTTTATCAAAGCCTGCTATATTTTTTTCACTACTATTTACTAAGCCGAAACACCTACAAAAATTTCATAGGGAAAAAACCTTTCTTCTTTTTTGTTTTCAACTTCAAACTTCTCTGTAATTTGCTTTTTTATGAGGTAGATATCTACATTTATTTCACTAGATAGAATGAGCATTTTTTGAAGGAAAACCCAAAAGACTATTTTTCTGTTTGTTTTAAAATTTTTGAAATTAACAGCAGAGTATTAAAAACATAAGGAATTCTCTCATTTGTAGTGTTTACAAGTGATTTAAAATTTGAAATGGAAAATCCAGAGCCTGAAGACTGAGGAAAGGAAGGGTTTGAATTAATTTAGGAGGGGAAAAGTTCATTTTCAAAGGATATAATTAATTGGTTGCCTTGGGACTGAAACTAATTAGGAAAGCAATAAGAGCAGAAAGATTTTTTTTTTTTTAGCCTGTATGTAATAACTGGTCTGATGCTCATGTAGTTTTTATGTGTATTTCTAGGACCAAGTGTTTAAAGAAATTGCAGAATATTTTGTGTGCTTTTGCTTTATTTTGACCCAGGCACTGATGTATACCATCAGTTTACCTTCCTCTTGGGCAAAGTATCATAGCATAATAAGACTGGCCAAACTAAAGAAATACAATTGGAAGTAACATCTCTGGCATCAATTCAAGGAACAGATATAGCTAGATCAAGAAACTACACTTTCATCCTGGATTTAAAAATTAAATCAAGCTGAAACAGCTTCATAACAAAGGCATTTCAAAGATATTACATATAACTGATGCAATATCTTCTACAGTTCACAAAATATCATGGAAAAAAAAAAACCAACCATCATATTTCCCTGCAATGATCACAGGTTCAATATGTACAGTTAACACAAAATGAAAATGATAAAAGTATCATTCTTCAATTTGAGTCACATGTAATATGCATGGCACACCTGATAATTATGTTTTAATTCTTCTAGAAAGTCATATAGAGAAGAATCTCACCAGTAAAGATACAGGTAAAAAAAAAATAAATGAAGCCTCTCTAAGATACTGTAGGGAATTCATTTTCTCTGACTTAATGTTTGTTACTATTTTGATGATGTACTGTGAGCATTAATATTTTGCTTCAGTACAGTAAAAGAAACTAGCATAGTCATTGATTGTGCTTTGAAATTAGCATTAGTTTTGCATTAACAGGAGTGAGTGTATGTATACACGTTTAGTAGGCAGTTTAAAAAATATTTTTATTTTCCTATTATTTTTTCATGCAGTGCATCTCTAGTGCATCACCTGGGCTATTCTGGGACTACTGACAACATAAACTTAAACTCAGCAACTTAAAAGTAGTCAACTTATACCTTTCCATAAGTGATTTGTTTTGTTTTTTTTTTCTAATTTCAGGGAATTTTCTTAATAAGGTTGGTTGAAACAACTGTTGTTCCAACTGGTATGTAAAATTAGAGGTTTTTCTCACCACAGCTGTTCTTTTTATAAGCATCACTTTAAAAAGTTGGGTTACTTTTCCATTAATATGGACTGTGATGGAGAAAGGTAGGGAATTTGGAACATTTTGATCATAACTGTTTTATGCCGGTTTCCCAGTTGCCACATTTATTGCAATGCAACCCATATTTTTATGCTGATAACATAATGATTCCATTGTATTTGAAATGCAAAGAAATTTATGTTGAATTTTTTCTAAGTTCCAGCCAAAAGAATATTCTATTTCACATAAAACATGGAAAAGCTAACAGCTTCAATAGTAAAAAATTGGTGTATCTCATTCTTTCAATAAAACAAAAAAGGGTTAGGATGATTAATATCATGCAAAATAGTTTAGGATCTTAATGCAATATTGAACTATTTGAGGGCGAGCAAACTGAAGCGCCAAAACCCTGTCTTAACTTAGGTATAAAAATCAGAGGGAATTGCATATTTTCTTTATCCATAACAGAATAGTAAAGGCCAACAGAAAAGATGAGGTGTTAAATGCTTTTTCATTTAAAATTATTTTAAAAGTTTTCTAAAAGCCTGACAATGTTTGGTTGACGATATCCGTTTTATTGTAAAGGCGAAAATGTAGAAGGCAAAATATATTAAGGGGCAATATTGAACAAACAAGCCAACAATCCAATGAAAAACTGTGAATGATAGATCAACACAGTGACTGTCTCTGGAAACTTTTTGAGTGGAACTGCTGTTCACAGCTGAAACTATTCAACATCTTAAGGAGGTCTTTGTGTGACTGTCTACACGGAATTCACAATAATTATAACTCTAAAAAAGAGTAATAGGAATCTGATATAATATGAAAAGTATTATTATTTTCTGTTTTTCTTATGTTTCAAAAACCTTGAACATATTTTTGTCAAAAATACTTTTAAAATTAAATTGCTAATATCTTAGGGGCAGATCACATATTTATTTAGAACTCTCAAAAAATTTTTTTTTTCTTTGGGTAGGTCATTTTTTGTGCACAGCTGATACGTCATTAACAATACCGCGTGCATCAATGAAGTACTGGTGACAAGAGCTGATTTTGATATATTTTTGTGGTAGAGGCCTCTCACTTATCTCATATAATTTCTTCTGATTTTCTTGAGTTATCAGTTAAGTTGAACTTCAGCCTAAAAATCCAGACTGAAGTCAGTACTGTCTTTGAGACTTTAGTTTCATCAGTTTTGATCTGGTTGGGAAGAGGATTATTACAATGAACCTCACCTTCCTATAAGTACTGTTTTAATCTTATAAAGCTCAATCTTATTAAGTTCATTATATATACTTACTTATTAGCAGAATTCTTTTCTTCTCAATGTCTTATAGAATCATGGAATGATTTAGGTTGGAAGGGACCTTAAAACCTCTCTAGTCCAACCCCTCCACATGAGCAGAGGAACCTTCCAACAGACTGGGTTACTCAAAGCCCCAAGCTTCCCGGCCAAGGATGGACCATCCACAGCCTATCAGGGCAAACTGTTCCAGGTCTCACTATTCTCACAGTAAAGAAATTATGCTGAATATCTAATCTAAATCTGACTTTGTTCTGATTGAAACCATTATCTCTCTTCCCACCACCATATGCCCTAACGAAAAGTTCCCCTTTCCCTTTATTTTAGCCCCCTTTATGTTCTGGAAGGCAGCTAAAAGATCTCCCTAACAACTCCTTGATCCTCTTTATAGCAGAGGTGCTCCTGTATATAGTGACACTGGTTTGTCACATTCAAAAAAGGGTTTTTCAGCTTTTGTGACGAAAAAGATGAAGAGTCCTGAAGTAAAATTTTGAGCTGACAAAATTTCAATTATATAGCAGTCAAGCCTAAACCATCAATATGCATATTACATGAAGACATGAGGGGTTTGATGGGAAGGAGCACAGAGATTAAAAGAGCCTGCAGTCAATTTGATAGGTTAGCACTGAGTTTTGAAGAATGTCTGGGGTTTTCTTAGATATAGAAAGACACAGATTTTATTCTTATATCACAGAATCACAGGATTATTGAGGTCAGCAAGGACCTCTGGAGGTCATCTGGTCCAGCCCCTCTTCTCAAACAGGGCCACCTACAGCCACTTACCCCTGCCCATGGCCAGAGAATTTCTCTGGAGGAGGGAGATTCTGCAACCATCCTGGGGCAACTTGTACCAGTTCTCAGCAACTCTCACAACAAAAGTGTTTCCTTATGCTCAGACTGTTCCTTCTGTGTTTTCATTTGTGATCATTGCCTCTGGTCCTGTCATTAGGCACCGTTGAAAAGAGCACGTCTCCATCTTTTTTACATTCTCCCTTGAGATATTTGAACACATTGATGTAATACACCCTGAACCTTCTCTTCTTCAGGCTAAATAATCCCAGCTTTCTCAGCCTTTTTTTCATATGAGAGATGTTCCAGCCCTTTCATAATCTTAGTGGCCCTTCCTTGGCTTTTCTCCAGTGTTTTCATCTCTCTCTTTTGTAGTGTGAATTCTAGAACTGGACACAGTGTTCCCCATATTTGGCCTTACCAGAACTGACTGGAGCAGAAGGATCACCTCTTTGACCTCTGACAGAATTCCTCCTCATGTAGTCCAGTGTCTTGGGTTCTAATTAAATTTGAAACAACCATTTCAGGAGAGCATAGAATCAGATATTCCAAGTTACTTATATTTGATTATAAAAGACCACTTGAGCTCTGGACTTTAGTTTGATGCTCTTGTACCTAAAGAACAAAGCACAGACACTGGATTTGACTTCTAATTTCTTTCCATATGAATCCAATAAAGTGTGTCAAATTGCTCCAGCAATGTGTTCCAATGCAAAGGGAAGTAGGTCAGTTTAAATCACAGATAGTATGTGTTTTACTCCGGATGAGAACTTGCAACATACTCTCACATGTGAGATGGGCAATTGACATCTATGGCTCTGACAGTAAAGTTGCCTTCTGTCCTTTGGACTCTACCCCACTCCTTTAGTGATACCTGAAGCAGACCTGAACCAGTGGATCAGGAGAGCAATTTTCTTTTATAAATTCTTAATTTCCGCTGCCCTTTTCCAAGTTGTTCATGCCTTAAACCAAATAGTTTATAAACTGTGATGAGTCTCTGCTCAAATGTAGGGTATTTCCTAGTATGATGAAACTACTTTGCCTTCAGGAATTCCTTCCAGCCTACATTCTTCTGTGATTCTGAGTAGAAAATAAGGGCAAAAACCCCATAGATTTAAACATATATCTACAGTTAAAAGTAGCTATAAGGTTACAGAAAGTAAACTGGAAAGCCTGGACTACAGTATATTCTCTGAAAGAATTACTAAACACAGGGAACTCATAATGCTGTGGTATGGGTGACCTGCAGGCCTGTCCCAGGCCTTTTGTTACAGGGGGTAGAACTGCAGGGAATTCAGAAGAAAGTGAGTTGGAGAAGGGGCAAACAAAATATGTTTGCTGTAAAGATTTCACTATAAGAAGAAGCATTCATCATCAATAAGATGATTTACCTACTGGAGTAAAAAAAAAAAATCTTATATTAGGATTTTGGATCCTATGGAACAATATTTGAATGAAAGTTTCAGACTAATAACGTGCCTTTTTTTGTGGTTCTGTTTTTGTAAAGTATTGTCAAAGGCGTTCAAATACTTTTGTGGCCTGTGACCTTAGTGCCTCACCTGTGGAAATAGAAACAAGAAAAATAAAACTTAAGAATTATTTTAGTTGGTTAGTTTTCAGTTTTGTTGTTTTGGGGTTTTTTTTTGGTTTTGTCTTGGGGTTTGGGGTTGGGTTTCTTCTTTAGACTTTCAATTTCAAAAACACTGTATTTCAATGCTTTGGACATTTGCTTTTGGGGAAGTACATAGATAGTATAAATGATGAAAAAAGCAAGGACTGCTACCCAATATCCATTTCCCAGTCCAGAGGTACTAACTGTGAAAGTCTACAAAATCAAAGAAAAACACTTATGGAAGTGAAAGGATGTCTGATTGAACACTGAATTGTACTTATTGCTTCTGGGTGGAAAAGAGATACTAAATCCCTGTTTGGGAGAAGAGCCTGACCTAATGCATGCCATGGCAATTCTCTACAGTCCTTCACTTTGTTTATTCTTAGTGAGTGCATTACAAAGGTTCTCCTTTATTCATTTTTACATAAAGCACTTTCTAAATTCAAGCTGTGCTAATGCGATTACCAGGAGTATGAGCACACAAAGACTGGTTTCTTATCCCCACATTTAAATTCTATATACTCTTTCTTCTTCTTCATTTATATTCTGGTAAGCATCTATGTAATTCTTCTTTTCTTTTATCAAATGTATGAGCAAACTATAGCAAAATCATATCCAACATACACAAATCTTCCTTAGCAAATCAAATCTAAAGTCAGAAATACAAATGATGAACTAGAAATAGAAAAACACATTATGTTTTTTTCTCAAATAAAAAGTATTCTACCAACAACAACAAAAAAGACATTTTTCACAGTTAAAGTGTGTAGCAGAACCTTTTTTCTTCATATTAACAAGCAAAGAGAAATTGGAATGGATATGTTCCTAGTCACTTGAAAGAAAAATTGGTCGGCCATTGGTTGTTTTCTGATAGCCATATATCTTCATGAAATCATGGAATGTTTGAAAGAGAATTTCTCAATTTTTTTCCTTCTCTTCCTTGCCTTCTTCCCTCCCTCATACCATATGAAGATCATTTTGCTGTACTTACATAGACATGTCTATTAAATAATTTTATTCAGTTTTCACTTTTTGATGTGCAATCCAAATCTTTATTTTTACCTGCACTTTTATTTGATCAGTTTCATTAATCACAGCAAAACTATTTAAAAAAAATTAAATGTCGAGAAGTTTTGAACTATTACATACTGATAAAATGGCAATTTGCAAGTGCTGCCATCTGCAAGCAATGTTTTCAAACAGTGTTACAAGCTGTTAGCCTTTTGGTCTTCACAACCTAAGCATAACCTCAAAAATAATAATGACATGATCTCTCACTACTGAAAACTGTTCTCATTTGTGGCAGACAAATTCTGTATCTAGGAAGAATTTGATAAATTGGGTCAAGCACATTGTTAGCTTGCAGACATGGCTTGGGGGTGGGGAGAAGAATAAAAATTTTATCTCTAACCAATAAAGCAGATAATTATTTCTTTCTGCTGAATGTTTTGAAAATTAGACACTTGTTTTTGCAGTGTTTACAGAGTAATCTAAACTATCTGAAAGGAAACCTAGCCAAATAACAAAGAGCAAGCTTGTGTGAAATTCTTATACACCTGTTTAACACTCCAGCTGAGTCATCTTGGATTTTGTTGTAATATTTGAATAGTCCAGGAGCAATGACAGGTAAGCAACTGCTATTACCTAAAATGTTTGTTTTCAGTGCTTTAACACC
Source organism: Polioptila caerulea (assembly GCA_013397295.1). Classification (NCBI taxonomy): domain Eukaryota; kingdom Metazoa; phylum Chordata; class Aves; order Passeriformes; family Certhiidae; genus Polioptila; species Polioptila caerulea. The sequence continues at coordinate 364,780 of VYXF01002735.1, read as the reverse complement.
TAAAGCCCATGAGGGGAGAAGTGCTGTCTTGCTCAGTCTAGGTTTCACTGTGGGACAGGATGACAAGCATGTGGGTGAGGAAAAGGTGCAGCTCACAGCTCTGGAGGGCACCTTCTCAGGGACTCTGATGTCACGACAACACAGTGGGGCAGATCACTCTTTTAGAATGGAGTGGGACTGGTGAAAGAAAGAAGCTGCAACAGGATAAAGAGAGAACAATAATTCAAGTGAGATCAAAGTCAGCATTTGATGCTTAATAATGCATTGACATTGGAACCTGACTTTAAGTGGTTGATTTTTTAAATACTTTAGGGTTATGTTTTGCTAGCACAAATCAATGCAGCAATTGATTTACTGAAGAATGCATTGATCTACAACCACTGATCCATTGTAAAAGGCAACTTTTAAATTTTGTTCTGAGAAGCTGAGTTTACGACACCTAAATTTTAATGTCCTAAAATACAGTCTGTAGGCCACTGGTAACCAATTGATTATGACAATTCAAAATACTTTTTTTTTCTCCAATGCTTTTGATCACTTATTAAAAAGTGATTGATTGCTCAAAAAGTAAAAAAATAAAATAAACATGTTTTATTGTGAAAATCAATTGCATATCATGACAACTTAAAGACTTTAAAGATATTGACATTTATCATCTTAAACTCAGCCCCTTAGTAGGAAGAAAATATCTCATATGATACATCTTGTGGAAATAGGGACATTTTATATGTGCATATCCCCAGGAATACTTCAGCTAAATGTAAGCATTACTCAGGATGCATTTAAGGGTTCAAGATGTATCCATGTGTTCAAGGTCAAGTGGGATTGGGCTCTGAGCAACCTCAGAGTATAGTGAAGGTGTCCCTGCCCATGACAGTGGGGTTGGAATTAGATGATCTTACAAGTCCCTTCCAACCCAAATGATTCTATGATTCCATGATTCTACGATGTATTCTATCTGAAAAGGGTCTTATGCTTTATCTATTATTTGATAGCACAATCTTACTTTGATTTTACATTACTATGTCACTAATCTGTCAAAAAAAAAAAATTGTAAGCATTTTATACATTGTTATGCTAAGATATCGTTAATTTTTGCTCCTCCAAACCATTCAAACTAATCAGTCAAATAATACAGAAATATATTTCTTAACAGACAACTTAAACATTACACTTGAAGTCTTATAAGGTTGTTATTCTCATTCCTTTGATAAAAAATATTTTTTTTATATTTCTTTATATCTTTTTATACATGATGTATAGCTATTGTTTCTAAGATCCTTAATATAAAATAAAATAATCCCAGAAAAGTGGATATTCTTCATTTAAAGAAATGTTTTAATGTATGAAAATAGCCTGTGTTTCATTAGGATGTAACTTCATCAGCACTGTTGTTGTTAAAAATAATTTATTAATACATCAAAATTTTTAAATAAAGAGGTTTTTTTTTCTTAATACTTAAAATATTTGGATTCAAAACCCTTTAAAATCTGAACACCTAATTTGCAAATTTTTAGGTATATAATTGGCAAGAGTTGTTTGCAATGATTTCTAAAGAAATGAAGTACATAATTCTCCATAACATCAGTAAGAATTTTGATGAGATATTGAATGATGAGATGTGAATTTGGAAGAGGATTCCTTCTTGTTTCATAGAGAAATATTTATTGAAAAATATACTTAAGTATTTCTCAGAAAATGTTCTTATTACTTCAGAATTTATTTCCTAAAAGAATAAAAAGTTTCAAATCAACCTGTTAGGAGCACTAGAAAATAGGTTTTTAAAGTTTTCTTGGGCCTGTGGTTTCTAGACCTCTGGATTTGTCAGGAAATCTTTGTGTAAAACTATATTAATTCATAAACCTATATTTTGCTTAATAAACATATTGCTCTATGTAAACTCAAGGAATTAATTTATAATTGGGTTTAAAGGATGCAAAATTAAGTCCTACACATTTATCAACAGTGAGGATTCTGTTTTTAATCTGGGCTGTAAAGCTTTTACCAATATCTTTTCAATAGTTAATCTCCAAGATTAAGTTGATGCTGAATATAAAGCAAACTATTATGTAACCAGTTACACAGAGTCATCTGGTAAGACACAATATTAGGCCAGTTACATGGGGTTTTGATTGCATAGATTAACTGGTAATAAATAAAATTGTCATGACTTAAACTTGAGTGCAACAGTTTTAAAAATGTCTGTATAACACTAAATAGAAACCAGGAATACTGACAAAGGACTAAATCAGTGTAAAGGCTGGAATATTTCCAGGCTGGCAAAGAAATAATTTATGTTGTAATTTTTCTTTATTACAACAAATAATGGTAGGGAGAATGTCAATAGTTAATAAGTACTACATATTTCCATAAAAAGATTGGTTTAGAGATCCCATAAGTGATTTGTGTAGCAGTTTAATTGCATAAAAAATTGCAGACATTATTCAGAAACAAACTGAATCACTATAAAACAGTGTTGCAAGGACAAGGGTAGCTACATGACAGACCTAGAGGCTACTCCAAAGCTGCTAATATAACTGTCTGAGGATTTTGCCAAGCAGATAGATGCTGCTGACAGAAAATAGTGTTCGACTCCTTGACATTTAGGTATAGCCATGGTCATGCCTAAGACAAACACAAGTGAAACTCTTCTTCATTCCCATGCAATGTTATATCTACTAAAGGTGAGCACAGCAGTATTTTTCTGGTTCTCTTAGACAAATGAGAAATCATCTTCTGCACAAAGAAAAACCTTTTCAAACTCTGCTATGAATCTAAAATTTTACCTGTACTGCATCAGCCAGATACTTCTAAGGAATGGTAGCTTAAATGAGAACAGTTTTAGTAGAATCATAGTGATCTTCATAATTCTCAAGTCAGTAAGTCATAACTAATAGTTTCATGTTTTTAGTTCTGATATTTTGTTCCTTGCAGAATTCCAGAAAGAACTGTCTTGGGTTATGCTCTGCAGACTCTACTGAAGTCCAAGAGATAACTTGAAGCAGAAAGTTCTATTTGCACTGCAACATCATGCTTAAGTGATACATCAGGTCAGGGGAAACCCAAGCTGGAAGTAGGAATATCAACTTTAAACCAGCCACTTGAAATTCTGTTTCAGAATGGAATTATAACAGACCATATAGTTGTTGATCAGCGAGAGCACAGCTGATATCAATCTTCTGACTTTTTGAACTCAGGAAGGGCCAAGGCTCAAAGTATGCCCTGAGATATTGCTCTTTGTGGAACACTCAGACATGTTCATTAGTGTAAGAAAATGGAGTACAGCTGAGACTAGGAAACTCACTACAGATGTAGAACACTGACTATAAAAAAGTCTCAGAAGGAGCACTGTTGGAGAGATACAAAAGGCTGCCTTTAGGCTGACCTTCTGAAGAGTGAAAACCAACAAAGAATTTAAGAAGAATACAAAAGCATAAGTCCTGTATAAACAGAAGTTATTTATTTTTCATTTGAATTTTGAGTTTAGTGAAGGCTTCAGAGAAACAGGACAGTAAAATACCAAATAAAATGCAATACCTGTTGTTCACATAGGAAAGGAAATTCTGGTTATCTAAAAACTGTGGTGAGTCCAATCATGGCATATTTACTTCTGAAATTAAATTGAATTAGGTAAGTGAACATCATTGCACAAATGGTTAAACTGGACATCTCAAATTATTAAGAAAGAAATAAAGATTAAACCATAAAATTTCATTATGCCATTATTCCCTTATGGGGAAATCCTCTATTATTTTGCTGCCTATAAGACTACGTGCAGGCTTCATCCTTCTATCACAAAACTTCTGGAATAGAATACAAATAGAAAGAAAGAGCAAAGAAAATTACAAATATGTTAAAAGGTTGCTGTGTGAGGACTGATTAAAAGACTATAAATCTTCTTCCTGACAAAGAGGAAACCAAAAAACAGTAAGATTCTAAAGCCATATACGGTATTTAAAAGAAGAACTCCACAGGTTTATTACCTAGTTTTTCTAGAGAACTGAAGCAGAGGAGTAAAGGATTAGGCAGGAGGCTTAGCTGGTATATTTTCATACAAGATATAAAAATCTTTTTGAATAATTGAAAACATAAAGAAGCTCAAAAAAAATTCAAAAAATAGTGACAGAAAAGGGGTTTTTTGATAGCTGAGGAGTTATATCTCTCTTTAGCTGTCTGCTTTTCACAAGTACCTGCCAGAATTTCATATTAGATAGAAGGCCCTTGACCATTTCATATAGCCTTAACTTACTGTTCTTTATGCTTTACTCAGCACAAGAGAAAATAAAAAGGGATATCAGGACTACTAGTATCAAATTTAAGGTATTTTGCAATGTTTTTTTCTTTTTTTTCCCCCATAGCTATTATTTACAGACTTTCATGTCTTAGAAGTCACAACTATGGCATGACTGGGTTAGTGTAGTGGTTTTGGTTTGATTTCTTGGCCGACACATCAATTGGTGTAGCGGGTGTAGCGCTGACCAAATCGCCAGTGCACCCACTAGAATTGATTTACTCATTTCCTGCTGTGAGATGTGGCTTAGGAGGAGGAGGGCAAAACAGGCTCAATATTTGAAAGGATATAAAGAAAACTTTATTACCAAAACTAAAAGAAGAAATAATAAGGAATCAGAAAAAAACCTTCAGAACATTTCTCCCCCCACACCCCCTTTTCTTTCCCTAAACTGACTGACCAAGTAAAGAGACAAAACCTGGGACTTTCAGTCAGTTTACCATCTCTAAAATAGTCTTTGTTCAGTTCTCTTAGGGAGAGGAATCTCTCTTGCCATGGCATGGAGACTTCTCCACAAGAAAACAGTTCTCTCACGGCTTTTAATCTCCACAAATAACATCCACCCACGGGGCCGGCCCAGCCAGTGCCGCAGTTACCTGTTCAAAGGCCAGAAGGAAGAGAACCTTTTTCCCAGGCTTTGTTTGTTTTCAAATGTGTTTTTCCAAAGAGGCGTGTTCCACTCTTTTAAGTGGTTTAGCCAGGTGTCAATCTTCAAGACTAGCCAGCTGACTGGCTCCACCAGGTCCCCACAGACACCCACCTCCATAGCCTGTGGACTCCCCTCCAGTTAAAAACCAGACTTGGTTAAACCACGACAATTAGACAAGAGAATGTCATGTCTTATGAACTTGCTTGTAAAATGAAACCATGACACAGGCATCATCCAGAAAAAAAAAAACAAAACTCAAAGTGATGTAGCTATCTAAATTTACATCTGGAGGAATTATGATAATTCAACCTTACCCTCTCCCATCTTTCATACAGTTTTCATGCATGTGCTCTTCCCTTGCCTTGCTTTACCTTGGTTTTCTCTGGTCATGGCTTTGCTAAATTGAGTCAAGTCTTTTGTCTTACTGTCTCAGTTATAGCTCCATGTGTAATCATGTCTGCCATACCGGTTCCATAGGATGTTCAGAGTTTAACAGGGTTTCAATTCTTTCAACTGTTATGGCCCATGAAGTGATTGCTAAGAGAAAGTCTTAAGGTGAATCAAGAGTTACCATGGGAGCAATCTGTCCTAAGTAGGCTACTCTTTGAAATCTATTAGGGCTCTACACAGTCATTTGGCTCTGGATCTGAGTATTTACATGGAGAGACAGCTGGTAATAGCTCAAAGCAGCTGTTCTCTTCCCTCTCTCCCTGCTGCCAGGACAGGTGGTATTTCAAAATTATTTTGTTTTTTGATAAACATGTAATAAAACTGTATCTATTTGATTGCATTTGAAAAAAAAAAAAAAAAAAAAAAAAAACTTTTTGTAAATCTTAATAAACCCCCTCCNGTGAAAAAAAAAAAAAAATCTTCATCAAGCCCCTACCATTCATAATGCTGCAATAACTTAAGACTAAATTGGCAGGTGCCTCGTATAGTGCTTCTGAAAAACATACATTGGACCAAGTCCTGTTAGTGGTCAAGTCTAACTAAGCCTCTGCACTCTTCAAGACACTGTAGAGAGTTTGGGTTAAGTTAGCCTTTTCTGCTTACTCCTTGCAAGGCCATCCAGGTGTTAATTTCCAAGATGCTTTGTCCAAGACAGCATGGAATTAGGAAAATACATCCATCACTAGACATTAAGCATTTTTTAGTCTACTAAATTTTGTCTCCTAAAAATCAAATAGGTAATCTCTACTCACTCCTAATAAGAATTTGGTCAACTTTTCTTCAGAAATGAAATGAGTCAAAACATAATCCTGTTATTTTTTTAAAAAATAAATCCCACTGGAATATGCATTTTATTTCTTCAACTTCCAAATTACTGTTAAATTGTTTAGCATGGTTCTTCTAATAACCTCCCTCTGATGGCTCTTTTCTATATGCCTTTGAAAGTTAAATCTAATTAGAGTGGCTGTAGAACTGTTTGGCATATGTCTCATAAAATTCTTTACCCTCTGTCCTCCTCCATACTTAATACTTCCTAATTAACTCTGAAATTAAAATGAAAAGGAATAGACACATATACCAGTTTTCACACAGACAAACACAGTAGACGTCCCCAAAGAGTATCTTTGAAAACCACACTCACAGAGAATGAATAAATTAGTTTATAAAACAGAGAAAATACTTTATTTTTTTTAAATCTCCGACTTGCACTGAAGCCTTCATTTTCTAAAATGTTTTGTCTATTGATAACCCAAGTATGTCTCTTTAGATCAAAACCTCTTACTTTCCAGTAAGGGTGAAGTTCATACTCCTAAATTGGTGCGCTTATGTGTATAATCTGTATAGTAACAGATTATTATGAGGTTTAACAAACACATATTTAATGTGCTGTAGAAATAAGAAAGAAGCAATGAACAAAGGACCCCAAATTATTTACTGGCCATAAAAATAACTATTAATATTGATACTCTAAGAAGCTGAATATCTTAAGCTTGTGTTTTAGACTTATACTGAATTAGACTCTGCTGCTCACAATCAGAAAATTGAGAATATATATCCTTGAAGTTCTAGTGTCTTTTTTAAAACTGATTTTCCTCTTTCAGATTTCAAACTTCTAGGGGCAGTGAATATATTTTATATGTGCATCACGTTTTACAGTCTTAGTTTACAGTTGTTATGGTCTTGATGGTCCAGCAGTGGCTAACAGCCAGAATCCCACCCGATCACTCACTCACTCCCCTCCGGTTGGAAGGGAGAGAAAGTAGGAAAAAAAGTAGCAATGAGAAATCACATAGTTTGAGATAAAAACAGGGAAATTGTTTACCTGTTAGAAGTGTTGGCAAAATGGATTGCAAGCAGAAGAAAAAATTATTTTTTGCCAATTTTAATAGATTTAGCTAGTGAGGAACAAAAAGACAATAAAACAGGAACTATACTCAGCCCTGTCATGGTTTAGGACTGTGCAGCAATGAAATGAAACTGATCCAACATATGTGGTTAAATATAAAAATAAGACAAAACAAATATAATTGAAGTCATGTACATAATTTTGCATATTTTGTTTTTCAGGTTGGGTGCTTTTAATTGAATGGGTCATTCAAGGTGTTTTGGCTTAGCTTTCCATCTCAGCTGTATGACTGAAATATTGGTTAGAGTTAGTAATCACCATTGGTGTAAAAATTCTGTTCATACTAACCTTAGCAATCAGCTTTTTTAATGTCAACATTATGATATCCTCTTTAGGTGAATTTATATCAGCGTTTAAACTAGCTCAAAAGCAGAGCAGATAATCTGAAAATTAAATCATAAAAATCAACTGCCGGTAAAAGAGGATAAGCCTAGAACAGATTATTTTTCCTAATCAAATATATTTGTCTCACATATTAAATATATATCCCCTGTATTTATATCTGCAAGGTTTTTTATCTTTTTCAACCACCTCTTAGTCCTGATAATTTTATAATGTTAAATTAATAATAAATATAATACTAAAACTGTCATTTGATAACAGATATCTTAAAAACCTGAAAACAAAAGTCAGTTTTTAAGAAGGTTCAAACAGATGTAAATGCTTAGCTGTTGTATGAAGTGCAAGGGATAATTGTGTATGTCTACACAGGCATTGATAATTCTTGCAGCAATTCAATACTTTCTTTAACTGTCTTAAATTTGCTAAATGGGCCCTACTTTTACTATTACCGTGGAGTAATATTCATATGGGAAGGAGGTGGTGTTGGCACAGGTAGAATGAGCAGAAACAGGGTGAAAGCTGGGTCTTTGAATGACTAAACTCTTGTTCCATGTTATTCTTTGTGTTCCCTGTAGACCTGACACAAGTGTTTTCTTGGTCTACCTTACTATCCTGATTTAGACTCCCACAGCAGCTCATTAACTGTTTCAAGGCAGATTTTATGAGAAAAAGGTTTAAACAAACCCCAAAATACACAATTCAACTACTGCACCTATACATAGCTGCTGACACTATTCCACCCCTGTAAAGACAAAAGGATTCCAAGAGATCTCTTACCACAACACTAAAACAAATGAACAGTAGAATCTGAGCCTGAGATCACCAGCACCATGGGTGGTCCAGATCAGAAAGATGTGGAAGGAGCAACACTGATGCCATGCCATGATCCCTTTGGAATATTTGGCTCTCGCCTCAGATTTGAGCGTTTATTTGTTTTCAGGTCAGAGTTAGGGTTCAGACAACCACAAAGCTCTAGGGACACTGGGACTGGATAAGGCATGCCAAGGGACCACAGCACTTCACCAGTAGTGGTCTTTCCACACTTTTTGAACTCCTTGTCCTGGGGACCCAATCTTCAGCCCCAAGCCATTATTAAGGTTAGGTTTTGGAAAACCACAAAGCCTATAGGCCCAGTGGAGCTGCAAAAGGCATGCCAAGAGGAGCATGGTGCTGCATCCACATTGTTCCTTCCACACATATTTAAACTGGACCAGCCATTGTGGTGGGGACCTCATGCCCAGCACCAAGCCATTATTAGGGCTGAGGTGAGGGTTCAGAGAACCGCAAAGCCTACAGCTCCAGGGATACAGGGGATGAAAAAGAAATTGCAATATGTGCAATGACCCAGATCCATATTGCTCTTCCAGATTCTCAAGCAAACTTCTTATATATGACATTCTTCTCTCAGAATTGTGCAGATTTTTAACATAATCCATACCATTTGTATTTTGATAATTCTATAAAGTAGTGGGCTCAAGGTATTGTTCATTTTTTCTTTTCTTTTTCCTATTTGGGTCCTATTTTTAATTTTACAAGAATTCATCACAGTAAAGCATGGAAAAGATAACCAAAGGACACAGTGTTCGAAGCTGTCTCACCAAAGACTGCTTGGAAACAGAGTCACCTTTGTAATCTTGTAAATCTAATATTTCACACTCACACCTCAACTGGGAGCTGAAAGAAGTGAAGGAACATTCAAAGATACAACAAAGTGGACCACTAGACTAAGGAGGAAAAAAATCCCACCATGAACATGCTCCTCCAGAACAGACCTCAGGTTGTCATATGACTCATCAAAAACCTTCTCAATTCCGTTCTTGAGAACGATTGTTGACATGGATAGATGAAGACCGTACCAAGGTACAGCAGTAGATACTGGGAAGGTTGCAATTTTAATACAATTTTACAATATTATTGATGTTTTCTTGTATTAATGGGATAATTTGGGTGACTAAACTCTTATAATGTTGATTACACTTACAAAAAATACCTAGCACTCCTTTCACCCGTAGGAGCATTATGAGCATATTACATAGGAGGGTAACAATGGATTCCGTGTAGTTTTTGAAGACAATTGATGTGATATAAACATATAGTAAGAAAAATGCACATTTATATATATATGTAGACATATATGTATATTAAGAAGCATCTTTCTGAAAGAGATTTGAACTGGTCACAGTCTTCCTGTCTTAAAGAAAAGGTCACTCTAACAAAATTTAACTAATTATAACTTTTATTATTAGTCTGGACTGGCAAAATCATATATGTGAATGGGAAAGAGTTTTGCTTGAAAGAGACCAAGTTCTGCCCTTATTCCTGTCTGTAAAGCCCTATTAAAGTTAAGTTATTGCATCATTGAAATAAAGAGTAGAATTTGGCCTCCATAGCTAGGCAATTAATAAAAAAATTGGATAAACTAACATTTTAGATAAACTGTATCTTAGTTCTAATGAAAATTTTTAACTGTCCTGAAGATTTCAAACCTGCTTCCTGCAGCAGATCAGATAACTCAGGAGCAACATGAGAGAAAGCTGCTCAAATTGACTCAATCATCGTGCCTGAGTACTGCTGTGATGGGACTGCTTTTAAAGGAGGGGCTGTATTTCACTCAGTTGGGATTGGTTGAATTATTTATTGCAGTTACTGAATTATTTATTTTTGTTCACAAATAGGCTTTGATTTGTATTAATGTATTTGACAGGCATCATTGTTCAATCAGTGTAGCCAGAAAGAAATCCAACTTTTGGGTGCCTCAGTAAAGACAGTCTTGCAAGGCACTGACTTGTCATGGCATTTTTTGTGACATGGCATTTTTTGCTCTTTGAAAAATTGACTGAAAGCTTCAGGATAGTGGTGAATGACAAATAACAAACAAGACAGAGCAAGTGGTTTGTTTTGTTAACAGATCTTCCTACTTTCATACAGCTCATCCTAAAGGAACTGAGCTCTCTGATATCTATGATCAGGCAAATAACACCCTCATTCTTTTTTGTCAATGTCAAATTAAAAAAGTCAAAAATAAACACTGAACTAAATGGCTTTTAGAAATCTGAACAACCATTCATGCATACAGGACTCTACAAATCCCACATAAGTTTTAGGTCAAGAAAAAAGAGGAAGAAGGAAAAAAAAAAATTTTGCATTCCGTTTCTTCTACCTTGAAATTCAAAACCTAGGCAAAATGCTGCATAAATCTGCAGTTTCACTGCAGGACAAGATAAAACAATTTCTCTCTAATTTGCTTTCTCTTTCCCCTTACACATTTCTCTTCACCTGCTTTGGATTGTCCCTGGAACTCAAATCCTGTGATGAGCTGATTTGTCACACAAAGTTGGTAAAATATATATTTGTATGAATCTATATCTCTATGTTGCTGGCTATTTTATGTTAAAACTATTTAGGGAAAGGCTTTATAAAGACCAGGAGTAGCATCAGGCAGAAGACAAAGGTAAAGAGGGAGATATATTCGCTAGAAATTGCTGGTTGATACAAATGGATCTGAAGTTACATACTGTCATGCTATGATCATCAATCTGTTTTGCTAACAAAAGGGCAGCACTAATTTCTCTCAAAACAGTGAAACAGCTACCTGAATTCGATGACCTACTATACTAATAGATTTGATCCTCTCATGTTTGTAAATTACTTCTTTTTAAAATAATATTTTACCTTTACAACTTCAAACTTAAAGAAAATGAGTAATAACTGCCTAACATTGCAGAGTGTGGAATGTAGTCAACAATGATGGTGACAGACTATGGAACTGCTAATATATGCCTTCCATGTGATCAAAGAGCTTGCTGCAAGGACAACCAACATCCTCTTTATCATTATGCTATACTTTCTTTAAATGGCAAATACTGTAAATCACTTTTGAGGATTATTCTCGACCTTTAGTAAACTAAAAGAAGTGTGTGCAAAATATAGCATATCAAGCAATTTTTTAACCCTGCAACTTAGAGACTAAATATACATGCATCATGTTATGTGGTTGTAAAAGGTTTCATGTTGACCAAATATTGGGCCTGTTTCCAAGAGGGCAGGACACTGCATTTGCCTGTTACCCAAGAAAAGAACACAAATACACCATGAAAAAGAGTTGGCTACAGGATTAGAACTGAATTGGTCACAGTTCTGTGCTGTGTGGAAAAATTGCCTTGAAACATGTAAGTAATATAAAATGAACCACTTTGAGCAGAGTGTCACATGCATACAAGGGAATTGCTTCTGTGTTTATATAACCCAGTAAATATGATCTTTGACATTTCTAATAAAAGACCACATTCATGACAGGTATGAAGAAGTCCCATGGAGAACCAAGTTTATACAAGTCCCAGCAAAACAGGGCCTATCCTTGGCTCTTAGTGCGTAGTGAGCATATATAGTACTCCTCTACTGGACTAATTTAAGCCAGTAAAAAGAGATTCCTGTACTCCAAAGGACAGTCAAAAGAAAGTGTCTCTCATCTTCAGGAAAATATTTGTTTTAGGTTTCCTTTCAGAATTCTTGCACAATACCATTCTTTGCAATCCATTCTATAGTAACATTAAGATCCAAAGTAACATTAAGATCCAAATTCACCACACTTAAAAAACCTGTTACCTTCTTTAATAAGAAATATTGATGTTTCATGAAATGTTTTGATAAACTTTGACTATGTATTTTTGAAATTTCTCATTTGTTGCAGTTTTACTTGGTTTCGAAAAACTTTTATAAGAATATAGGATCTTTGTTCCTTTGCAGCTGATCCACTGTTTCTATTTGTCTCCCACTTGAAAATCATAATCCTGAATTTGTGACGTTGTAGTTATCTATTGGGGACATTATTATGATGCTTCAAATAGAGAATTTTATCATTCTCAGATGGAGAATAAGACATAAAGTCCTGAGGAAAATAGGAAACTCATTTTCTGTAAGTGATCTGACTGCATGGGAGGAAGAGCAAAGGATTCATATATTTTCTTATTAAAATAAAAATTATTTTAATTATAATGTGTTTCCTTGCCCAAGTTTTTATGAAAAAATGTGAAACCCTCAAGTTTTAGAAACTGAATTTTGTCCAGCAACAGATCCTACCATTCCAATGCAGTTCCTTCATTTTAATGAGGCTACTTAACATGTATGAATCCATTCATTACAGGTCAAAGTATTAAAACTACCATTGGAAAAATCACACCATGTTTTACATATTTATACAAATGTTTTGGCTCAGCAATTAAAAGTCATTGTCTATTTTTAAATGTGTGAAAGAAGTGAATAGTTAAAAAACATTCACAAGGGTACTTTTAGTCTCTAATTTCTCTAAAGACAATGCCCTGTAGTATGCAATCACTCTGCAGCCTATTTCTACTCAGATAGGTTCCTCTAGGAGGTGTTTCAGAACTAAGTTGCTCTGAAACACAACCTTGATCTCTCTATACAAGGAGATCAAGAGATTAAACTAAAGACAGATAAAAATTATGAAAAACTCGCTATAAACCAGGACTTAGACCACTCCTTTAAGCATCAAACACTTGAATTCCTTTTTCTCAGTATTGTTTTTCTTATATTATTGCATGAGTATTAGGATTAAATTACCAAAGACTATGAAACATGATCCTCAAAAGTCCTGCTCCTAATTTTTGTAAAAATCACGAGTGTAAAAGTACACTTGACTCAAAAATTTTTATATTTTATCTATTTGATTCAAACCTAACTACATCTTTTTCAAACTCTGGGTCTACCTTTAATTGCCAATTGTAGGTACAGGTCAGTGTAAAAAAAAGCTACTAGTGAAAGAGCTATTGGAATGTCATGGTTTAACATCAGCTGGCAACTAAACACCACTCAGCCTCTTGCCTGCTCCCTGACAGTGGCATGAGGAGAGAAAATTGGAAAAATAAAAGCATAAGGAGTACAGGCCAGAGAGAAAAATAAGCTATCTTTGAACACGTTATATGCTACTTACCCAGAAACAAAAAAAGTGGATTATTTTAGTCTGGATAGTAATAATGGACCTTTTATTCTGGTTCTGACACACAGGGCCCCTCTGAAGCTGAGACCAGAGGTTCAGAATCTTTTAAAAAAGAAGCCCCTTATAAATGTTGCTTGAAACAAAATTTATGGATCTGTAAGTAACCAATACTATTTATCCTACTGGTGTTTGAATGTTCCTAAATCTGTAACTATTGCTCTGAGTGATATGAAAAAAACCAGCAATGACAAATTTATATGCTAACCTTACAGTTCACTGATGGTCCATGGAGGCATGAAGGTGTTGGAAGATCTCGGAATGTCTGCATTTACTGACAACTCATTCTGATGCTTTCAGTAAAGCATAGAATGGTAACAAAACCTTCTTCTTCCACTCTGTAGCTAGGACATGAGTTCTATTCTATTTATTCCATATTCTGCTCCGAGTCTAATTCAGTAAAATGTGTTAGCACAGCAAGATCTCAGTGAAAGAAGGTTTGGAAGGTTTCATCATTTTTTCCTAACGGATGTACAGGTTATCTCAGCAAGGTTAAGCAAAAAGCAAGCACATGACATTTTAAAGCTCATAAAGAAAATAATTTTTCATATTACATGCACACAGGAAATTTACCATAAAGTTCTGTGAAAGTATATGACTTTTCAACATGAATAGAGCAAACATATAAGACCACTAAATATGGATCTCAACATGATATATATTTGAATAAATAGCTGTAATAAAATATAAATGTTATACTATATAACACAGTATATATAGACACAGATATTCACTTAACATGCCAAAAAAATATTTTCTATGCAAGTGTATGCACATACATGTAAAGAGACTTCAGGCAGACCCTTTGGATGCAGTGTAATTTTTTTTATATATTTTTCTTTTTAACAGGGAAAGAAGTCAGTTTAAAACCAGCCCATCTATCAGTTTCTATTGTTTCTGGTGAGTAGTCTCATTTCAATTGTTATTATTGATTATCTATGCAAGCTTTTTGATAAAATATTCATGAAATTAGAAAATACACTACAATACAGATATATAGTTTTATGGATTAAAAATAAAAATTACTTAATAAACTACTAATCTCTCAGATTATTCAGACCTGAAGACAATTTTGTTCATGCGGTCAACAGAGAAAGTTATTCTGTTTCATATATTTATAGAATTTTATTTACTGCGCACATTTAGTTACACATAAATTCAAAGATAAACTGCAAGTCCATAAGAAGTCAGAAAATTTTTATATAAATAATTATACATATGTCTCTTAACACTTTGTATCCTCTTTGCATAATTTTTTCTTATGAGATATTTTGAAATAAGATAGAGTTTGGGTCTGCTGCAAAAGGAAAGCTTCTTCTTCCAGAATGTTTGGTTAAAGTGTAGAGAAGAGTAACTATTCTTAATATTTATATTAACATAGCATTTATAGTATGAATGCAAAAATATTTATATTTCATTTATTTATAAGCCTTTTACCTTCTATTGATTAAGACATAGTCTAATTGAACTGTAACGTAATGAATGTAATAATTTTTTACCTCTTAAACTGAGAAGCTGTTTGTATCTTCAAGGCTTACCTGTTGGATACTGCAGAGGGGAAATAAAGGTAGAGAATAAACTAAAGAAAAGTTTATGACTGTCCAAATATATGAACAGAAAAAGAAGGGAAGAGACTTGGAGTGCAACTGCTTTCTGAGTCCAGTCTCCTACATATATCTGACAAAAAGTATACAGATGACTTATCTGATAAGCTGTGGGTAATTGTTTGGATGAATTATATTCATTTACATTTGAATATATGCATCTTACTTTCTTGCCTTAGGGTCCACCCACGATCAGAAGATTCAGAGAATAATGTTTTAAGAATGTCTCATTTTACCCTGAAGCAGATATTCAAAACTGGTCAGATAATCAGTGCAATGAATAATTCTAATTTTCTTCCACTAACAAGTGAAAGAACTACAAAATAACCCTACTTCATGTGTAGACATCATAACTTTGGATATCTAAATCTAAATCTAATTGATTAAAACAAATAAACAAAACACAAAAGAACAGGAAATATAATTTTTTATTTGAGGAAAAATAGGATCTCAGTATCTAAAACATATTAGCCATTAAACTTTGTCATGGTTTATAAAAATCCCATTCTACCCTAATTGCCTAAGTGGTGTTAAAGGGTAATTATTTTTACAGTGTACCTGAATGAGGATATATTTCTGATTTTTTCATAGAGGACTTTTCAAAGTAAAAAGCAACATAAATTTTTTTCCTCCAGTGAAAACTTGAACATTTTAACTGCTGTCTCTTTTACAGCTACTTAAATTCTCTGGTTTATGCTTTCCTCTCTAAAAAAAAAACAAAAGACACCTACTGTAAAAGAAAATCAAAGTTTCTTTTCTCATTCATTTGTGTATTTATATAAAAGCTGAACATCTAGTGCAGTAATTGGGCTCCCTATTAAGTGGTAAAGTCAATCAATTTATAATAGTTTGCAGGAATATGAGATCTGGCTTCATGATTTGTGTTTGCCCTGCATTTTAAATTAAGTTAAACTCTTATTTTATATGATGAAGAAGAGAAGATTTGCAGGCCTAAGCAATTGTTATCAATCACAACGTATTTTGAAAGATTGGCAATGCCGTCAGCTGTCCCTTGTGAAAAGTATTTTATTAATTGTAATTATTATTATTCATCCAAGCACTTTCAGGTTCCTCTATCATGAGTATATTCTTTGACCTAGGACATGTCTCTTAAATCTGCAAGTCAGTATGAGGGAAGATGTGCACTTACAGCCTGGTTGAGATGTATGAGCATAGCTGCATGTGCGTGACTCTGAAAGCTTAATCGGTTTCAGTAAATCTCTTGCATTCAATTATGGGTCACTGTGTGCTATTTCTATTGACCTCGTCGCTGAAGAAAGCTATAAAAGTAGGTGTGTTTGAGCACTTCATAGTACTGTACCATGGGCAGTTACAGTGGTATTTGGGGGAAAAGATATACAGAAATGGGTAAATAATGTGAAAAATTCAAGACCTGAAAAAAAATAAATTTACACAGTAACTCTAATTATACTATTATGAAGAAAACCACTATATATGCTGTAATTGTTTAAATCAAATATATGCTATACTTAACTTCTCTGACTTTGAGAAGCAGGTCAGCTTCCTACAAGTAATGAAAAATATTTTCTATAGTGATTTGAGGTTTTATTTTGGACAATATTGCTGGACTACCTGCTGGTTCTGAAGATCAGCTGTCAACGCAAAGAGTAGATTCATAAAAGATACTCTCACCCTGCTAAAGGAGTAAATATAAGCACAGGGGGGTGCATACTGTTTCCAAAACAGTGTGGAGAGAGACCACCACCTTATAAGTCAGTGGAGTACTGCCAGTTGCAAGTTTCCAGTCAGAAATCTTAGCTAATGGAAACGTCCACAAGGAGAAGCAAAGGGATTACCTGGCATTACAGAAAAAATCTACATGGAGCTTGGGCCAGGTGTTGCAAAATTAAAATGTTGTGTGGAAAGAGTAAATAATACATGACAAAATAGAAAGAGATATGAATGTATGTGCAACTACTCTACCATGTAAGATAAACCTACTGACTAGAATAAAATCTTCTTGTGACTGCATTTGACACATGAAAAAATGAGTTAAGAAAGGTAAACAGGAATAAAACTGAGCTAATGGACTAGGCCCACTTACTAAGTTCTTTGAAAGGGATTCAAAGAATAATGTCACTGTGGAGGACCAATTGTAAGCACATTTTGTCTCAAACATTCTGACTGTTATGAAGAGAAAGGTATGATCAAAAGAGAGGGTCTCATGGAGGTGGGACAGTGCTGTTCTGAGCCATCTTGACACTTGGGCTCAGCTCTCCCCCAGCTCACTTCCTGTGTATGTGTATGAACAGAACAGTGCAAGAAAATTGAGTTTACATACGAGTCATACACCACATTAACTACAAAAGGAAGCAAACTGGGCTCTCTCACTTTTTTTCTTGTTTTGCTCTCATTGTTTACCCCAGCTGTGGACCATCCATGCAGCAGGACAAACAAGGAGTCTAAGGATGGAATTATATTCTTCATTCTCTCTCTCCCTTTACTGCCTTTCTTTGTCTTCCTCCTTGCTACACTTGGGCAAAGCATAGCTATCATATTCTACCCTGTACTCCATGCTGAACTTTGTTGTGGGAGAGGGGAGCTTGTGAAAGCGTTTTGTGTCTTGGTAGCCAGCACCTTTGAGAAGTTTCTTGTGAGGAGCTGAGAGTTTATCAAAGTTTATTGTACTAAAATTAGGGCTTGTTAAGTTCCACTTATAAAAGTGTACTCTATGAATTTAAGGGCTTGTTAGCCAACACCTTTTGAGTCTAAACAGTGGGCTGGTTGCCAGAGTTGTGGCAACAGTACAATAAAATCACAAGTTCCCTGGCACATGGCCTGGTGTCTTTGTTTGACAAGACAAGAACTGACAAGAATTTATTACAAACGCTGTGGCCTCTAGCGACAGGTCATGACAGTCACACAAAAGGAAGCACTGGTGAGCGCAATAGTAAAAATGCAATGCAACAAGTCTGAGCTCTGCAACAGTGAGCTGTTCATCTTCAGACATGAAGGGCAATAGGATTCTTGCTTAGCACATGGTTTGCTCAGGTTAAGTTCCATTCTGACTTCTTCAGACATACCATTACCTTCACTGTTATTGTTATTAATAATTTATTTTAAACTTTCGCAAACAATAACATCTCCTCAGGCAGTTTAAAGGCACAGGTGTTGAAAGTCATACAAGCTCTTTGGATAGTAAATATTCTATTTACAAGTATTAATACAAACAGAAAATTAAGCAACATTTTATTTCAATACGGTCAATACTATTTCATAAAAATTATGAACTATGACTTCAAAACCCTCAAAAATTTAATCCACCAGTCCACCTTTAGATTAAAGGAGGTAGAGCATAATTTCCACAGTTCCAAAATGTTAATATTCATTGCACAAAGTAATGTTTCTAAGACATAGAGTCTGTTTGTTGGGGTTTTTTTTTTTCCAAATTATTTTATATTATTATTATAAGACTTCTTTTCCAAATGGTCCATCTTATGTTCCTGTTTTAAATGTGGTTCTGAATGTCATACAAATATTAGAGTATGAAGCCTATGAAATCTAACCACTTTTTCACGTTTGAGTATGAAAGCTACAGTACATTAATTTATTTTTTTCTAAGTATCAAAAGAGGTGCAGGAAATATATACCAGCTACATCATCATGTTATTCAAATGGCATGCAGTTCCAATTTTAGCTATACACCTTACATATAAACTACAGAATGAGTAATGTAATTGATTTCTGTGGAAATTAGCTATGTGAGAAAAAACATTATTATTTCAAAACTGTGATAGAAATAATTCTCTTTTTGTATGCCAGAATTAGCATTTTAGACTCATTATGGGACTGTAGACCTAAGGAAGTTATCCTTTTCTTTTGTGTTTTCTTTTCCCATTTTTCTTTCTCCCTGAGTTAATATACCTGCCTACAAATCAATTTGAATATTCTAACAAATAATCTCATGATATTTCACTCACTAAAGCAGACTGAGCTGGCAATATTGGTATGCTTATAAAGAAACGAGACTTCTGTGTACACCAGAAGTAAGAAAAAAAAAGAATTTTCAGTGTATTACAAACAAAAGAAACCATTGAAATACAGTCATGGCATCTGTTTACTTAACAGCACTTTTGAACTACCATGAGTGTTAATTACAGTTATTAAATTATATGTAAGGAAACAAATTATGTTCATGCATAGCCCCTGTCTAGGTGTTTCTCGCTCAAACTGAGAGTACCATGTAGTGCAAGCTTCAATTGTATATGAGCCCTAACCTAAACAAGGGGACACTGGTTGCATGAACAGAGACTTCTCTGTTTCAAAGGACGTTCACCTCCAAGGTGGAAGGGTGATGTCTGCATCTCATTCACTGATATTCCTGGTGGACACTACTGCCCTTGATTAGCAGACGTGAATCTCTTGCATCCCTCTTTTCAGAAACTGCAATGGAACAGTAGATTCCTGAAAAATTTCGATTTAGTACTTCTTTTTTGTTTGTTTTAAATTGATGCTTTTCTATTGTTTATAAACTAACAGATAAACCCGCTGTATAAACCTGCTAAACTGGGAAACTAATTATCTGCCAACTCAAAATGTTTCTGTGGGGCTGGATTTGCGAGTACAGGAGCTGTGACATTCCTCCTGGAAAGCACAGGAGTTTTGAAGAATGGTTGAGATGCTGCTAGCAAGGTGTGTATGTACTCTGGACACCACCTTGCTTGGAGTTCTGATAAATGTTCTATTTTGAAAGGTAAGAACCTAGATGTCTCTTTCAATAGCAGAATATCTGGTGATTAGTCTTGAGTTCTGTCAATTTTCTTTTGCCTCAGCTTCTGTGAGACTACAGGCTAAACTAGAAATTACTCAGAAATTTTTTCTGTTGGTGATGTTTTAATTAAAGTAGTAGGTTCTATGCAACACTGGTTCTCACAGATTAAAAAACTTTTATTTTTCTTT
The DNA here is from genome assembly GCA_013397295.1 of Polioptila caerulea. Lineage (NCBI taxonomy): Eukaryota > Metazoa > Chordata > Aves > Passeriformes > Certhiidae > Polioptila > Polioptila caerulea. The sequence goes on along the minus strand of VYXF01002735.1, from coordinate 344,605 downwards.
TATCTAGTGAATGTATTGATTTTTTTAATCTAGAAGTGAAGAGCCCTGACAGAAGGATTCTAAGAGTAAAAAAAGCTCCCTGGGGGAAAAAAAGGACATGAAAAAAAAAGGCTTGAAGTTGATTCTGAAGGATGCATTTGTAAAAATTGCCTTCAGTGCAATATTATCATCCTCAACACCCTTTCTAAGATGCAACCTAACTTTGGAAGCTCCCAAAATTTCTGAAACACCTACAGTTTCTCAGTCTTACATTCAGATCAAGTATCTAAAGATATTGAAGTTTAACAAACAGAAGCAGGATTATTCAAATTTAAGTCTACTTATGGAAATATAAACCCCAAAATCACTTGAAGACTCTTTTCCTGACAAAAGAAAAGTGCACAATCATTTCAGTTAAACTTCTGATGCAGAAACGTCACTCAAAATTGCTTCACATTTTATTTCATCTGACAGTTCTTATTGGCAATTTGACACTTACTCTTAGAAGTGATCACTCCAGCTCATGGATCACACTTATCAGAAGGGAGATCTCTTCATAGCTGTGACTGAGCCCTATCTGAGCTCTGACTGTTTCAGGGACATCAGAGGAATTACACTTCAAGGTTATAAGTACAGATATATATATTAAATAAGGTATAAAGAGAATTAGAGTGCATCTATGATATCAATTCTAATGTCATTATATCAAATAATATAAACAGTGTACACCTTGAAATGATCTCAGTTGTATTTTGCCGGTTAATAAAATTGTTCATGCATCATTATTTTGATTTGCTTCTACTTTCTGATGTTAGATAAATTGACTTCTTTATTCAGGTGCACAGTACCATGACATATTAAACCTGGTTTTGACATTTCTAGTAAGAATGTGTGGATGGGAAATTTGGTATCTTTCATGCTCATTTAGAGCGATGCAGCAATGTGCAAATTGTTGTTCTACTACATTCACCTTTCACTTCATGTGTTACAAATATTATAGGAGACAGATATTTTCACACATTAATTAGCAATTAAAAAAACTTATAAATAAAATCAGTTCATAGAAACTTGTCTTATTAAGATGCAAACTATTATTCTAGATGACTTTTAAATAAGAAATGAAGAGAAACGTTGAAGACTGACTACTAACCATGCAAGAACATCTTCAAAAACAATTTGTTGAATATTAATGAACTGAAAATGTCATTTCTGGTCCAATTACTACAAGTAATTAGTTTTTTTTTTAATTATGGAGGAAGTGGAATTTTAATAAGGTCAATTTTACAATTACAGTTTTGAAAAAAATCCTAATTGTATTGTCATCATGTTATATAAAAAATAGAATCAACTCAATAACATCTGCTAAACTTAATGTAAAGAGAGAAAAAATAGTGTGCTAATTCAGTAGGAACTGATATTTTAACAAGATATGGTTTGTTATTAAAGGTGGCAAATAAAATAGCTTACCTATGTATTAGTTATAGTAGAAAAAAACAACTTGTTGCCATTACATTCAAAAGTATTTGACCCTTATGATTAAAAGTACAAACATTTACTTTTTATTTGAATTTTTTTTTTTATATAACTGATAAGTTTACTGAAATCAAAATATTTGCTTCTTAGCTTGGAGAGATACTAGTTTTTAGTTATACTTGTTTTAACTTCAGTTTTTATAATAAAGTTCAGTTCTTTACTAAAAAAACATAATTCATCAAGATTGTATTATCTCTAAACACTTGAAACCTCGAGGGTCAATACATTTCTGCACCTTGTTATCTAGTATTTATCTTTGAGAAAATATATCCTTACTGAGCTCTTTCATATAACTTTAAAAGTTAGTTGCAATTCAAGTAATTTTTGTCTTTAACACAGAATGTGAATTTTATTGAAGAGATTAAAATTTCAATCTTGCACCAAGCTAGCCCAATCACAGGTAGCATTGCCGTTACAAGCGAAATTTTTCTGACCATGTAGTGTGTCTGCTCTCATTAGCTATGGAATGTAGGCCACTTCTTACCCATGCAAATAGAAATATAAGACTGTTTCTTTTTTCTTTTTATTGCAATCATTCTGTGAAAGGAATAAGTCAATACACAGTCAATGTATCGGTGAAGATATAAACTGTTGGTTACACATTGAATAGAGGTTTTTCAGTAATTGTCCATCTTTTTCTATTGCACCATCTACACTATATTATAGTTCTTTGCTTATGGAAATGCCTAATAAGAAAGTATCACAAGGCTTGTTGTCTTGAAAAATATATCTGTCTCGTATCCTCTTCCAGACAGAAAAGTAGGGGTTTTTTTTATTTTTTTATTATTCCAGCGGAGCAAAAAAATGTGACCCAAATAAATTAATACTAGGTCACAAAGTGATAGATCAACATTTGTCTTGAATAAATTCAGGAAATGGATTAAGAAACGAATCTAAGAATCAGTAGCACATAATCCCAGGATTATGTACAGCATTTGTCTTGCAAAGATAGTATTTTAATTAAAGATATGTAAACAGTATATTAACCACAATAATTTTCTAGTCTCTGTGTGTGTGCATTCATCTGATACCCAAACTCCGTTTATCCGATCTGGTGATTTCCTCATTAAAATTAGGATGAGGTGTTTCTCAATTATAGCTTTGATGTCCTCTAACCATAAAAGTGAACAATGGAGCAGGAGCAGCATGCTACCACAGCTTGAATCTTGTTGTGCTTTAACAGTTCAGCTAGGTCAAAGGGACATTTCAGTAGCATGTTTCTAGTTTTGCAGTTGAAGTCCATCTCTATTTGTGTGTTTTAAAACTTTATATCACATTTTTCATTTATCAGATATTATGGGATAATGCAGATATATTTTATGCAGATAAATTTTCCAACAGAGTTGATAGTATTTACCCTGTTAAGTTCAAATGTTTAATCAGATGTTGTTACAAATTTATGATGAGTGGTCTGTTATATTTGGAAAAGAAAGACAACAAAAAGCAGATTTGTAAAAGAAAACTGTAGATAATTTTTTTCCCTTTAGATGAAAGGAGAATAAAAAACCCAAACAGATTTTTCCCTAGTGACTCTTCATGTGTCATGGAGACATGGAGTCTACCCGAGATACAGCCTAAATGTCTGTGACTATGAATCTGAAGATTTTCCAATCAAGTTAACTGACATCATATTAAATCAAGATAATAAGTTGTAGGAGCACAGAAATTAAAAAAAAAAAAAAAAAAAAAAAAATCTGAAAAAAGTAGAGATTTCAGGTAGGTGTTTGTGCCCTTGTAATCCCAGATAATAAGATGTTGGCATTTCTCGTATCAGATGCTAGGACTCCAGGATTATTCTGGATTTGTGCTGCTTGGAGAATTTTGTAGTTTTTACTAGTGATCATCAATGGCCAACTGACTACTGTTTACTTTAATTTTTGCTTGGCTTGGTAAAATTGATACAGTATTGAAATACCCATATGTACATATGTGTATATGTGCATGTTCCTAGAGGAGTTTTTGGACATGGGATTATTTTATCATTGGAGATTTATTGATTTTACTTAAACTCTGCAGTATAAACTAATTAATATTATTTAATACTTTTTAATTCTTTTGATAACTCACCATTATTTCTTAGGGTCAAGATATGCAAAGCACAGATAGTGTTTGTGATAATAACATGTTTTCCAGTAGCACTTGTAATTAAGCTTGAAACAGTGTCTGAAAATGTTTACAATTACTAAAATATTTTTTCCTAGAGTCTCTGTTTATGAAAATTCTAAAAAGAAACTTTATTTTATTGAGATTTAATTATAGAGTCTATGCATATTCCCACTATTTGTCTAAACATACTCATGTGAAAAATCCACTGAGATGTACAGTATTATCTTCTTTACTGGGGCACTCTTTTACAACATAAGGAGGTGCTACCAGCACAAACACAAAATAAAAATGGCAATACATAAGTTTATCTCTCCCCCTTACACACAAAAATAATGTATAGAACAACAGAAAGCATCACACTAGAATTAATTTTAAATTTTTACATTTAGATTTACATTTTTAAACCTAATGCCAGTAGAAAAAAGGAAAGAAAGAGCTGATAGATAACCTGGAGAAAGACTGAACAAATATACTGTGTTCCTTGATAAAATTTTAGCATATCAAATTAATGGATATATTCTTAAGTCTTATATGGGTTTATTTTCCTGGGACATAATGTGTGTGGCTAGAATGGCATAAGTACCTAGGAAACACAAAGTCTGCATTGTGAACAGGGAAGAAAAACTTATATCAGTTTTCAAAATAACTAGAAACATGTTCATTTCTGAATTTAGATATCTGTGGAATTATGTATGCTACAACCTTTGCTAATTCAGGATCTCTCATTCAGAATCCTCATCTAAGACTGAAATCTTCAATTCCTGATTAGAAGGGGTGATCAGAGCTCACATTCACCTTTTTCCTTTACAAAAAAATCTAACTAAAGACAGACTACTTCTCTTTTATCTAAATTTCTTTGGTCTCCCTGTCTGTGATTTTGAAGAAGAGCAGCTTATTCAAAGGCATGTCTTCCAGAGGAAGATGATAGAGAATCCAGAGAAAAATTTCTCATGAAATTATCAAAATCCTCAAAGACAGAAGGGAAAGTATAGATCAACTTAAGCACCTACCCCATTTCTAAATCCACCTTCTCTGACATTGTTTTTAGTCTTCAGGTAACAGTCAGGAGTATTTTGTGAATCTGGTACACAAATTTCAAAAATAAGAGGATGTAATAGAAAGAAAGAGAGAAATAAACAAATTAGAGCATAGTATCCTTCCTTCTCCTTTTTCCCTAGAAGAAAGTGACAGTAAAAGTAAACAAATAACAGTAGGAATTACAAATCATTTTCTCAGTTATAAGATGGATATTCTCTGTAAGCCAGAAGAATGGAAAGAAATGGCACAAAATCAGCCACTACTTTACTACTGTTAAGTATAGGAGTAATGAATTTGGGTATTTTCTGTTGTCTCATTACTTCAAATCTATGCTTCTAAGTAAACATATTTGACTCTAAATAATACAAAAAGTAATTCCTTCTGTCTCTTAAACAATAAAAATTGAAAGAATATTGGAACACCATTACTTTTCAAGGAGCCTAGTTTATGCAAGTTTCCTAACTCATAACATAAAATTAAGCAATATAAATCCTCCAAACTGCTATATGTAAACTTGCACAAAGTGCTAAATAATTTTTTCTTAAAAATTTTATTTTTCTTTCTTGTCTATAAAAAGATGCTTAAAAATCAAATTTGTTGCTTTTACATCACTTAATGTCTCCACTAATAAAAAAAGGTGCAAATCCAAACCAAAAGAGAAGAGAAAAAGAAAAGGCTGAGAACTTCTCCACTAAAAAGCAAGGGAATACTGACTGTTGGAAAAAACAGAAAAAATAAGATGTAAGCAGTGTAAATGTAAATTTAAAACTATTGTGTTTTTATATTGCTTTTTTTATTCCTGCAATTGTAATCTCTCTTAGTAAAGTCTCACTTTTGGATGCCAGAATATGGACCTTTATATTTTTGTATTTCATTTTTTTGTCCATTTTCTTTCCATAAGAGATATACACATCCCAAATTTTCTGAAAGCGGTAGCTCTTGAAGTAAATTTCCCATGAGCAGGCTAGTAAATCATAAGTTTTAAGTACCAAATAAACCTTATAGAGATGGTGTGGTTCAGTATGTACTGCACTCATATTCTGGTATATTAATAGCCTAACTAGTGTGGGTAATATTTTCATGAAAATCATGATGATGAGTCGTGTAAACGCTAGTTTGTTTTTCAAAGAAAGTTTAAAAACTTGGGCTTTTCTTTTGATAAAAGATAGTCATTTATGGAATAATGGTGGGGGGGAGAGGAAGAGGTTCATTGAACAAATCTGAAATGTTATGTTCTTATAACTGTTACTCACCATTGTTACTCATCTGGCACCTAAAAGCTGTCTTCATGGAGCTGGATCCTGTTACAACAAGAACCACAGAAAAAAATGACTTTGCCTGGTTCTGACCTAGGTCCTAAATCCTAAATAACTCTCTATATACTTCTTCCTGAGGCTTCCTTATCCTTAAAGCATAATTGATAAGAATTTCCTTGATCAGAAATTTTTCAAAGTGGACAATATAATTACTTTTTGGTTTTTCTGCATTATTTATTAAAGACAATGCTGAAACTATGAGAATCAAATGAATAATTTATCACAACAGTCACTAAACTATTACTGATAAAAATTCCATTTTGCCTAACAATATTTGTTATTTGTTATTTGATAAATCTCATCGGAGTAATCGGAGTAATTGGTCAAAATACCAACTAATTAGAACTGATAACTTATCTTCAGTATAGCACAAAAAGGTAATTCTTTTGAATTTTCAAAAGAAATTTGACAGGTTTTACAGGTACAGTTAAGGCTAATGTAAAATAATAGACAGAAAATTAATTTTGTAGTGAAGTATGCCATGAAAGAGAAACCAGTATAGATTATAGCACATAATAGATGGCAACATTAATCTACTGAAGGGACTTGCAACATCCAAAGACTTGCTGAGTACCTAGGAGTAGCATCCTAGTTGTTCATTTTAACTACCTCATTCAGTGAATGACCTTGTGTTACTCCAGTGATTAATTCTGAATAAACCTTAACCTGTAAGTAAGTGTCTGGTGAATTGGATATTATTCAGAATGATTTCTAATGGATGTATAAGCTGCACTAACTTCATTTTAAGGTTTACCACAGTCAGGGATAAGCTGATTTAAAAAATATTTAATTTAAAACCAGTTTACTTATTAACTGAATTACTCACAAATTTAATGAAAATAATTTTATTTGAACAGTGGGTGCATGCAAAAAGATTGTCACAGATCTGATGATTTTTCTCCTGGTAAATTTTAAGCTGTCAAAGCCCTCCAGACTGTAAATGCTGTAGTGACTCCATTGATCTCAATAACAGAGTTCTCATCAGGTTTGCTGGTGTCAGCTACCATGAAGGTTAGACAAACCCCTATGACCAATCATGTGGGAAAAAGGTTCTACATCTTCAGTTCACTCACACTGGAGAGGGGACAGGAAATTCCTTTTTTGATCAACAATTTGCAGTACCCAGATTTGGTTGGTTAGTTTGTGAGTTGGTTTGGTTTGTTGGTTGGTTTGTTGGCACTGTGCTAAAACAGAATGAGGTCTTACCAGTTAAGAGATTCTTCTTTTTGTAATTCAAGTAATGGAACGTAGTAAATACTTTCTGCAAAGATTCATTTAAAGAGTCTCTTACTTGAGAATTCTTTGCCCATATTTAGCTCAGGAACAGTGCAAGCTTTGTGAGCAGAGAGAGAAAATTGGAATTTCTCTTTAGAATATATTTTACTAATAGAGGTGAGCCTTTTGGAAGTAAAAGGATTATTTTTTTATGAAGAGGTTCAACATCTGGAACTTGTTTTTTTGTTTTGGGTTTTCTTTTCTTGTTTGATTGGTTGGTTGTTTTGGGAGGCTGGTTTTTGGTTTTGGTTGGGTTTGGGGGTTTTTTGTTTGTTTAGTTTTTTTTTGTTTTTTTCATTTTTTTGTTGCTGTGGTTTGATTTAGTTTGATTTGGCTTGGCTTCATTTAATTTAATTTGGCTTGGTGTGTTTTTTTTACATTTTTCAGAATGAGTGAACTTCATTGATATCCAAGTATATTTCACATGTGCTCACATGATTGTTCTGACAAGTCATCAAAACATTTGTATGTACCTGTAAGGGGAAGAAGGGAAGCCACACTGAGGAGTACCATTTTATAATATATATATTGAAACAATAAGAATTACTTTGAAGAAGTACTATCTTTACCAAGGTCTCTTCATGTACACAAAAAATAAAGTCTGATCATTACTTCTCATTCACCATTTAAGGCACCACCCTTGTTCTCGGACTTGTAGTTTGGAATAAAATGAATACATTTCAAGGGTGATTACATTTTGGATTTCAATTACCTAAATTAATGGACTGAAGGAAGCTTGTACATAAGTTCTGAAGTCACGTTCATCTTTTTTTTGGTTATTTATTCTCATAACAATCTTTTTGACAACAATGTCCCAAACTCACTTTTTTGTTTTCATTCAAAAGATAATTTAGCTAATGGATCATAACTGATTCACATGAAATTCACACTATATATGTTCCATGACCAAATCTGTTTTATGCATGAAAAATTGTAGACAATTAAACTGTCCTCAATCCCCCCAAAATGTTTTTTTCTAAAAAAAAATTTTCATTGTGTAAATAAAGCAATGTACTCTACTACAGTACACTGCATAGAGCCAATAGCCATACTTTTCTTTCCACCTGAATAGAAAAGACAACTGAAACCTTTGAAGAATGGTGCAAGTAGACCAAAGAAAATGAGATGCTAAAAGAAAAGGTACATTTTTGAAAATTTTGTTTGTGTTCGACCAAAAAAAAAAGTTTATAATTTACCTGTATTTACTTATGGCTATGTTATGCATTTCCTTTTCCTTGTTACCAAAATGAACTGCAAGTTAAAAATTGATATGTACCTCTCAATAATATAAATATATGAATATTTTATTTCTGACCTAAATTAGACCTTTTATACATACATAGAAGAGAGGTATCATTCACTCATTTATCAATAATAATATAATTAAGGTTCATATTTATCAATAACCATATAATTATATTTTTTAAGCCATTAAAAATGATAGATTTAAATATAATGGGCTGATACCAATGATGATAACGAGCTGGCATTTCCTCAGATGTTGTGCATGTACCAGTTGGGCTGATAGTCTATAAGAAGTTATTAAAGAAGGAAAGAAAAACCTAACTAAACATATTAATTTTATTTTAAAAAATTTTCATTGTTTATGTTTTTCTCCAAGATTTATACAGAAGATAAATACCTTCCAAAAGTCACAGATAATATCTCAGAGAAAAATTTGAAACCAGTTGCTCCTTTAGTTATTAATTTGCATGCAGTTACAGATAACCTGGGAAGGAAGTCGTGGATTTTTAACTTAAAAATCATGGCTGAGAGCTCTACTTTCTCAGAACCACACACTCTTTTCACAGAGACAAAGGAGTAATTACTTCCACATGCTGTTTAGTAGGAAACTGTTGCTGATCTAATACATGAGCTTTGGAAACTGTTTATCAATGTCTGCCTACTCCTCACGTTTTTTAAACAATTCCTTACTTTTTAGGCTGTAGAAATCTGTGACCGGGTAAACATTACACCAAAGGGCTCTGAAGAAAGGCAGAATTTTGGTCAACAAATTTTATTTTTACATTTCTTGTGGTCAATCTGTAGCAGAAAATATCTGGATGTTAAGACCTTACCCACATGATTCTATACATCCATGGTATATAAATTCTATGTAGCTAGCTTTGACTTGAGACTTTCCTCCAGAAGGAAGAATTTCAGCCCAGGATCTAAAAATCGACCTGTGGAGACATCAACAATGAAAAAAAAGTGTAAAAAACTAGTTAAGACCATCTAGTCTACATCCTATTCAGTGCTCTTGTCTTGAAGGAAACTGTAAAAAGCAAATTACATTTCTTTCTTTCCTTTCTTTTTGAATGTAGAATATGCTTCTTATGCTTGAGTTCCATAATCCTAGGTGATTATGAATTTGTTGTACTAGCTTTTGTAACAAGCCAACCTTTGTACCAATTAGTTCTACTACAATAGAATTCTATTTGTGGGTGCATTCAAACTTGACAGCTATACTGTTTTGATTTTCTGTACCTTAAATGTGGTGCAAACACTGTTAAAATCACATCAGACCAACGTTCTCTGAATTAGTTGTGAACTCCCCTTATCAGCTATGTTAGTCTTTGCTAGACATCATAAGAGATCATTTTGAATGAGGGAGACTTCCCAGTACATGTTAAAGACCTTTAGCAGATGGTATTTCTTCAAAAGAATTGTGGGACATTTTGACACGAATAATTTCAGGAGGGAAAAACCAGGAATAGCATGGGTATTTTACTCTAAAAGTCTTCTCCACCTGTCTCACATAAAATGACTTCAAAAGTCTTTACTGTAGAGTCAATTAAATAGAATTTATTTAGTCAATAAAATGTAAACAAAAGGAGCTTTCTAAATATTCTCCTAATTTAATTGACAACAAATGTATCTTTATTCATATACACTTAAATAATTGCACTATAGGATTCTTTTTATACTGAGTGAAGAATTTCAGTTGCCTTAGCCTAGCCTTCAGGCATTCTAGAACAGAATCTAGAATTCAGTTGGACCCTGAGTCTCAGGGCTTCATGTTGGAGCCTATTTTGCTTCCAAGAGTCTTGCACCCTTTCCTGAACATGGCAAGGCTTCCAGGAAGAGTCCTTCATTACAGATCTTTACTTGAAACAGTCACTTCATGATTATGAGAATATAAATTATTGCAGAGACTTTCACTTTTTCTTTTCTAGTACTCCAAGAATGTAGAAACAAGGTACATTATTATACAGACTTTCTAATATCAGGTATCTCAATTTTATTTTTTAGGGGATATGACAATTTAAAGTATTTTGCATGGTGTTTAAGTGTTTCTGGCATCAAGTTTTTGAGATAACTGATCTCAAGAAGAGCAGAGACTGAATAATTGAAGCATTTTCATTCAGAATTTCTAGATTTAGGCATCTCTACAGGAAATTTTCCAAGATTTTTTCAAGATTTTCCATCTAGCTCCTACTGTGTCTTTATATACAGTTAATTTAGCATTTTTCAGCTTGCAGTGACTATCGAAGCAAAAAATGTAATTATGAAAACACTTTGCAAATAAGAAACTTCCTTTTATTTTGGGGAGCTCTGCCTAAGGAAGAAATCTAAAATTGAATGTTGAAAATATTCAGGCATTGAATTCAATGATCCTTGTCTGTCCTTTCAAACTCAGGATATTCTGTGATTCTATTCTATTTAACTATCATTTATTGATCTATCTATTTATCTATCATCTACTTATGTTTCAGTATCATCTCATTATTTCGTTGGAACAGCATTACAGTGATTTTATTAAGGTCAGAAATATATAGGAAGGGATAAATTATACTGTTTCCTGTAATTCATAGTTTAACACTGCTAGATCTTGTTCTAAAAATCAGAATATCTTAACATACTTGGTTAATCAGGAAAGAACTTCAGAGAAAAAGAGAGAGAGAGAGATGTCTTTTATATATTCACACTTGACAGCAATTCATGTCTTCACTGAAATGTTCAAGCAGAGCCCTAGTTTTGACTGCTTATTACACAGTTGTTCAGATTTTCTTCAGAAGACATACCTATGGGTAGTAATGCCTATGGAATGCTCTGAACAGAAACATATTAACAAGTCATCATGAAAATGCAGCTTTTTGAATGACTCTTCTGCTACCTTAGTCGCATGAAATTTTTCAACTCAGATTAGGAACACTTTCCTACACAATCAATAGTAAAACTTTATACTGAAAAATATTTGGGGAAATAAAAAACCCACATCACTACTTTCCCATAATGAAAGTACTCAAATTTAAAATTCTTAAGAAAAAAAAAGAGAGTTTATCTTTTATCTGTATGATTAATATAACATTTTAAAGTAATTATCTTACTTTATACCTTTGTAAGGTGTGACAGAATGAATATTAGAGAAATTGTGGTCATGGAAACAGATTGCACATTATTTCACAGCTGGATTATAAACATGCTTCAGGCAAGCAAGTACTGGTTTTTTCTCTAAATTAAATTTTCACTTGCAAAATAAATGATGGTGTTGTTTGTTTGTGTTTGTTTGTTTATTTTGAGAGAGTAGGTGAAAAATATGCAAGTAAAATTGCAAATTAGCAAAAAGTGGATATTAATATAAAATAAATGAACGCAATAGTGAAATCTGGGGGTTGGTGTTGTTGATACAAACCGGTGGCATTTAAATAATGAAAATATTAAACTATTTGATGATAGTAAAACAGCAGTAAAACAGCACAAAGAACTGAAAATGAGATGGAGAAATATCTTTGTCAGACACAATAATTCAATGGAGTATTCTGCTACCAATGAACAAACCTCAGGGGTGTAACTATTTCCCTGCAGCCAAGGAATATTCAGTAGTTATAAGTCCCAGTGTCTCTTTTAATATAAGTGGCAAAATAAATAAACTGGGGGCAGAACACGGGACACCTGGAACCAAACAAACAGAAACTCTATATGAATTAAATTAAGAGATTTAGCATTGCTTGCCTGCCCTTCAATAGAGAAAATTTGACTGAAAATTTATTTCACTGAATCCTAAAGCATTGGATGTTCTTATTAAAGCTGTAAATAATGTGCAAATGTCATTTATTCTTTTTATAAAGTATTTTGCTATAGTTTTTACAGAATTTCTCAATATTGTTATTGTTTCACTTTCTATAAGCAGCAAATTTTTTAATCCAACCCTCTGTAATATTTAGACTCACCAAAAAAAAAGGAAAAAAAATGGGAAAAAATGGAAGAAAGAATAAGGAGGGAAAAAAAAGTAGAGACTTTATCTTTTCTGGAGCCCCAAGGATGTTTAGAAGTAGCCACATATTAAGATCTTTCCCAAAAAAAATTTCTGCAGGAATCAAACATAATATTATGTGAATACAGTAGCTCAGTAAGAACTCAGGAAAGAAGGACTGCATTGATTTTAAGAAAGGATAGAAATTTCCCTGGAGTAAAGCATTTACTGTTACAGCCTTACATGTTTACTGCGCAGCTGAGTAGAATTTTCCCGAGTGTGCAATAGATTCAAGGCCAGCTGGCTCCAAGAGGGAATGCTGCTCGCCAGGACTGAGCCCATGAGTAAAGGTGGGAGTACCTCTGGGATAATGTATTTAGGAAGGGGGAAATATTGTTGTGCAACAGCAGCTGGGGACAGGAGAGAAAATAGGTTTCTCTCAACAGTGCTGCAGACATCAGTGAAGAAGAATGGGAGGATGTGCTCCCGGCACCAGAGCAGAGATTCTCCTACAGTCTAAAAATGAAAATTAAAGGTGTCTGGGTCCTGGGGAAAAGACTGCAGTATAGATTCTGTGGATATCAAATGCAGAAGGCAGAGGAGGATGAGAAGATGTGACATGACTGGAGAATCATGAGTTGAGTTCCCAAAAAAGGAACAAATGAGTTATCATGGCACATGGGTAATCCTGGACATTTTGGTTTTTCAATTAAACAATTATTTAACATGATAACTTTTTCAGAAATTGAAACTTTCATAATTTTATACCAATGCTAATTATTACGGCTGCAGAGATTTCTTTGATCTGATTTTAATTCAGTAAAAGGACATGGAAAGCACATGTTTTTATGAGATCTCATTGTCTACTAGCATGATTTTAGGATAAGATAGCAAGAGCTATTCAATTAAGCCAGGAAGGTAAGCTTAGAGCCAAAGATTTACCTTCATGTTCAAGTTCATGAGCTATGATGTCACAATGAGAGTGATTCAGTTGTTTACAAAGAGATACCTAATATTATTTGAGATACAGTAGATCATCAGAGATATCTCATGTTGTGGTAGTTGTTCATAGTATTTCACAACCTTCAGGAGATCTGTAGCTTGTTAGAAGGACAACTAGAAGGCAGATAAGAAAACCAAGGGGATCTCTCGTGCCACTAGTTACTATATTTATATAACCGAATTAAGCCCAACATGTCAGCTCTATTTCAGAGAAATCAATATTCTGATAACTTCTGTAGATTTTAAACAAAAGCTGTCAGATAGGACTCCTGAAGGTTTAGAAGGATGTCCCTGCCTCTGTGAGTCAGAAAAGATTTTATCAGGTAGGGAAAAGCAGGTAGGGAAACTATAAGCCTATCAGAAGTCTAATCTACGTAGCAGCAGGGCTGAAACCCTGTGAAAACCTACTAACTTTAGATATCTACATCAAGAACCACTATTTTTTAATTTATTATTCAGATCATATTTACATCAATGCTTTCCATATAGAATAATTTGCCTTTCCAAAGCTGGCAAGCTTGTGTTAAGAAATGTACTCTATGGGGGTTTAGCTATTTTTGTAGCTAAGCCGTAGGACTATTTGAAGTTTTGCCATAAAAATTCTGCATAGGTACTAGAAAAGGAGAAAACGAAAGTTCAAGCCAGAGCTGTAAAACCAACTAACCAAAACCGATCAAATGACATTAAAATTACTAGATACAATCTATTGAGAAACACCCAGAAACCTATCCTAAACAGAGATGAAATTACAGTAATATAACATTGTTAAAGACACTAACTAATTGTGCTTCAACTTTCAATTGTACATCCAGAAATGAAAAGTTACGTGTTACATATTATGTAGCTCTGTTTTGTAGTTGTTTTTTAGTCTTTAGGGATGTGTTTTCTTAAGGTATATACAAGCTGAAAAATTGATCTGTCTGGTAACAACATTGCAGGAATTAATTCTCACCTTTGTTTAAAAAATTGTAAGAAGCAAATTCTCTGCTGGCCTAGATTCATTTAAAGTAATTGAAACAACGTCAGGAGAGAATGTGGCAGTAGTTCCAAGTGTATTTTCTGATTATTTTAGCAATCATTAGATTTTTCATTTTAAATAGGTTGTTCCAGATCCTAAGGTTTTTATCATAGTAACATTCTATCTTTAATATATAGTTTTCTATATAATCTTTTTCTATACAAACATAATATATTTCAAAGAATGGTTAATTTTTCCTGGCTAAGTTATGCAGTCTTGCATGTCACCTTTAACATGTTGGATTTACAGTTAGGATACTTATTTTTCCACATCTAGTTACACCCTGCCTGATTTCTGTTACTGTCTTTGCACATATAATGCCCAAATTTTCAAAGTAACTTAAAATGCAGAATTTTTATGCAGCTAAATTAAGGGTATTTTTTTATTAGCATACACAATGATAAGTGGTGTACCTACATCTCTCAGAAGTTTTAACCAAAGTAATTCCCCTGATTGCTTTTCTAGCATGAGTGTGTGTGTGTGTGTGTGTGTATGTACATGTTGGTTATTTTTCCCTAACTGTACAATGTGATATGAGCTTTAAAGTGTCATCCCATTAGCGGTTAATAGCATTGATTGTTGGCTCCAAACACCACTTAGTGATTATGATCTAAGCTGTATACTATATAAATAGCTAATTGTTTAACCTGACATTTTTCATCTACATGAAGGAAATGGATAAGAAATCTGACCTTTATTTGAATAACAATTTCATTAGAATTTCCCAGACTAATCATCATTATGTCATACTATTTTCTTTTGTTATGTACTTACAGGTAGCACCAACAATGTGAATAATATTTGTCATTTTCTAATTATGTTTCAGTCCATAAAATAAATAAATTTTTAAAAATGTAATAAAGCTTGTAATTCATCAGCTGTTCTAAAACTAATGTCACTCTTCTGCAGTCCATTCCAGGAATCATATCTGATCTCAGTGGTCATTATCTATCCTTATCCTATGTTTAAGGCAATTAGGGCTGTTTTAAGCCAACAGAGCAGATTGTGGAGCATTTCCTGGCTCTGCTTTACAATCTTCTAGATCCTCTGGGAACTTTGTCCAAGATCACTGCAAAACTTGTGGGAGGTCTCTGGGAATTATCAAAGTGCCCGCTGCTGACAGAGAAGCATTACCTTGTGGTGCCATGACTACCAGCCTCTAGCAGCTTCTAACAAGCTCTCTGAGCTGTCCTTGACAAAAGGGCACTGCTGGTGAGGAGTGGTCAGGCATCCTCGCAGCAGCTGCAAGGGAGTGAGCCATAGCAGAGCTGGTCTTGAGCATGGCTCATGGAAACACCTAACAGATGTAGCCTTCTGCGCAGAGAGGGGCCAGGACCTCTGCTGAGGACAGCATGTGTGTACTCAGGGCTGGGGGATCAGGCACTGCAGAGCAGCCGCTGCAGCAGCTGTGCCTGTAAATCAGAGACTTTGGCCCAGATCAAATTTCTGGCGGAGGATGCAGCTCAGCAGCACTAGAGCTGTAGGGAGTGTCTATGGCAAGGAGGAATATTTTTTGTCTGCAGGATGTGGGCTTCTTGTGTGGAGAATAAAGAAGCTGGAGAGCAGTGCATTGTCTCATCTCTAGTTCCTCTGAGATTGACTGGAGTTTCTCTAAAATGTTTCAGCCTCAAAAGCCTTTTTCCTTCCAGAGAGGAAGGAAAAAGATAAATAACAGGATCAGAGCTCTGGACTTGTGAGAGAAGACTTCAGCCTCTTCAGAGACCTGCTTGTAAGTGTTCAATAGCAGATGGTGCCAGAATGAAGGGGGGGGGGCAAGAATTATGGTTTGTTATATGGGTTTGCTCTTCTGTATGTGTGCATAGATTCACTTTCAGGATCAAGGATGGTCCATCATGACTCAGTTACCAAGCAAAAGTGGCAGAAGGCCTGCATGGATGAAAGAAGTCATCCTCAATTCAAACATAAGTTGAAACAAAAGATGTGGAAGCAGGAGGAATATAGAGACACTATCTGAGAATGTGGGTATAAGATTTAAGAGGCTAAATGATATTGAATCTGGCAAAGGTTGTGAAAGGCAGTGGGAAGGGCTTCTACAGGTAAATCAGCAGTTAAAGGAACTGTGGAAAATGTGAGCCCCCGGCTGCATGGGGCAGAGGAGATGGTGCCAGAGGAATCAGAATCATTGGATATCTTGGCCTGTTCCTTCATCTTGGCCTGGTTGTTAAAATTTTCTTCCAGAAGTCTCAGGCCCCCGTGGTGTGTGGGTAGGTCTAGAGCAAAGACAGGCTTGCAGGAGAGTTGGTCTGGCCAACCAGAGGCCCTTCTAGCCTCAACCATTGTGCAGGTCTGGCATCAGTTTATAAGATAGTTAATTCCATATGGGAGACAGTTTCATTATCACAAATATTTTAGTTATTTACATGATTATGTTCAAGTAAAAGAAAATAGACAACTTTTGGATTGAAATTTTTTTCTTCAAGCGGGCTCCAAACAGAGGTATTAAAATAAAACATGGGAATTGTATTCTTTTAATGGATCACCGCTTTTCAAGTCTTATGTTTTAGTACTCATACATGACTATCTTCTTGACAGATATCTATGCAAACAGTTTCTCTAATTTTGTCAGTCACTTCATGACACCTTACAAAATACCTGATGTAAAATGAAAATAATCTCATTTTTGAAAACTGGTGTTTATATTTTCAAAATAATTTCAATTTAAATTAATTGAATTAATTAATCATAGGAAGTAGTTTTCTTGCATGTATGAAAGAGACTGCTTATTATGGGAAACATTTATTTGATACTTATTTTTGATCATTAGAAATAACAAATTCAAAACAACTCTGTCAAGCAATTTCTTTCAAAAAATATACCACCTTTAAGACAAAAAAACTTACATTAGCTAGCTTTTCAAAACTTTCTTACAAATATTTCATTAGTTTAATGTCAACAGTTTTTCTTGATGGGGCTATTTAGTCTTTTTAAATAAATAATAACATTTTTATAAGTCAATGCCTACTAAAGATTTTGAAATTACATTTTGTGTTATTCTGGCAATGACTGTGACTAGATATACAGAAAATAAAAATATTTCTAGAGTTGCAATGATTCTCATGGAAAAATAGTAAAAAAACATTCTTCTTACATTCAGGAAAAGAAAAACTATTTTGTAAAATGCACAGTCTAAATATATTGCCTTAACAGACAAACTATATAATAGTAAGATATTTTTAATGGGGATGAGAATTCAGGAGGAAAACACAAATGTTTTTAACTTAAGTTTCCTGAGGCAAAAATATATGTTTAAGTACTATCAGAAATTTTTTTTATTCATAAGTTTATTTTTTCTGTGTTGGTTTTGGATTCTTAAATTTCCTAATATTATTAATTTTATGTCTTTTTGTTTTTTGGTGAGGGAGTTGTAATTAAAAAGTTCCTATAATTAAGTGTATATTAAAAATAAGTGGAGAAAGTGTTCTCTGGCCTGATATAAAAAGACAGTTAAACGAAGCAGATTTCTATCCCACTGATTTTATTCTCGTGTAGGATCTGCCCATACATCTAAACTTTCTTTCTTGCCACTAGCTTTTAATCACTACCTTAAGGGAAGATATATTGAGATTATGTCCTTCAGGGATATAGGAGGATTTTGAAGTTTTGATGGGCATACATTGACATGTAGATTGAGATAATTTGATTTTTAAATTAAACTCTATTTAGTTCAGTATTTATAAAAATTAAAATTGGAAATTAAAAATTAATTTCACGATGATTAATTTTACTTTTAAAGAAAGGCTAGAAATACAAAACTTTGGATATTGAATCTTCATGCCATCTGCAGTCCTGATTCTGTTTAAAACCAGACTTTAAGTGTGACACAAATCTAACACTGAATCCTAACATAGCTACCCTGAGAGAGCCTGAATTGCATTATTTGGCAAGCACTGATGTTGCTGCCTTTGAACATTCTGAGAGATATTGGTCTCCTACTAAAGGATGGTACAATTTGAGATCTTGCTCTCAAACACCGTCTGCATTGGCCTTATTTAACTTGTTATTACCAATCATCTGCCTGGTGTTATCAACCACACATAAGAATGAGAAGATACTACCATTTACATTTCTTATCTCTGAAACAAAAGAGAAAAGCACAAAACTCATTTTATTAAGCAGATCTACTCATCTAAATAACTTTGAAAACATAAGTTATTCTTTCCAAAGTCACTTGGAATTTTTATTCACAGCACTGTCTCCATATTTTCCTTTGAAAACAGCAGGGGAAAAGAAGAGAAAGAACAAATCCAGTCAAATCCAGACTGGTCATTTTTGGCATCTGTTTTCACCACTTTTATAGGGGATGTGCCATTAAAACAAAGACTTTAGGGAAGAAAAGCATGTTTCTTTTAGACTGACAGGATAACCAGCAATTGTATTTAGTGCAGTGGACACCATCAGAGATTCACATGCTTAACTTGTTCCAAATGTCTGAGTTATATAGTGCAGAACTAAAGGCAGAATTACCCCCAAAGGATGCCGCTTTAAGACTTTCTGCCTTTTAGTTGCAGCAAAAGTGATTCATAGTTTAAATTAAGAACTTCTAGAACCCTGCAGGGTGAAGCTACCTCATTGGCATCTGTGATTCTCAGAAGTAATTTTTCTTTCTCAGTCTGTACTATAAAATCCATCCAGAATTAAGCTTTCACAGAGGATTGGGAGAACAAAACCTGAGTTGGGACAGCTTTAAGAATTAAATCTGGGAGTAGGGGAGAAAAATGTTGTTAGACTTCCTTTTACAAACTATGCAGAAATATTCAAGATCATTTGCATCTTTTTTATCCCTGTTTATTGATTAATGTATTTATTCCTATTACTCTTCTGCTTCCTATATTCTACCCACAATTAAAATAATGTGTTCACTTACCTTATTGGCAACACAGTGAACATGAAGACTGATTGTCCTGGTTTAGGGCAGATTTGGGAAGAAACCTCCGGGAGGAGTCCCTCCAGAATGCAAATCCAAACCACCCCTCCTCCCATCTGGTTTGGGACGGAAAAAAAAATTCCTTGGAGACAAGTGGAAAAAAATTGTTTATTTAACAGGCAAAGCCCTCCCCAGCACAACAAAAGAGCAATACCGAACAACAAACCCTCTGGCTGCTCCGCAGAGATGAGAAATTCCCAGAGTCTCTCTCTCCCATGGCTGCAGCTCGGCTCAGTTGCCCTCAGTCCCTCTGGGGCTGGGAAAGGCCGGGCCCAGGCCAGGCCCGATGGCCACAGGTGTGAGCTCCTGGTGCCCTTTTGGTTTTTGAGTCCAGAGCAGGTTAAACAGTTCCAAGAAAAAGAAAGAAAAAACCACAGTCCGGAGAACTTCTCTGCCTCAGCTGGCCAAAAACTAACAAAAAGCAAAGGAGAGCTCTCCCGCTGTCCGCACTGCAGACA
Source organism: Polioptila caerulea (assembly GCA_013397295.1). Lineage (NCBI taxonomy): Eukaryota > Metazoa > Chordata > Aves > Passeriformes > Certhiidae > Polioptila > Polioptila caerulea. Next base: position 324,738 of record VYXF01002735.1, on the reverse strand, counting down.
ACACAGGCCGTGAGTGAGGGAAACTGAAAACTCTGATCTTTATGTTTTGAAAACAATTGCCTCAGACATTCCACTGCTTCTCCTTCACTCTTAGATCCAGTTTTAAAGGTACAAAACTTACTTCTGAACTAAACAGACGAATGGGGATACAATTCAGCATCAACCCAGGACACTGATGCATTACATAAATACTCCAACAGTAACAATGGAAAATATATCTTTCAGTTCCGTGCTTTGTCATAGTCTCCAAAAAAAGAAAGTGTGGTAATTAGAGCTGTTGAGCTCTATAGGAACTTTATAATGTTATTTGCAAACTTTATATTGAGGCAACATCATAAACATATTCACAGTGAAGGAAAAAGTTGTAATACACCAGGAATCCTGCCTCTTCCCACATGCCCTTCCCAAATTTGTTTTTGTCACTTCTCTATTAATGTGTAGAGCTTTTTTTCTCATTTTCAGATTACACAAATGATCATCATATGGTTTTATAGAAATGGAGTGAAGTTAAATGAAACCTTTGGTTAATTTTGGTAAGCAAATTATCAGGCATCCATTTCAGACAAATCTATTTCCAACCAACTATTCAAAAACAACTATTCAGAAAAGTAATGACTATAAAAGGAGAATTCTATTTATTTTTCAAACAAATATTCCTTGCACTTGTCATATGCTTTTGAAATTTTTGAATGTAATTGAAGTCTGCTTTTAAACATATTTGCATAGATTTCTTTCTCTTAAGTAAAGATTTATTTTAAGAAAGCCAAATGGAGGTAAAGATGTTGCTGCAGAAACTAAGGCTTGGAGTGGAGAGGAAGGGAAGAAGGGTACAAGTCTAACATAAATTTCTCAGTACAACCTGTTCATAGTGCACTTGTATTTTGTTGTCTTTTCTGCATACTTCTTCATTATCTCCTGACTTAGTGGTTTTGTCTAAACCATCCATCTCATACCACACCTTTCTGAACTATTTAGTAGACTGCTCATTCATTTCTGTCTTCTAAAATGACATAAAAATTTTTGCACATCTTTGCTTTCAAGTGCATGGTTCTCCTTTTCTTTCTCTTAATAACTTATGATCCTTTAAATTCTCAAAAGGTCTCTCTTTTTCTCTTTCCCTTGTGCAAGCAAATTCCAACATAGGATCTTGCTTCATGTCGTATTATTTTGAAATACTACCATCATATCATACACTAAACTATAATATTTTTAATTCTGTTTTATTAATGAGAGAACAGATTCAAAATAAAATTTGTTAATTATTTCTTTCCACAATGTGATTTCCATTGCATCGTTATCTAGAAGCCTTTTGACACTAGACTAACATTAGACACTTTGTTAAAAAAGCCATACCAACCAAAATGATATCTGCCTTTAGCAAAATGGTACTGGTATACTGAAATATTACCTTCTTACAATATAATGAAAATTATGTTAGTACTAACTAGGGTATTTAAAAGAGTTTCAAAACAAAGCTGTAAAAACTGTGGTGTACCATAGAATGCTTAATTTTTAGCTATCCTGCCAAAAGAAAGTAAATACCTTATTTTCAAATTTATTCAAGACCAGGACCATCACCAATAATGCTTTGCTCCAAGCTCTTACTCTTGGTTTGTGAGCTTATGAGCTGATCTTGAAATTACTTCAATTAATTTTTCTATATCTGTATAAAATAAGTGTAATTTATTATCTCTCAACAAAATTTCTTGAAACAAAAAGAAATTGAAAAAATAATAATCAAATTCAAAATAATTTATTTTTTTCCTCAATATGTTTATAAGCATATTGTTCAGTAGGCTATCATATACTATATGTTTGTGAAAAACACCAAAGAGAAATAAGGTAACTAAATTGCATTACTCTCTTTAGTATCTACTTTGAAGATTTGCATTTGTCCATAGGGGTTAATCTTCTCCACTGGTAAGACAAAAAGTCTTGCTTGGTAATAAACTGTGCTTCCCAAAAGTGCATTTGGGAGACTAGAAAATCCATAATCATGAAAACTCTGAGACAAATCTCATCCTCACTAACAATTATGCAGGACTATTTGGGATAAGAATGTTGCTGGGATGTTTTCATAGGGGTTCAGTCAACAGCTGTTAGCATATGACAATCTCTATACAATGAAATGGGGAGTTTAATGAAGAATTAAAATAATAAAACAGAATTTCTAAATTATACTTGCTACAACAGAAGTTCCTAAACAACATTGAGTTTATTCAGGTGAATATCTGTCTTTTGAGTCTTGTCTTAACCTTTTAAAATGATCTTAAAACAGTTTTTAGTGTTCCTCAGTCAGTAATTAAATATGAAACAGCTTATTCTTGTTTGCTCTGTTGACTCATTCTTTCCAGACAACGGAGCCCTAATAGAGTCCTATGGTTTGGAAAAACGTCCAGGAATTGTGGCACACGATTATCACAGCACTTTTGGGAAGGCAAGCTTTGTTTACTGTGCACTGTCATTGGCACTGATACAGAAGAGTGAAAGCTGTATGGAACAGGCTACTTTGCCTTTCATCCATTTCCTGTATTATTCTCACTGGTACCATGCATGGCCTTTTTATAGTGAGAGACTGGACAAGATGAAGTGCAACAGAAAGCTGCTCACAAACACAGACACATACACTTAACTCATGGAAAGAAGATACACCATAAACAGCACCAAAAAGCGGGACTCCTGACCTTTGTCAAGGAAATAGGGACACAGATGGCCAAGGACCCGACAGAATTGTCTGGGGCTTTACAGCACAGAGCTGCACCACAATAATTGTCCTTGTCTGTGCTTCAACACCTTGTAGCAGAAGCAGCTTTTTCCTTTTTTTCCTTAATTGTATTTATAGATTACAGGAGAATTTATTTTCATTTCCCTAATTCCTTCCACTTGGGGATATTAAAGAGCCTCACAAAATTTTATAATGCCTTACTGCTCTATATATGGTAAGTAAATATAATTACCTTGTTTCTGATAGGGAACTTGGAACTTTGGGAAGAATTACTTGAACTAATTTAGTGGTGGTGAAATTCTAGGCTATATCATAATTTCCTAACTCATTAAAGTCCTATCCCTGTAATTTGTCGCATACTCAATGCTGAAATATAAGTTAGGAATACCGAATTTGATATAAAGATATACAGATGATTTAAAGATAAATTCTAAGTATTTAAAATGTCCAAAAAGTAAATATAGGAAAAAAACATAAAGATTTGCAAGAACAATATTAGTTCATAACTACCCTCAGATAATAATTTATCAAAAAAAGGCTGGAAATCTATTGAGGATGGTTTAAATTTCAAAAGTTAGTAAAGTGGATATCTTCAATTTGAAATAAGTAACTTGAGAGATCTTGAAGAGCCTGCTATTTGAAAAGATGTTGATTTCTTCAGTGTCCTTAGGAGTATGAGACACTCCAACACTGAAGCACTCTTAATTCCTAGATTTTGGGGTGTTTTTTGAATCTCTAACGCCATTGGAGCAAATAATTCTTATTTCATATTATGTTTACACAGTGCCTACTTCAGTAAAACAACTGTAGTGTAATAAGTAATATCTCATAAAAACTTTGCCATTATATGATATATCAGCTTCTTTAAAATAATATATTCTTTAAAACTATCTGGCACTTACTTTTATACTAATAATCAAAATAATGTTAAAATAATTAACAGAGCAATAATAAATATAATTAGACTGTTGTATCTTAAAATTATCATTATTAATTCACAGTAACATTTTTAATTCCAAGCTTCTGGCAAAAAGAAAACATAATGCTTTATTTTGAAGGGTATTTTTTTAATTGGCCTATATAGTCTCCTTTTCCAGTAACATTGTTATTTAAAATTCATATGATTTTAATATCAAGTTTATTTCCACCAGAGCATGAACATTTTATAATTCATACATGAAATATTAGCCTGCAAGCAATACCACATTAACACAAGCCTTTGTACTGTGTGAAGACTAAATTATTAATATTAAAATGAAGAAAGAAGAAATAACTGTCATGAGACACCAAAAAATACCATTTTATTATGGCATTGTCTTTAGGCACAAAGCATCTTATTGCTTCTTATTTGTTCTATTTCAAATAGTTTAAATCATGTGTAAAAGGGAAGAAATAATTACCTTTTTTTAACTTTGTTTCTCATTTATGGTTAGAAGTCTGGCCTTCTGCTGAAACAGGTAACCTTTCCTTCATGAGATAACATTAAAATAGCATTCTTCCCACTTGGAAGATCTGTGTTTAGAGATCATGGCCATTGTACATTCACCTGGAATCCAGCTAAGAATCATTCAACACACTTGTAATCTGGTGAAAGTCATAAACCAACGAGGTGGTGAATAAATATCAGTGACATTGGGTTCAATAACAGAGAAAGGAGATGATGAATAAACATTTTTAGCGTCTTCCACATGCGACCCTGTTCTTTATTTATAATTAAAAGTTGAATGGTTGTGAGTTGTGAATGAAGCTGTAATTTAATTGCAAGTATAATTTATGCCTGAGCATGAGCTGCTTAGGACTTAAGGATTTACTTTACTTTTTTTTTAATACTTAAATGCTTGATGTATTTGACTTCTTCATGCTGTGAAGCTATTTGCTTTCAAATACACATTAAACTCTGAAACGTTTTGTTTCACAACTTCTTGCGAAAGATCATATAATTTTTCATAGTGAACTTGTTCAACTTCTTCACACCCTTTCTCACATGTATTTATATCTAAGATATTTGGTAAGCAGTGGTAAGAGCAGTAAATTCTGAACATAATACTACTTTTTTGCACTTTTTACAAAAATGAACTTATATAAATCAGCATTTCACTACAGATTTTGGATATTCATAATCACTATAACTACTTAGTATAGAGTAAAAGGAAAAGTATATGTTTTCTTGGATAAATAACACATACACTAACAATTAGCAAAAGCCCAAAAGACATCTTGAGGCTTTTCACAAGTAAAGAGGAAAAGTGGTGAAAATCTCTCTGCACGTGACTCTAAGTAGTGTGTCAGAGCACAGGCAGTGAGACTTTTACAATGATCCTAACAGTAACTCATAACTTTTTATATCACAAAGAAAATTGAGGAAATTCTGTCATTAATCTTTAAAACCATTCACCTCATCACCATGATTTCAACATTTGAAAGGAATGATGAACATTACTGTTTCTAAGATGTGCTTTAGTAAGCATGACTTTCCACAGTGGACATGTGCACAGTATGTCCAGAGGAAAGTGACCAAAATGGTGAAAGGCCTTGAGGGCAAGACTTGCAAGGAGCAGCTGAGGTCACTCAGCTTGGATAAGGCTGAGATGATCCCATTTCCTAAAGGTTGGCAGCACAGAGGGAGATGCTGCTCTGTGGTAGGACATGAGGAAATGGAATGAAGCTGCATCAGGAGAAGTCCAGTTTGGACACTAGGGAAAGGTTCTTCACTGAGAAGGTGATTGGATACTGGAACAGGCTCGTCAGAGAAGGGTCATGAGACCAAGCCTGTCAGAGTTCAAGGGGCATCTGAAAGATGGTCTTAGTCATAGGATTTATTTTTAGCAGTCCTGAGAGGAGCAGGGAGTTGGACTTAGTGATTCTTATGGGTCACTTTCAGCCTGAGATATTCTGTGACTCTCTGTCCTGGAGCTACTTACTACTTACTGGGCTGTCAGTTAAGAGTAGCCAAAATAAAAAATGAGAAGGCATTTATCCATTATCTGTTATTTCCACAGAAATGTAAAACATATCAATGAAGACTAATGAAAAGTAATTTTTTAACTAACACAAAAGTAGTTAGGAAACAAAGAATCCCAGCGCATTTCTAGACATCAGTTTAAAAAGAGGACAAATTTCTCACCATCAAATTATAACACTGCTTTGCAATCAAAGGAATTGGTGTATAGTGGAGAGGGCTGAGAAACAACATTTACAAACAGAAAACCTCCATCCCAGAAATATAGCATTTATTTGTCTCAAAGAAAAGAGAAATTACTCTTGACAAAAATTTAGCTTTTGAAAACTTAGCTTAGTCCTGAGATGAGCAGCAGAAAATCTTAATTGTTAGGGAGCCTAGTATTTTTACATTCAAAAAGCTCCAATAATTTCTTCAAAGAAAAGAGAAGGGAGATAAACATTGGATGATAACAAAGAATCTGAAAATGTTCACGGGTGGAGCAGAGCACTGTTAATATGTTAATCAAGTTTTCATCTACAGTTTTTCTGTGAATACAACTGTTCATATTGCTTGTAATAACTTTTTTAATTACAAATTTTAGCTGGATACCACAATTATGTGGCAGTTTTGAAGTGCTTAGTAAACAGACAAAGCTTAAAAGTATATGTTGTCCTGTCCTAGGGTGACATTATGATGCTTGTATCCCCATTCGTGTGTTCTATGCTGGATATGTTCTGTGCCTTTAAGACAGACTTTGAAGAGCAAATGTTTTGTTTGGGTTTTGCTATCAGTCTCTCCCCCATGGCTGGCGGGACACTGGCAGAGATGGGGCAGTACCTAGTGCTGTTTTCTGGGGTTTTTTTTGCTCTTGGTTTTGCTTTTCGCTACTTGCTCTCGCTTTGGCTTCTGCTTGCTACTGCTTGCTCTTGCTTCTTCTGTTCCTTAGCTAGTCTAGTTAAACAGTCCAAATTCCTTCCTGGACTGTTTCTCCTTTCCCTTTTGTGGACCTCCTCGAACCTGCTCCGGACTGGGACCTGGGAACACCGAGCGTTTGCACCCTGTG
>VYXF01002735.1:301429-317978 GCA_013397295.1 Polioptila caerulea | reverse complement strand
CAAATTTGCCCTGAACCAGGACATGTCCAATGCAAATGTGATTGCAAGCTCAGGTGAAAGTTCATATTGGAAAGAGGCTGTAAAAATACAAAGGCAAGGAATTTGACGTAAAGCTGTAAGTTAAGTCAGACTAACTCTACAAGACATACTTTTTCTTCTGTTGGAGTCCACTTAGAGCATGGGAGTTTAAAATCTGGAATGAAATAAAAACTGGAATTTAAAAAAAGTAGAAGTGAAATGGATTAAACCATGGTCTTCAGTCTGTCTTGTACATGCTATGTAATGAGAATGTCCCCTCAGTGTGGAGGCTTTAAGCAGGAGGCTCACCAGATTAGCAAATAGTAGTGCAAATGGACGTCAGGAATGAAAGTGATCATGAAGTCACTTTCTTCAATGAGTTTACGGCCTGCTTGGAAAACAATAGTGTAATCACAGTTTTATGTCCTTCAGTGGAAGGATGAAATAACAAATCTTAATATTAGTAAATCTTTACACTGTCTTCCTATTAAAACTTATTGAAATTTCCACATCGTGTGAGCCAAATTAATGTTGAGAATGTTTTATTTCTCCTTGGAGGAATATCCAATATAATGGATATTAATGTACTTGAAAGACAGATGAAGATCCTTTACATAATTTTTTAATAAAAATATTGTGTTCAGTGATGTTTTACTAAAAGTTCACTATTCAGAAAGAAAGCTCATTGGTGAAGACAAAAATAATTTTCCAACTGACTACAGCAAAGTTGTATTTGCTCCATCTGCAAGCTATCAAAACAAATTCATAGGGACTTCAAGACTGAAGAAGACCTGCTTTGACTTGCATGATCTACACGATTTCATATACCAGACTCATTTAATCAACCCCACTATCTGCTCACATATAAGTCATCCGTAAAAATATTTCAACTCTCTCACCTCACGCTGTGCAACCCTGTAGAACCTGAGCATAATGTATTGTCCTTGAGATGACATTCCTTGTGAAGTCTCTTCTATAGCTATAGTAATTTGCAGAAAGTTACACTCAGTTACTTCTTTTGCAAAGCAGTAATATTGCTTTAAAATGAAGATGATAATTTATTGCACTAGCAAACTGGTCTTATATAAAAAAAATAATAGTTTTCACTTTCCAGAGAAGGACACTTTTGATGCACACTGAACCTGCTGAGACACTTCTACTAGTTCAAACTGCCTTTGCAGAAAAATGCAGATCAGTTATATTGGAGTTTCAGATTATCAAAGTAACACAGCAGGGTAAAATGCCGAAGCTGACTTGACATGGACTTCCTAAGAGCAGTTCTTAAAGAAATTATAATAGGTCTCAGACATTGCTATTTAGAGTATTTTTTAGAGAACTTCACTTCCACACAGAGCATCAAATGTTCTTACTCATATTTTGAATATGTATTTGAACTGGAAAAGAGAACAACTTAAGACATAGCCTGGAATCTTCTCTCTCTGCAATAAAGGCCTAGAATTAAAAAAAAAAAAAAAAAAAAAAGGATTGTCAATAATTTTGTATCTTGTGATTGGCCTGTTTATTCACATTTACAGTGGAAAAGACCTGCGTGTGTTTTGAGATTCATGTCGTATTTAGCATGTAGCACTCTTTAGTGTCAAGTACCCATAAAATAAGAAAAAAAGAACAATTTTCTGTTACAAATCAAGTATTGCAAATGATTTCTCAGTTCATGGAAATTAATGGCTGCAAATAAAACTGTTTTTGAAACCTGATACAATACTTTAACCTCATCAGAAACACTCAATGTCTCCCTTACTGTCAAAGAACTAAATTTTAAGCCTTTGAATACAATGTCTCTCACTTAAAATGGTGTTAAAATTTCTATAACACATAACAACTAGTAAATTGATTTTCCATTCCATGAGCAAACATCTTTCTCAAACAGGACTTTTTCCTTTAATGTTGTTATTTTTATTAGTAGAATTCAGGTTTTGCTGATACTATAGTGTTCAGTGGTTTTAAAATTATTTGCCATCTGCACAAGCATAGCAGAAAATCAGTTTTGTTTAGGGCATGAAGATCACTGTGCACAATTATGCAATCCAGCAAGAGTTCAGTAAGAAATAAAAGTCATATTTACTTGCAAAGGGTTTACCACAGGAAGTTTGTTCCTCAGTAGCTCTCAGGATTGAATCTAGGTTTAATACAGGGCAAATCTCCAAAGCATTTTGCCTAAACAGATTTATGTCAGTGTAGAGACTGTTGGGCCAGTTTCCAGGACTGACTTGACAGAATGAGGATGACCTCTAAGACAATAAAAAGATCTAGAATGCACATTGTGTATTAGTGCATACACACTGTCTTTGGCGTTGCTTATATCCATACAACGACACTGTCCCAGCCACTTCATATGGCTGCTGACCAAACTGTGTGATAACAGTACCTTCAATTTTTCTAATGTTGGTTATACCAGTATATTTTGCTGGTAGTTACCAAGAACATTTTTTTTTCCTCGCAGTTATTGGTGCGTTTTTCCCTTTCTTTTGCTTTTTTGCTTTCTTCTCCTGTATTATTAGTTTTGTGAGTGGTGATTATTTTTTTCTTTTTTTGGCAGAATATTCATTAAGTGAGATCTGTTTGTTATTTGTACTGTTCTTGCTTTATCCTGTTTTAGGAGAATTACTTCCATCTTTCAGTTACAGCTTTCTCCTGGGGAATGTGTACTCTTTGCTGGATTAGAAACTGCCCGAGCGGTGGAGTCCAGGGAGTGGTGGTGAATGGAGTCACATCCAGCAGGCAGCTGGTCACAAGTGGTTGTGACAGACTGGCAAAAATTATTACTGGCTCAAAAAAACTGAAATGAAAGCTCAAATGTGTGTTCTTTAATAAGGGAAAAAATATTAAAATAGTTTTTAATGAACTGATTTTAAATTACCTTAGCTATCAAACTTCTAAGCTGGTATGCAATAACTTCCTTCTAGGCAGCAAACAGCGTTTGGTTGACTCAATCCTATATCTGTCAGCAAATTTTATCACGTTTTAGCAGGAAAAATATCTTTATGTACAACACATAGAAGTATTTTATGCAGTGAATGGGCTATATTCTTTCAGCATCTGATCAAGGAAACATGTAACTAAACATTCTGCTACAAGGCAATGTAGACTCAGCCCACACTTCGATGCCTCAGGTCTTTCTTTCTTTTGACTGATCGCTCTGCAGTTTTCAAATACCCTGACCCAAGCATTAAAAATGAAATTCTGCACTCATCATTTCTTTTCAGTGTAGCAGAATCATCTAATCACTCCTGTTGTGTAAACAAGTGAGAAGAATAAATTATGTTCTAAAACATTAAAAATAATACAGGTGAAAAACTACAGTAACCACACTAGCCACCAAGGTCAACAAATTTAAACAGATCTTTCCTTTTTTATTTATGTAGATCATTTGAGTGTGTCTCTTTCATATTTTCAGAAAAAAAAAATCCTCAATATGATATCTACAGAATGCTTATAAGAGCTGCCAGAACAAGATGACGACCAGACCTAAAAAGGCTGCGAAGCCATACAACTCCATCTCATCAACAAGAAATTAATGTTAATATTTTCTTAGCTGCTTCCTTTGCAAAGTTGACTCTTAGTTCAGAAACTTGCTTCACAGGCCATGACCCCTTATCTGATGCAATCTTACCAAGTTCAGTGTAGGTTTCTGCAGAAAACTGCTCCATAATATGGGTTTATTTTTGGAGAAAATGTCTGTAACAAAAGTGAAGAGCAGAATCTCGTAGCTTGCACACACATACTCTCACAAAAGTTTTCAAAATTTCACAATTTGTGTAAGAAAAAACTTCCAAAATAGGCTTTCCAGTCTTCATAATTTATAAATCTCTATTTATTATCACTTTATATAATTTTTATAAGTATTTGAAGGACAACAAATAAGTACTTCTGGAATTTTTTTGTTGTTCCTATGAATTTGATTCACATTTTTTAAGGCATTCTAATAAATGTGACTGCATTTGCAAGTAGAGGGAGCAGGAGATACACCACATTTGAATACAAAACCAACAGCTGAAATGTGGTCTAAAAATAAAATAGAGACAGATGGAGTCTCCCAAGAAAGAAATCCTGGTAAAAATGTCATAGATTTTTGTAGATATTTTTGTCAGAGATTAAATAACTCTTTGTTTTTTTAATTTTCAGTAAGTCTATATTACATCTTCATGCTACCAGTAAAATATGCACAGTCAACACCAAAGTTTATTTGCATAACTACTTGTGCTGCACAGCAAATTTTTTAGTATCCAACAATAAAAGTCAGGTAAGGGAGGTATCTCTGAAGAGTTTTTATAATTGCAATCTATATATAAAGAGATGAAAATATGTAACAAAATTCGTTGAGAGAATTAAAAATAAAGGCAAATTCCTTTACTGAATAAAGTCGGAAGTTCTCAGGTTAAAATAATATAATAAGAACTTATTTCTCATAGTAATTAAAAGCCAGACAAATATTTTAAACATAAATAACTAAAAATTAGTCCCAGAAATTAATATCTCAGCAATGACATTGTCTCCAAAAAGAAGAAAAAAAAATACAGACATGATAAGAAAAAAAAAATCCCAAACAGAATGTCAAAAAGAAACAAGACTTTCATAAAATAATTCAAGTCTTTCCATTATATAAATATTTAAGTGTTCCTATTATGTTGAATATATTTGCGCTCCCCCAAAGAAATTTTGTATTTTGTACTTAAATTACCCTTACTCAAGCAGTACAGCTGATTAAAGACATAGATCACTATCAGTCTGCACCAAACTAATTTCTTTGTAGAATTAAACTGTAGAAACCAGGAGTAACTATCTCAGCAATGCTTTGAGTTGTGGACTTCAGTTAAACTTTCAGAATACATGAAATCAAATAATTATTTTGATTCAGTTTCTGAGTAATTTTTACAGGGTTTGCAGAGTACAGGTTTGAACAGAGGCTAAATGGGACCTGAAGTTAACTGAGGACTGACACTTCTTTTTTAAATATTTATTTTTATATTTATATTTAATACAAATAAATGACTTGTATTTCTGTGTGTAGAAAGAAATAAAATCAAGGGGAAAACAATAAATAATAAAGAAAACTTCTGGACTGAAACGAAAATGTCCGTTTCTGAGGAAAAGTGAAGAAAAAAGACAGTGTGAATTAAAACTTGAATTAAGAATCATTTGTAGTATCAAAAAAATGTTTATTAAAAAATATCTACAAAATCAATAGCAACAAAAATAAAAAAAACTGAGGAAAAAAAAGAAAGATATAATCCTTTCTTGTCAAAGGTGGTGAAAACATGGAATATATTTACTTTTGTTATTTTCCAGTACCTAAGAGTACCAAATGGGAACTGTGCATCATAGTAGACAGTAACATTTTAACATCCCTGCTAGTGAGTATTTATGTTAATTTTAGGAAGATAGTAGTGGATCCACAGCACAGTAGTGCCAAAATAACAGACCTCTGGCCCAGTCAGCAGCTTTGTCCTTTTTCGTCTTACACTTCCATGCATAATAAATAGCACTGTAAAATAATATGTTCTGTGGTTGACACTTAGTATCTTAATTTTCACTGCTAAGTAAATTTCTTGCCACTAAGTTGTAAACTCTTGAAATATAGGGTTTGTAATATAAATGCTGCTACAACCATGAATATAATTGAGAGAATGGCACAACTGTGCTCTATGAGAAACCTTATAACATATTCTGGACTCATACTTTGGTAATTTGTTTTTTATAATTGCATTTTTACTTTCTCTTTAAATGAAATTTTATAATTTTATAAATAACATAGTAGTCTCTCAAAAATTTACATTGGCTTCTCCTTTGTTATCCCTGAATTTCTTAGCTGTATACACCCTCCTTCTCTCACTCTATTATTTCTGCAATGACTTGAGACTGTGATACAGAAGTCTAAGGACCAGACTTCCAAGGATAGATTGCAACTCCTCTAGTGATCCTCTCATTTCCCCCATACCTGACTTAAGTGTCTAATTTATTTCTAAAATAAAAATCTAAAAATGAACAAAAACAAACTTAAAGTCAAAACCTAATTTTAACGAAGATACAGAGGCCCAAATCAGGTGGTGGGATTTTCTTTATTAACTTCAGCCAACCAAAAGCAAAGCCTAAAGGAAAGCTAACTGTCACTCCTTTCTCTGAATTATCTCGTGATTAATATGATTTCAGTGTGATTAATCAGCTTAGGCAACACCTATTTCTCTTTGCTGGAACCTGGAAAATAAGGAACCGTATCAGGGAACTCTTAAAAGAAACTTCCCAGTCTGACCATTCTCGAGCCTCTCTGGCAGTCACACTCCCAAGGCCAGAGGCCTTCACTGCTGGGACTGGAGCCCCTTTGCAGCAGCAGCTCCAGTGACCCGAGGGGAGCCCCTTGACTCCCTGCACAGACAGACAGACAGACAGACAGACAGACAGACAGACAGATCAGACTTCCTCATTCCTGCCAGCCCAGGTTTCCCATCGCCGAGTCTCAGATGTCTCATTCCAAAAAGCCATTTATTCACAGTGACACAGAAACTGCTCCAGCTGGAGCTTCTGGGGAGGGACCCCCAGCAAAGGAACCCCCTGGCTTTTACAGCCTCTCAGTCTGTCCACAAGTCTCGCTCTTACTCCAGGGGTCCCCTCTCCATATCCATCCAGATCGCTAGTGTTGCCCCTTTTCATCCCCTTTATTATCCAAAAGGTCAGTCCATTCACCTGGCTGATGTCACCAGTTTTCATGCCCTTTGTTATCTCAAAGTTTGACAGTTCACAGCTTCTTGTCTCAGACTCCCACCCAAGCCCAATCTGCATCTCCATCTGCAACTTTCCAGTCCAGCTACCTACACCAGATGTATTCCTCAACAATAGATAAATAAGATTGGGAAGACTACATACTTTAGGATGTTGCTTCTCCTAAAAGAGTCACTTTTAGTCAAAATTCTCATTAGTCTCATTTATCTGTATTCATTTTTGTATTTTGGCTTCTCAGGTGTAATAGTGGATTTCAGTTTGTGGTAACAGAAATAGACAGTTTAGTCTGACCTTCTGTATAATTTAGACCATGAAATATATCTTTATTATTTTTTCTTTTAATAACTCTGGCAATTTATGCTATTAAGGTATTATAAACAAAGAATTTTTGAGGGAAAAAAACCCTTCAAAATTTTTCTATTTTTATATAATAGTGCTGATTCCAAACCTGAAAAGGCAGCAAATAGTCACAGTACTCCTCAATTAACTCAGAAGAAATAAAGTAAATGAAAAGTAAATCAGACAAAACAGAAAAAACAGTCATTTATTTGAGCTGGTTTATTTATATCTATCAGTAGCCACAATCCCCCTTTTTTTTTCCCCCAGAATGACACGACACCAAATCAAGACTTAAACACTCATGACTCGGTTGGTCCCCAAAAGCTGCTCATCTCATGCTTCATACAGTCCTTTTCCTTGGACAATAACTTTGACTTCAGGTATTTCCCAGTTCATACTCCGGAACTGTGAGACACACCTTTGTGCCACCACTACTGCTTGCAAAACTGTATTACATATCTGATTACCAAAACCACTCAGGATAAAAGGACCTGTGAATAACAGCCCTGCACAAGGGAATAGGTGTTGTTTTTCTGAGAAAAAGTTTGTTACTGACTTATAGGAGTTGAAAGAGTGATGGAACAAAATGTATGTGTAAGTCTCAATTTTCTTAATACTTGAAGTCTATAGAAACTTCTTAGAAATATATTTGCAAATTTCCTCCATTTATGCAGCTGCTCTTGTACATATTCCCAACAATTGCACAAAAGACACAGTGTATTACTCAACAGATCTACAGATTGATTTGAAAAGGTTTAAATTACAGTCTTCACTTTTCATCATGCTTTTAAAGAAATGTATTCCCTATTCTGTCAAAGTAATTTTTTAAATTACCAGTAGACTAAGAATGTCAGTCTCTTTTAAATACACTCCCAAATTTAACAGGAACACAGACTGAAGTTTTTTAAGCATTTAAAACTGTAATGCAATGAACCAAAATAAATATCTGAAATTTGTGTTCAAATGTTTTCTCTTTCATTGCCATCCCATAGAATAGTTATAATTCAGTCTCAGAATTTATTTTCTGACCTCAAATAACTTTCATTCTAAAACATGAGCATTCTACATGAGAAATAAAAACAACAAACCATATACACAAAAAGACAACAGACAAAAAAAGATTGATCAATTAAACAAGAACCCCCAAACCCTTTTCAAACACCCCACAAAATCCATGGAAGGTCGACTGAAAGAGATATAGAGAAAATGTCAAAAAATTTCTGATAGGTAGGAGTAAAGAAGATAGAGCTTAGTCACACCCAGTGACATTACAAGAGTAAATGGGCATAAATTCAAGAAAATTCCAGTCAACTTTAACAAAAATGCTGTTATAGTGGTCAAATATTGAAACAGGTTGGTGAGGGAGGTTGTTTCATTTCCACCCTTGGAGGTAATCAAAACCCATCTGAATATGATCCTACATTAAGTAGGAAGCCTTCAGAAATGTGCTGAAATACTTGTATGATAATAATTATCTTGAAAGGCCATTCATCATTTAATTAATTTCAGTTCAATAGCCAGTGACCTTGCTTATCACCCTACCCTTTACTCCCTCTGAGGTTAGAATGAAATACCTGAGAATGAGTCTATCAAGTACCCTTAAGTCTCTTTGAGAAAACAACATGACATTAGTGGACTCGAAGGGGTGACGGGAAGATCAATTTTTGCTGAGGTTGTCCAATCAGTCATATACAACTGCATTAACATTGCTCCAGTGTTCTCTTTGTCTTTACAGTCACCCTATGCACTGACTATGAATGTGGGAAAGGACTGACCCAGAGCCAAGAGGAGATCAGGAATAGCACAGTACTTCATCTGGAAGAAGGAGAAGAGGCAGCTGTGGCTGTTTATTCTGATGCAGAGACATGTAGTTTATATTGATTAAGTCAGGGAAGCCAAGACTATGTGACCTTTTAAGGCTGAACAGCAGGTATCTTTCACAGTGAAAATGACAGCAGGAACATTGTAAACACATTCTTTGAAGTAGTACGTTCAAGTTCCCCCAAAAAACTTGCTTAGTATTAGTTAAATATGGAAGTGGATTTCTATTACTTACAAACATAATCCATCTTGTATTATCTTATATGTGGTGATTTTAAAACAAATAAAAATATTATTTTTTTCTTACCAAAATCTGAAATCACACAATGTGGCACAGTTGCCTGTGTCTGATGGGCACTTCTAATCAAAAGTTAGAACTCTAAAGTAAAAGTCAGCTTGTTAGGAGTTTGAAAATCAAATAATTATTACCTTGTCTTATTCTTACCAAGTCTTACCTTGTGTTCTCCTGTAAATATTTCTGAAAGAAAACCAAATAAATTTGTGAAAGACTGCTAACAAAATGGACCCATGCACTTTAAAAATGAAGTTCAATAATTGCAGTGAGTAATCAACAAAGCTAGGAAGCAGTTTTTCTATGTCTACCTGATATCAATCAACATTGTATCTTATGAGCTATAAAACTGTTCTAAGTGGTAGTTATGGTGACAAAGAGAGGAAAACAGAGAACCAAATAATAGTATTCAGCTACAAGTACTTTAAAATGAACTTTTTTAAAGCTCAGGGCATTATTTAGACTCCCAGTCTTTTGTCAGTTTTTACTGTTTTAACTTGTGTGGAAAAGAAAAAGAAAGCTGCAACTACCTAAAGGTATAGACTCACTGCTGTACTAAGTTTCAGCTTTCTTCTTTGACAGTATTGCAGGTCACTAATTACAGTTTGATTGCCAAAATAAACTTATCAGGTTAGCAACTGCCTTTTTAAAGGGAGTGGAAAGAACAGAATTCATGTCGAGAGGAAAGAGATTCTTGTGACATTTCTAAACAGTCTCTCAACTGCTGTGGTAAATGCCTTGTAAATTGCCTAAATTCCCACTGTGTAGTATGAACATTCAAAACTAAAGTGGTGTTTGTTTGAAAAAACATTGAAATGAAAAATGTTGAAGATATTGGAGAGTTAATTTGTGTTTCCCTGGAGATGAGTAGGCACTGAGTAAGAGTCTATGACTAAGTAAAATATAGAAAAAATTAATGTTTTTTTCATTTTATTTTTGACTACTTAATTGACTTAGTTTAAAAAATTACTATTTTAAAAGTTGCCAAGTTCAGAAGTACAAACATAAAACAATTCTACAGCTTTATCTATCTGTGACGTATATTATGTAAAGATATATGTCTTCACATTTACTCAGGTTACATAAATACATAGATGTTGGTAAGACAAATGAAAATGATATTTTGAAATTTACATATGACATAATTAAAAGTATGTGTCATTGGAAACATTTCCTTGTTTAATGATTCCTCCTTGGAGAGTATGCCCTTTAGCTGTAAGGACATATTTCTCCCCTTTTTAAAATTAAAGTTAATTTGCATCATCACCTCCGTTAAAGTAAAAATCTAAGTATCTGAAGCAATAAACTATTATCAGGCTTTATCACATTGATGTCAACATTTGAGTGATGAGCTTAAGAGTGAAAATGGAACGTGTCTCTTAAGATGTTCAAAAAGTGTATATTTTCAAGGATAAAGACTTTATGACTCAGTTTTGATGTACAAAACACAATAAGGGATGATAGAACATGTTTTGTTACATTTCCATATTTTTCAGAGCTGCATATTTGAGATTAGTGTTGGCTGTGATTTAATAACCCAAATTTCTGTAAAAATGGGAGAGATATAGTACAGAAATTTTTTTCTTTAAAGGTCATTAAAAGCAGAATTCTTTTAGTGTGTTGCTACATACTTAGTCAACACCTTAAAACTTCTCCTAATAACCATTTAAAAAATTATATCAATGAAGCAGATAACTATTAAAGATCCACTTGCTGATTCCTGTCTGCAGATACTGGTTATTTGAAAATGATATTAGCTAACACAGAGTGACTCACAGCTTGTGCCTCAGATGCAATAAGCATTCAGCAAGAACTAATGACTAATATGAAGGAGTAATGTGCAAATGGTCTCACAGTTTCCAAAAATGAGAAGAGAGCAGGAAGGGGACCATCATGTCATCCTGAGTTATCAGGGACACCACATTGTCCCTCAGTATGGCACATCTTCAGCATCTGAACAGTCAATAAATCCACATGGGATCATGTGCTAATGAAGCGTGCCAAAGCAATACAAATCTGTAAGCTCAGCAATAGGCAGTGTTATTGAAATTAACCCAAAAGGTGAAGTGGAAGGATCTTCACAATTGCTTTTTAAACTCTGACCACTTAGTTTCTGACATGGAACAAGCAAAGCATGGGATCTGATGCGAATCTGATGGTGTTGGCTAGCAATTACATTCTGGAGCTAGAAAAGAATAAGGAGATAAAACATCTTGCCTGAAGTAATTTTCTACCTCAGCTATTTACATCTCCTCAAGGGTATAATATACCGTGTTTGCAAAACCTCTGTTTTGTGAAATCTGCCCCTTCCCTTTGTATGTATATATACAGAGAGATATAAATGCACACATAAACACACACACTGATAAATCTTATTTATTAATCATATCAGAGTTTTTTTATTTATTTTTTTAGGCCACTGCTTGTTCTATATATGGGTATTCTGGCACTAATTATAGAACAGATTGTGTTGGGATTTCTACAGGACTGCACTATGGCAATACAGATTAAGCAATTAACCTTGATGTCACTGTAATTATTAAGATACTTTAGCAAAATGAACTAATTTCCCCACAGGATGTTCTGCTGAAATCAACTTCCACTCTTTTTAAGGTGCCAAAATAGAAAATGCTAATGGAAAATTAAGTTTGCAATTTTTGTAATGTGCTGGGCCTTTTCAGTGGTCATCTTTTAGTGTTTCACACAATAGTTCACCCCAAACTCACAAATATATATTTTCTTAATAGATAAATAAAAATACATGCAGTAATATTCTAAGGAGTTCATTGAAAAAATAGGAAAAAAGGAGGAAGAGATAACACCTCTTCACTTGGTCCCTTTACCATGCAACTTCTTACCTTAAAATTTTAAAATATACAGCCAGGGCAAACCAGCTTGTATTTACATTCTGTACACTATTCGGGTATTAAAACTGCTTGCATTCAAAATAAAAACATTATATGCTAAACTCTACTATATTAGAAACACAATAATATGAAATATTTTGTCTTCATATTTAAATATATATACTTAGATTTTAAATTACTTATAGTTACCCTAGTACTTCAATTTATTAAAATTAAATTTATCTCAAATGCTAGTTAGTTTTAACTAGCTCAAATAGAATGTAAATATTAAACTAAAAAAAAGATTTTTATAAAAACCTTATCATTGTGGTCTTTTATATGTATAGAGCAATATCTGTCCTGCAGAATTTTTTTTTATAAAAACAAATATTTTGTTGAGTTGACAATTAAATTTCAATCATTACATGTAATTGTATTAAGACTAATTGCAAAAGCAAGATAAAAAAGGGGAAAAAAAGCACCCCAAAGAAAATTTTGCAAGAAGGAAATATTATTTTACTATATTATTTAAATTATTTTTTAGAAAACTTTTTGTATTTCAACACTTTTTTTGAAGACAAATTTGAATGTATTTCAATTAATATTTAAAATTCTGATTAATTACTTGGTAAACTAATGAAATACACATTCAGAATAATTATTGTCATAAAATTAGTTGTATCTATATTACAATGAAGTGCAGATATTGCTGTTATTAAGAGGTTTCATTTACCTTCCTACATAGAAATAAAACCACAGAAGAAAAATGGTGAACATGAAGAAAAAAAAATCTTAATTTTTTTAAAATTAGATAAAACCTCATAGTTTTTGTTTTTTATAATTTTTCTAGTGCATCACATTTGCTCAAGCAGCTACTTCAATTATAAATGGAACTGGAGCTATTATCAGTTGTATTGGAAATTCTTCAAATAATGTCTTTTTTCAAAAGAAGGAACAGTTCTTGAAATTCTGCATTATCTATTTAATAGTAGAACTATTTTCTTCTTTTTCTTCAAATCTTGATGAAGTTGAAGGGAAAACAATTTAACAAATATGTAGGCTTTGTCAGGCTGATAATTCCTGAGTATACCTACTTAGAAGAACTCAGAACTTCTTTAAAAAAAAAAATAATTTGTTTTAATGGGAAAACAAGACTTGTAAGTTTCCTGAGATTTGTTTTTGTTTTGAGTACAGAGGAAAATTTACAGACACTTGAGTAGACGGAGCTGCACTTCAGCCATTTATGCAGGGGTGTGTAATGAAATGAATCGGAAATTTAGGAAAATCTTAACTAACCCATTTAAGATATTGAAGAATTTTCAGTGCTCTAAAGAGAAAGGGGAATTTAATCTGCAAATGTCTCTTTCTACAGCCATCACTGTTTTGATTGAAAACAATAGGACTGCCCTAACTTCCATATGTCAAGAAGGGCCTGTACCTGATTGCTCCCAGCAAAGGGCAAGCTCATTTCTCTCTTGTTCTGTCCTACAGGAGTCATTGCCAAAAGCAGCAGTTTCAGTAACATATTCCCAAGAGATGCTAGCGCAATGCAGCAATCCACTGCTGAATATTTGTGGCCATTTTTGTTTATGATTTGCTCTAAATTTTTTTTTCAATAATATGTTTTTTCACTTGACCATATTTCACTCCTTTCCTCTGATATGCAGATATTTGTATCAATGGGAAACCTTGTCTATTGAAACTAAATATGTTAAAAGTTTCAGTGTATTTTAATGTGCTTGTAATAGCCCATAGAAAGTATTCTATAAAGCATTTAATTGTGAGAATTGTTGGCTAGTAGTTCTGTTAATGAGCTGGATATTACTCACTGGGAATCCTTAAGTGCTATGAAAGTATTCCAACCATGAGGCGACAGCTACCCCCCAGACAAGTACCACAAATACAGCAGTTATATGGAGAAATAGAAAAAATAAAAAGAAATGAAATCATACACTACAGGAGATGATCCCTGCAAGAGCTGAATGCAGGAAAATAATATAATATAATAATATTATAATATTATATAATAATAATAATAATGTAATATACAGAACAAGGAGACCATAAGAACTTTATGCCTTCTCATCGCAGGCTCCAAAACACAAGACTTAGGTCTCCTTTCTCTTCTACTGGGATGTTTTTCCCCATTCTTTCTTTTCTCTTTCTTGTACCTATCAAAGATCCTTGTTCTGCGGGCTCTTGCCAGACGTTCAGGTGAGCAAGGGGTGGTCACAGGGCCGTCTACAGGCAACTGAAAGGTCCCCGGGGAGCACAAGGGACAGCAGCCGGCGAGCAGGGGCGTGGGGCGCAGGAAGGGCGCAGCGACCGCCCCCGCTCCTGCTGCGGGGCTGTGCGTCAGGTGCGTGCGGGGTTTAGCCTGGGCACTTTTTTGTTCGGTTTTGTTGGGGTTTTTTCACCCTAACTTGACAGGAATGATTTACAAGCCGTCAAAAGCCATTGTGCTGCTGGCAGCACCGGTGCGCCAACCCAGAGAGACCGCCGAAGGTCGCCGGTGTTCTGCCGCCGGGGGCGGGCAGGGTGTGAGCCTGGCGGCAGCCCCGGAGCACCGCGCAAGAGGCGCCTGCGAGCGCTGTGAGCGGGGCAGGGAGCTGCTCTGTCTGGCGGCAGAGCTTCAGCAAGGAGTGGAAAGGCTAAGGAGCATTAGGGAGCGTGAAAGACAAATTGGGTGGTGGAGTTACACCCTCCCAGTCCTGAGAAAAGCTCAGCAGGAGTCAGGGGAGTTCTTCCTGTCTCAGTAGTATGCCTTCTACATCGTAGAAAGGGATTGTTCAGCCCGGAGGAAAAAAGGCTCAGGGGAGACCTTACCACTCTCAGCAACCGCCTGAAAAGAGGCTGTAAACTGGTGAGGGTCAGTCTCTACTTCCAGGCAATTCTCAATAGGACAAGAGTATCCAAGCTGTGCCAGAGGATTTTTAGTTTTGGTTGGACATAAGGAGGAATATCTTCACAGAAAGGGTGATTCGGCATTGGAGTGTGCTGCCAAGGGAGGTGGTGAAATCGCAGTCCCTGGAGGTATTTAAGAAAAGACTGGATGTGGCACTCAGTGCCCTGGTCTAGTTGATGAGGAGGTGTTAGTTCCTAGGTTGGACCCTATGATCTCAAAATCTTCTCCAGCCTAGCTAATTCTGTGATTTTTTCGTCCTGATGTCAAAGGTCCTTGATTTTTCCTTCCCTTATGTACTGACATTACAATATAATTTTTCTTTTAAATAATCAATTACCTATTTCACAAATGGCTGCCCAACAGTGGATGGACAATTTGTTTCGCTGGTTTCTGTTGCTCAGGGCTAAAAATGCTATCACCTTGTTTTCTTTATTGTGCAGTTTGCATTTCTATTTAGATTCAGTAAAGTCATAACAGGGCTTCACAAATAAGTGTATTCAACACAGCTTTTCCCTCTCCAACCTTTTCCATAGCCAATACATTTCTAATATTGATGCAATATTCTTTTATTTTTATATGAGCAGTGTAATCAATGGATTGCAATGGGGAAAGGATATAAATTCTCTGAAATTCTCTGAATCAGAAATGTTGAGGAATTAGGTTTTTGGGAAGTAAATATTCATAAAGCAAAATTAGATACATAAAACTGTAAAGGAAGATGATTTCATATTGTCTGTGTCAGGAAAATTAAAGACCCTATTAATTTTTTTAAACTAAAAATTACCTAATTACTCAATTCAGACCTAATAGTAATTGAAGCAAAATTCAGAAATCTATACTTTGTAATTTTACATTTTCATTTAATGGTTGTAGGTATTTTCCTAAACTTCCTAAAAGTCTGATGTATAGGCTCTCTTAAAAAGTTATTACTTTTGTGATTTCTAGCAGTGTTTCCATGAATACCACTGCACAGACTTCCTCATAACTGAAACTTTGATTAAAAAAATTTTGAATAAACAAGAATTAATGCAAGAATGGAGATATTAAATGCAAATAAATTATCTCTGGTTCATGAGTCTGTAAAATGCAGACATGTGGATGCTAATCAAATATTTTGACAAAGTTAGTTACAGACAATATAAGAAAAGAAATTATATCAATTTATCATCTTGCATATGTTTATATTTTCTGAAATATTTTGGAATATATAGGCCTGCCAAGAAAACATCGCCTACTGTCTGATGTAAATTACATCCTTTAGCCTGACATTAAGACTTACTTAAACAACCATAAAGCCGGCAAGCTTAAAGAAAAACATCAATTTGTTTTTCATTGCTTTCATAATTCTCTAAGTTATAATTTTTTCTTAAGAAGTAAGGCAGATTCAAAACTGTTATTCTAAACCAAATGTAATTGAATAGAATCTCCAGAATACTTATTTCTGAAGTTTTCATGGAAACAAGCAGCAATATAAAGGAAAGAAACGAACAAACAAACAACAAAAAAAAACGGAAAAAAAAAATTAAAATAAAAGGTTCAAGTTAAATAAAAAATTTACTGATTTTTTGTTTGTGTCTTTTTTTTTTTTTTTTT
>VYXF01002735.1:172678-301376 GCA_013397295.1 Polioptila caerulea | reverse complement strand
GTTTTTTTTTTTTTTTAAAAAAAAAAAAAGGCAGCAGGAGATTCTCAGTCATACCAATACATTCAGGAAAAGAAGAGAAGCCATATGGTACTAAACTGTTTGAAAAGGTAGGAGGAAAAAACTTTCATAGTATTTTCTTTTTCAAGTATGTCTTTATATATAAAATACTAAACAAATTAAAAATTACCCTGCTTGACCTAATTTTAATCTGTAGTTCTTTAAGGCATACATTCTGTCAGTTGAAACAGGAGGAAATGCTGTTGTAAAACAATCACCTCCACAAACTCTCTCAACTTTGATGTTATCTTCATAAATTTTAAGATGTCATCTCTCTTAGCTTTGTTGGATGAGATCAGCTTCTTAGATCATGTAAAAGAATTTTTGAGATGTTCCAGAAGTTACTAAAATCTGCGTAGAAATGTGATTTAACTAAGGGTAGCTATCAGCACTGCAGCAACGTTTGTATTATCTGTCATTCATAATGTTGCATGAGAATAAAATCTCATGATGGCTACTTTGAGCTCTCGGGGACATATATATGATATGTACATGTAAGTATTATTTTATGCAATAATCTTTACAACCCTACCTTTTCTAGGACATTGACAGTTTGGAGTTGTTGGTTTGGGTGAGGTGATTTTTTGGTACGTTTATTTTGGTTTTGAGCATAGAAGGTCATAGAAGAAAGCTGGTTTCCTTTGTTTTCCTTTCACCTACATGTCATTTCCCTGTAATAAACAGCTAAAAAGGAGCAGCCTTTATATGCTATTTCACTCTTTAAGATTAAGAAACACTACATCAGCATTTAAAGAAAACTGAAAGCTTAAAAAATTGTTTTTTCACATTGTTCATTCACAAGGATATGTACCACACTGAAACATTTAACTGCCAAGAATATGTCACCTACAGTATGATGCAAAAGCAAATATTGATTTTTAATGTAAACACACAATACTGGAGTGACATTAACAAGTTCCTCATTTTGTTTACGTATTGTTGGCAAGTGTAGAAAATGCTGTTTAGCCTGCACATGAGTTGATGTAACCTTTTCTTACTGAGGAACCATCAGACTGTCTGACATGTTATATGTTCACTAGACGAATGTGAACGTATTGATGACACGGCTTTCCTGAGCCTACTATATATCACTACTTTTCTCCAAGTCAATTCAAATCAGACTGTTGGTCATAAAGAACTTGAAACTTGTGTCATGAGGATTTGCTTTTGATAGGTTTCCTGCGAAGATGTATTTTCTGGTTGAAATTCCTCAGCCTACTTATTACCTCTTCCCCCTCTCATTAGCAGATAGCTGCACAAGAGCTATGCTTTTCAGTCATTTCTCAATTAATTTGCATGGTACCACAGGGTTTTCTGAACTTTTCATTTAATATCTGACCTTATCAGTAGTATTACTAGCAATTTTTGCAGATCCTTTTCTCTCTTATGATCTCTCACCAATAGTATTTCTTCATCATGAAAAAGTATAAAATTAGAAATTGTCACCTCAGATCCCATTTGACACCTGTGAGGACCCTATAGTGGAAAATTGAAAGGGATCCTTAATATGAGGCAGAACACTAAAACTTAATTATACCCTACAACGTTCATACTTTAAAATAAGATACATTGATTTAACTACTCTCCTTTTCTTATTCCTTCTTCTATTCATTCCTTTTATTTCTTTCTTTTGGAGCAGTCAACCTGACTTTTTGGTCCCATTTCATATCAACTTTTGAGAAAATTATCTTTAAACCAAAAAAGCACTCAGAAAAGATGGCAAAGTTCTGATACCTCCTGCAGAGTCACTATAGGTATAAATTTTATATTTGAAACTTCCACAAGAAATTCTTATTCAAAAAGATAAGGACAATTTGAAACATATTAAAAAGTATTTTACTAACTGTTGTTTTGTTGGGGTGTTGACCAGACAACCTTCTTCAGGCTATTTTCTATTCTAGTTAGAAATCACAGAATTGCAGATTCCAGGGCTCAAAGTGAGCTGAAAAGATCACCTGTCGTTGTGGGACACACACAAGGACACACGTTCTTGAGAGAAGGCTACAAATTTATTTATTAAAACCTTTGACTCCATATTTATAGGTTTTCTGCACAGACCAGGGATTGGAGGAGAAGTTGGACACTTCTCCCATCCTATTGGTCAAGACAACTGCCCATCAGTTGTTTTCCACACCAAGAGAAGGAATTCTAACAACTTCATCTTCACATAAACATGTTTGTAATTATAGCAGCCATGCGTGAGAAACGAACTAGAAACTACGAAAATATTGAGTTAGAAAGTGCATCAGGAAAGCTTAGAGAATCAGGGCAACAATCACCTGTAGTCCAAAGATGGTTTCTTTGGAAACAAACTTTTTATGCTAATTGCTGTATACTACTACCAGCATTCATTCTATTGGGACAAAAAAAAAAACATGAGCCACAGAAATATTTGTGCATGTTTAATATTCATTTGAGTGATAAATTGATGTGATGACCAGCCCCTTAGAAAAAATTGATGAAAAATTGTGGCTTCCAAGAAGATTTAAAGCTTCATTATGAGGTTGGCATGGAAAGTTTTCCAGTAACAGGAAAGGTCTCTCTGCTACAACGAAAGGCAGAGATGAGAGATGACAAGATTTTGAAAAAAGTTTTTTTTCAAGTTATTGATTTTCAGCAAATTACTCAAATTCAGAAGAAGTACTGTTAAATATACAACATAAGTTGATACAAATTTCTTGTCAATAACATCTGGCATCTTGAAAACAAAGTAGTTATTAATATCGCAAATATGTCAAAGCAGAATTTTAGAGGAGAACAATGCACTTTTTTCTTTTAGAATAGTGCCATATAGGGTTATGAAATCAATGCAAAGCTCATTTCTTATATCAAAATTTTAATCTTATTTTGGAGACATATAAAAACATTTTCTAACAGGATGATTTATAAAGTAATACATTATAGCAATTTATGATGATTTTAATAAAAATGTATTGAAAACATAATTTAAAAATTATTTTTACAATGAAAGAAGATAGTATTGGATGCATCTTATTGTGGAATGAATTGAAATAAGTATTTAAAAAAAAATTGTGATTGTGAAAAGTTATATGACATCCATAAAGAGTGGAGAGATGAGATATATGTGTATCAAAATGAAGAGCTTTGATCCAACATTCTGTTTTTACAACACTATGATACCACAAAAGCAATTAAAACTTTTGATTACTTTTAAAAGTATTATCATAGATTAAAAGTGGTGCAATTTGACAGCAGCAGTGTGAATTCTGCAATGGTAGATCCCACACAGATGATGTAATCTCTTACAGTTTGACATATCAAGGGTGCTTACAGCCCTTCCAGTTCTGACGTATAACCTATGTAATTGTCTTTTCTGGAAATCAGAGCCCAGTGAGCTCAGTACGGAACCACAGGTAGGCTTCTCCCTATAGCAGATCCCTAAATTTATCATATTCTCATAGGAAGAAGTCTATGGAAAAGAACGTGATTTCTTCAGGGCAAGAAGTACTGCTACCAAGTCTTGCCAAAAAAGAAGACATAGAAAGGCAGATTTTTTTTTTTTTTTTAACTTCCTATTCATGTACTTTAGAAAATTCTGTTCCTACTTACACTATCTGAAGTTGAAAATTCCCTATAGGCAATGAGCGATAGCATCCATTCTTTACATCCAATGGATTTTAGATCCTACCAGAAACCTCAAGCCAACATTTATTTCATCTGCAATTTACTCTTCTTTACATGAACTCTTATTGGCTTGCCCACCTCTCCTAGAGTTCTGTGATACTTTGTTGCTATAAAGTGTAGAGGTAGCAAGACCTTAGCAATATATAATAAATTTTGTTACTATATTGACCTCTGTGTATCTTCTTTTGTTCTTAAATGTAGGCATTTTAAGTCACATTTGGGGAAAATAAAAAACATCAAAAACATTTACATAGATATCCTTCATCTGGGAAATTTTGCATAGCTCTCATGCAATTTTCTTTACTTCATTTGGAACTATATTTTATCTCTAATTAGATTCTAAAATGCACAGAGCACCTCATTGACCTTTTTAGGTGTACCTAAATATTTTACCCTTAATACACATTAAAGGTGTAGAGGCAGTTAATGATGCAGATATGAACCTAGTGAGATTTAAAAGGATTTTGCCCATCTTCAATGAAGAAATTTCTACTTGAAATACTTAGTGTTTCAGACTCATACATGTCTATAAACATTCAGGTATCTACTTTTCTGTGCTTTTATTTGTGCAAAAAAAAAAAGATTATAATATTTTTAAGAAAAGAAAACAATAAATATGTTGATCTCTAAATATGAGAAGCATAGATATTTTTGTGAACAAGTCCTAGAAGTCTTTCAGCAAACTCTTGTTATGCTGATACAACTTAGGGTACAATCCCATGCTGCCTAATTGAAAACTAAATACTAATGCTTGCTGCTGAAATTGTTTTAACTTTTTTTAAGTATGGGTAACCACCATTCAGTAAAGGCACATGTACAGTCATGTGCCAGCTCTGCACAAGGCACACGCCAGGTTGTGTGAGCTCACAGTGCTCACAAACCTATTTCTGTGCTGCTTAACCCATGGAGCAGCAATGGAAAGTCCCTGTGTGCACTTGTCAAACTCTTTAGTGACATAGTTGAAATACCACATTTATACATCTCATTTTACTCTGAGGGACCTTATTCCTCTCTATAAAGAAATTAGTTTGTACCTCAAATGTGTGAATTAACTGAACACCTTTGGACATTGTACCCAGCTAGGTGACAGTTCAGTCCTTAGTAGATAGTCAATGCCCAGTTTTTTTAGGGAAAAAAAAAAAATTAAAAATGATGGTTTTGTGACAGATATTAGCCAAATCAGCCTCCCATTCAAACCCTGTTCTGCTGCTTAATCCATCAAGAAAATAAATGTTGCATAATCCAAGCAGTAGGACAAAAGAGGCAGAAACTGATGCACAGGAACTGCCACCTGAATATGAGAAAGAACTTCTTTACTGTGCAGGTGACTGTGCACTGGAACAGGTTTCCCAAAGAGGCTGAGGAGTCTCCCTCCCTGGAGATTAGAGAACAGTCTGGACACAATCCTGGGCAATGTGCTTTGGGATGACCCTGTTTGCAGGGAAGTTGGTCCAGGTAATACACTGGGGTTCTTTCCAATCTTATCCGTTCTGTGATTCTGTGATAATCTTCTTACACCAACTAACAGTCAGAAAATATTCTTCTAAGAAAAAAAAACAAACAAAAAAAAAAAACAAAAAAAAAAAACTAAAAAAAAAAAGATTCCTTTCCAGAAAAACAAGCACTTGACTTCTCTGTTGCGTATGGAAAATTTCACAGGCAGAGTCTCTGAGGAAATGGAATATGAACTAAAGAGTTTCTTTCTGGAAGGTGTTTTTTTAGAACCAAGTGTGAAAATATCATACTAGAAGCGCAGTCTGCAAGACTTAAAGCCAAATACTCAAAGCTCTTAATTTTACAGAAGAAATACAATTGCAATTCTTGTAAAAATGAGGATGCTGATCTTACCTATACATTTTCAACTATTCCAAATATTCCTGTTTACTTGAAAGTGGCTTTAAATCAGATTTTTCCCATGGCAACAAATTTGTCATTAGAGACTTGTATAATTGGAATAGTTTCCATTTATTTAATTACAAAAGCATTTAATTTATTTTACCTTTGACAGAAAGAAACAGAATTGCTTCTGACATCAAGGCAGAGCTGGTACTTGTTACTGTAACTCTAGATTGTAAAATAACAGTTCTAAACAAATATTTTAAGTTCTTGCAGGAAAAAAAAATTCTTTAGGCAGAATTTTTTTTTTTTTTTTTTTTTTTTTAAATCTAAGATGCTCATCCAGCAATTTATGCATAGGTTGCTGCTATTAATTACTCCAAGGAATGATTTTATCTATTTTAATATTCATCCTCTTTCCACTTGGGTCTTATTTTCCAGATGTTGTCAGGCATTGGTAATCAGGAAGTTGGTATTAGTGGACTTGGAACTGGATCTTTTCCTAGTTAACGCCGGAAATGAGACAAAGCAAGACAGCAGCTGAAAATTGCAAGGAGTAAACCTCTATTCTGTTCCATTCCATGCTAAGCAATGCCATGCTGTGCCATCTACGCCGTGCTATGCTCTTCTACTCTACTACTTCATTCTTTCTTACTCTGTTTGGGATACTGGTTTTGGGACAGAAATAGTGATGCTTCTGCTACATGACACGATGCCATCTGAAAGCTGGAATGACACTAGAGGCTGGATAGTAATTTTTAATTTTTAATTAATTCTCCCTAATGTTTGTTCATTAGCTGTCTTAATCTCAGTCCTTTCCTGAAACTATGAAAATCCGTAAAAGAACTGAAACTCATATCCTGACACTATGTAGAATGCTGAAAGGAGGACTATAGAAACAATTCTTATTGATATTTAATCTCTGTACACACTATTGTCTATGAACTGAAGGCAGTGCAAACTTTGCAGGGAAGTGGGCAAGAGGTGCTAGATGACAACTGCTGAAATTTCTGATTTATTTGTGAGCAATGCTTTAGTGTTCTCTTCAAACAGAATAAAAATGAGTTGTCATAAGTTTTGATTGCTTGAATTATATAAAGATATTTTATTGAATTACTATCCTTTATTCATGCTTCTGAAACACGCATGAATATGAAAGTTCTTAGAAGCACAATTTTATTTCGGTATTAAAACTCAGAATCACCCTCTTATATATAAAAGCAAACATTCTAAAAGACTTTTCTGGATTTTGCTTCTCAGTATCATACAGGTTATTTTTCAGTGATAGCCCTTATCTTCCATAGTAAGTTAGTGAACTGTCATCTTTACAACTACAGAGAAGCAAAGAGCTAAAGTACTTTTAAAAAAGAATAAGATCTCTATGAAAACTTGTGGCAGGGGTATTTTTTCCAGTTATATACAAGCAAAGAGATTAACATGGTTCATGAGAAACTATTGGGAAATTAGACCTTATTTACTAAGACAGAAAGGAAACACATCTTTCTTCAGCCAACAGACTCAGATAAAACAGATCAGTTTTAAAACATGGAAACTCAAGAGTTAGTACCAGGTCACTCAAAAATCATTCAAAAAATTGGGAGACTTTTGGTTCAATGAAAACCAGTCTTTAATTGTAGTACATAAAAGTATTTTCAAGACACCCACCATCTTTTTAAAATTTATTTGGATTTATGAATTTTTTTTATTTCAAGGTTTATCTTGGTAGCATATAAAACTAGAGACATATATGGGATTTAATACAACAGTCATTTAGGACATCAGAGGTCTACCTATATGTTTCTTGAAGTTGGTTTTCTAGGATAAATAATGTTTAAATGATCTGACTGCCTTCCATAGTGAAGTAACTGGCTCCGTGGATGCGGGTATAGCTGTAGAAGTCACTTGATTTTAGCAATAGGAAGTTTCAACATCCTTCTTGACAATCCATTGAGGCATGGACTGTGTAGATAGACCATAAAGTTGGTGGAAACTTATTCAGCTACCAGCTTCAAAGGGTGGTTAATGACTCAACATGCTCACTGGTTAAATATGGAGCTCCTCTGACACCTTTGCTAAAACCTTTGTTTTCATTTTTCACTCAGTCGTATGACTTCTGATAAAAGTGAAGTAATATTTTATTCAGAAGCAATGGGCAATGGTATGTGTACATATAGTTTTGTTTATCCTGAGACAGCTGTTTGCTTTTCCCACTGTTTCGAAGGATGTGATACAAAACTGTATTTTAGCTATACCGGGAACTTTAAAAAGCCTGCTGTCTCCTGTGAAGTGAAGGCTTTGGTATGTAGAGAAGATATGCTTGTGGTCTGACTTTGGTTCTTTGCTCTCTCAGTGGAGACCTGCAGCCTCCTTAGGAGGTCTTAAAGCCAAGAGTGAATATACAGACCTGTATACCCAACATGCTAATCACTGTAATATTAATATGAATACTAATCATCTATCGACTGTTTATCTCAGTGACTTTCTTTCTGCTTCACTTCATCACTGAAAACATCTAATATTGCTTAGATTTGTGTAGCATTTATCATAGCTCTGCAGCACCAGTTGCAAACAGAAGGGGAAAGCTCAGACCAATGGAATCACATCTTTCTGTATGTATCTCAGGTCAAAATTTGACTAAATATTCTGGTCACTTCTATGTTTATATATATGCTATCCTTTTCACAACAAAGCCAAATGGAACTATCAACTGCAACTGTTATATAGAGCCTATTTAATAGAATATTTCTACTGGAAAACCTGAATGAAAATAAATATAAAAATCTTAGGATCATAGAATCATTAGGGTTACAAGAGACCTCCTAGGTCATCGACCCCATTTGGTTTGATATTCTGCACCGACCACCTTATCTTGTTTGTCCTATGTCTAGTATCAATCATGTCTTGTAATGATTGTTTTATCAAAGCTTTTATTCAATATTTCAGTTTAACTGTAGTCGTCTAATGTCACAAAAAGTAATTGTTCATATTAAGATTTCAATCAGACACTTTTTTCAGGCTATATAGATTCATCCATAGTTTAGAATTTCTCAACATTTAAGACATTTTGTTCATTTGAATTTTATCTCTAATTTGTAGCGCAATGATTTTCAACTAAAACGACAGACTGAAACTATAAACTTTTGTATGTTAAAAAGGATTTTGAAACAATGTGATCTGAAATGCTTCATCCCAAAATCCTGCTCTAAGGCTTGCGTAAAACAGCATGTAAAAATCCAGTCTGAGCTGGTCTATAAGAATGTATTGTGACCTGAATAGTAAGGATTTCAATGAGAGTTACATTTGTCTTTGCTACCTACA
Source organism: Polioptila caerulea (assembly GCA_013397295.1). Taxonomy (NCBI): domain Eukaryota; kingdom Metazoa; phylum Chordata; class Aves; order Passeriformes; family Certhiidae; genus Polioptila; species Polioptila caerulea. The sequence continues at coordinate 292,520 of VYXF01002735.1, read as the reverse complement.
TAGATTTGGTGGTGAGAGCCAGCAGAACACTTTATTTCACGGAATTATTGACTATTTTGGTTATAAATAGTCTTAATAAAATCTCATTCTTAATCATGATATTCAAATCCCACATGATTATAAAAAATGAGGGTAACAAATAGAATGGATTTACTGTATCTGCAAGGGTATTTGTAGTACAAATTCAACTGGTCATGCTTTAGAGAAAGAGATTTTTGATGCTGACGTCCCCTGTCAGGAGAGCACAAGCTTTACATTAGGAGAAGATGACAGGACTGAATAAATGGAACATCAAGGGACTAGAAATACACAGCAAATAGGCACAGTTAGGAGGTCATTTGGAAAGAGAACCAGCTGGATGCAGTTGGTGTGAGGGCATAGTGGCAAATCTATCATCTGTCCACCAGCAGAGAAAAGACACAGGAGACTGGACTGACTTCAAAGATTGCCTGTTCTAGTTTGAACAGTACAGTTCAAACAGTTTGAAAAGGGATAGCTGAACTGGAAACTGGCATTCTGTCTTCTCTTTATTTCTCAGCCCTTCTTCTCCGCCCTTTATTCCCAAACCCACCCTCTCCTCCTTTCTTACTCCTTACTTTTTCACTGCTCAGTGTCAGATACCATCTTATAGATGCTTCGGGGTAAGAAATGCAGTTATTACTCAACAAGTTGTATCTGCTGTGATTACTTTGTTTCTGAATGACTGATGAGAATTCTAGGGAAAGCCCAATACCAACTAATCAGATAGTTCCTTTGCAAATGAGAAACCTGACACAAGGTGGTCCCCCAAGGATCAATACTGGTTTCAACACTAATATCTTCATAAGTAACTTGGATGACAGCATTAGGTGTACTCTGAGGAGCTTTGTAGAACACACGCAAGTGAGGAAGTGGGAACTTTGAGAAAGTCACCTTGAAGACCTAGACAGGCTGGAAGAGTGGGCTAACCTTATAAAGTTCAACAAGGACAAGTGTAAAGTTCTGCACCTGGGAAAACCCAGGCTGGGATCTACCCATCTGGAAAGCAGCTCTGTGGAAAGGGTTCTGGGGGTGTTGGTAGGCAGTAAATTCCATATGAGTGACCAGTCAACAAAGAGAACCAACAGGATTCTGTGTTGCATCAAAAAGAGCATCACTATCAGAGACAAATCTACTCAGCTCTTGTCAGGTACCACATGGAATGTTGTGTACAGTTTTGGTTCCTGCTATACAAAACATATGTGGACAGATTGAAAGGGTCCAAAGAAGACCCACAAAGAGAATCAAACTCTTATGAAGCCTGTCATATGAACTGAGATTGTTCAGCCTTTAACAATGAAGGCTTAGGGGAGACTTTATCACCATGTTAAAGTATTTAAAGGATGTCTATAAAGAAGATGAGAACTGTTTGCAAGGAATCACAAGTCAAAAACAGGGTAATGTGTATAAGTTGCTCCTGGTACATTCCAATTGGATGTAAGAGAAAAAAAATTTCACAATCACTAGATCAATCTCCCCAAGAGAAGGGGTGGATTCCCCAACACTGGACACTTTTAAGATTCATCTAGAAAACATGCTGGACTACTTTACCTAGACTGGGCTTTGAATAAGAGAGGTTGGACCAGATGATCACTGAAGACCCTCGTATTCAATGATTATATGAAATTCTATCTTCCATGATCACCATGAGCTGTAGACCTGTCCCATGTTAATTAATTTTCAGCGAACTCCACTGACACTGTATCTCTGAATAACTCATGCTGTACCTATCATTAGTACTATTTCATGGGTAACACTAAAAAGCATGTGACTTTATGAGAGATTTAAGTCTTTTTCACAATCCATTTCTGTTACAAAATAACACATGCTCGTGGTCCTTTTATTCAGAGTCAATCTGTGATGTTTTTCTGACTACTCAAAAAGGTGGTTTCTGGAGGGAAAAATCTATCTCTGTTGCGCATATTTTTATTGCATATTTGTCTTGAAATTTTCATTTAATTTTCTCTTGGATATAAACCTGACTGGTTGGAAACCCACAAAGTTTGTATTCTATTTCTTTTCAGAACCAGTGGAGGCTTCTACAACCTCTACTGTCTAAACAAATTAGTAAAATGCTTTGTTAAAAACCACCAAAGGGACTTAGGAGCATGAACCTCTGTAGATCTGAAAGTCATAGCTAATAAAATATAAGACATCAAGTAATTCCATTGAAATTACATAACTAATTGCTTCTTGAATTTTGCTCTAATCTAGAAATAATGCTTAGATGGTCAAAGGAAATTTCTGCTTAGTACTGCACAGGCAGACCATTTCAGCAATGCAAACAGTGATCCATTAGAATTTTAAAAAAAATTCATATTGTCAGGTTTTACACCATTTAACCATAAATTAATTATTTTTTATAGCATTAGAATTTTTCTATAGCAATGAAAAAAGGCAGATTTATATACATTTATTTGGAATCAATCTGAAAACTTTATTTCTTAAAGAAAATATAATTCTATATTCCTTAAAACATCATATAATATTTGAATATTTGTCATGCATAGTTCTTCATAAGTTGTGTGGTGCAGGATCTGAAAGTATCTTAGGTGATACACTTTATCATTAACAACATTTGCTACTTGCTTATGGGAATTGTCTTTATTTATGCTACCAGGCATCTATTAGCATGACAGGAATTGTGGACAGCAAGTTAAACAGGTCTTGTAATCAACATCTACAAATATAACTCATTTATCATGCCCATGTCAAATTTGTCAGAAACACAACCTTTCTGGAAGAAAGAAGGAGCCACAAGAAAGGTTAACACATTTAGAATGCTGCTGAAGTCTTTAACAAGTAAGCATATGCAACAAAGAACTTATTTAATATCTGCCATTCTTTGTTGTCTCTGCTGGTACAGGGTAATTGAATAATCTATTTGCTATTTACTATAGCTGCATGACATCCTATGGCACAACCATTTTCAATATGAATAAATGTTCTTGATAAATGTTGAATGGAAAAATGCTCTGGTGTGGAACCAATGAATTGAAAAGCTCATTTAGGACCTGATTCTGTGAAACACAAAATGAGCCATATAAGTGGCAATTCTCTGAGTTTGTATTTCTCTGAGAGTTAAGAAGCTGATTATCACCAAATATATTCAGTATCCTGCAGGATCAGATATCAATCATCTGTGATTCTGGCAAATGAGAATGTCTGATATGAAAATGTCATTAAAACTAGCTTTCTTCATCCTTCCTAAAATGTTTTTTGTGTGAAACTTGGTTTGAAAACATGAGAAAAATAATTTACAGTCTTCTGAAGTGAACTCTTATCAGTCAAAACTCTACTGTTTATTTTCACTGTTACTGTAGATATATATTCAAGATGTTATTATGGTTTGTTGCTTCTTTACTGATTGTTTTATTGTTTGTATTTTAATTAATGATGGGAATGAAAAGTGATTCTAATAAAGCATATTACAAAGACAGACTGTTAGATGCATCAATCAAGCATATTTTATTTCAGTAGTATAACCAATTTTCTAATTATCAAATTTAGATTTGCATACAGAGAATCATATTGAAGAAGAATAATTGTGATGGGAGATAACAATTTTGGAAGGTCATGTCATCAATAAGTGAAGACTAGGAATGAGATATACAACATTCTCAGTCATTGTATTATTGAAAATTACAAATATTGAAAAACAATGCATGTTACATTATTTTTATGAGATCTGTGAGATTGCTTGTATGGTACAACTCATTTTGTTATTACATACCTATAGAAAAAAACAAAATAATTAATAGAATATCACATTTATCAAGAGCTCATTGAACTGCCTTTTAATAGTCTCTGTTACATTTTATGTTATTCAGGTTTTATTCAGGTTTTATCAACAGATGGCTCACTAGATGGGTATATGTAAGAAGAATGTCTGCATTTCACAGGAAATGGAAGTACCATATATTGGTAAATACAAAAATAAGTGAATGTTCATGTAACTGCTTCATTTTGGTTAGAAATAAATACCTTTGAATCTAAATTTAATAATATCCTCAGGCAAGTGGTAGGCCTTTTGAGCTCCTAAAGTAAAATATTTTCAAAAATTCTAGTTTAGTTGTGCTCACATAGAAGTTGAAAGAGTTATAAAGAGAGTACAAACATGGGGGGGAAATAGGAATTTCAGCTGAATATTTAGTATAGTGAAAATAAACTAGATTTTATCAGCATCTCAGATACATAAGGCAGATTCACAGGCAAAAAGACTTTGTTGAAAATGTAATATATAATGGCCAGTTGAGAATTTTTATTTAAAATAATATCATCAAATTGAAATTATTTTTGCCTTGTCAATACATATTAAAAATATTCTAAATATATATTGACTCTCTCTCCTCATCTTGACTTCTGAAATTTCTATAGATTTTTCTTTTGTAATTAATCTGTATTTCCATTGGAGTATGCCTTTCCTTCTTCGCTTCTGTGTTGTAGTCTAACCTCAGCCAGCAACCAAGCCCCACACAGCCTCTTGCTCAGTCCCTGATGGGATGGGGGAAAGAACCAGAAAAGTAGATATGAGAAAACTTTCGGGTTAAGATAAAGACTGTTTAATAGGTAAAAAAAGAAAATCTGTGCAAACCAGCAAAACAAAACAAGGAATTTATGACCTTTCATGGGCAGGGAGGTGTTCAGCCTCCTGAGAAAACAGGGCTCCATCATGCATGGTAGTTGCTTTGGAAGATAAAATACCATAACTCCAAAAGTGTTCTCCCTCCACCTTGCTTCCCTGCTATTTCCCTTCAGCTTATATTGCTGGTCACAATATCATATGGCATAGGATACCCCTCTGGTCAGTCGGGGTCCACTCTCCTGGCTGTGCCTCATCTCAGCTGTATGTGCACACCCATCCTCCTTGCTGCTGGGGTGAGGTGAGAGGCAGAAAAATCACTGACCGTGTGCAAGCATTGCTCAGGGATAGCAAAAACATCTCTGTGTTATCAACACTGTTTCCAGCACAGGTGCAAAACATTGTCCCATGCTATCAACAAGGAGGAAAATTACTCCTATCCCAGACAAATCCAGCTCATTCTGCATTGCTTATCTCCTCCAAAATAACTTTATTTTTTGGTTTGTTTCTCATTTATTATCTGTGTATTCTTGGAATGTGGTGCCTCACATGCTCTTTCATTGGAGAGCTGCTAACCGTTCATGATTGGTTCCATCCAGTCAGTTGAAGTCAGTTTTTTCTTGAGTCAGTGTTTGTTTGACTGTTTGTTTTCTTATTTATTTGAAGCTGTTTCTACAGAAGTATTCCACAGACTCTATCTGTTGAAAGGTAATCAAGGACCAGCATCTTTGAAAAGAAGTCTTCCAGCCCAACAAGAAATTGGGTGCACTATTTCACTGATTACTTCCCTCTGATACTTTTTAGTTGACAGTTTTACTCCTCTTTGGGACAGCAGTTATTCACTGACTAGATGTCAGAGGGCTTGCCAGCATCCTTTCCTGTTCTGCCGCAGGGAGAATCAGCAGTCTGAAATATTTACAAAAAAGTGTAATCATCCCAGGGCCCAAAGGAGAGCTGTCAGTGGGTCTGGGCGAGCTGCCTCAGCGACACTCTTCTTTGGAGCTAGAAAAGGAAAATACTAGTAAGAAAAAAAACGGTTCCTGTGGACCTCCAGCTCCATAAATCCCTCCAAGAGAAGGCAAGAGGAGTGGCAGACTTTGCATAAAGTTGTTACAGGGCCCTGAAAAGCATTTGTATCAGAAAGTGTAATGAAAGAGATGCAGAAGAGATCAGATGATGCTCTGCAGGAGAGATGATGGTCTCTCTTCAGACAAGCATGATAGAGATCACTTCTTATGAGTCACCACAGCAACTACTGTTGAAAAGAGCCCGCCACAGCATTTCATTCCAGATTTTTAGATTTAGAAGTGATAGCAGAGCCCCTACTCTTGAATTTTATCTCCATAGTAAGATAGTAAAGTAATGACTCAAATTTCCTTTTCTAACTCATTTCATGACCATTTATATAACAATATATCATGTTCATATAATGCAGTGTTACCTCCTGGGAACACACACAACACCCCTTTCCTTCATTATAGGTCTTGGTCTTACAAAGTGTTAGTGTTGTAGAGTTAGAGGGAACTTTTCCATTTTCTTGGTCCCTAGAGGGAAGCATCGCTCCTTAATCTTCCTCAGTACCTCACTTCTCAAAAGTCCTTTAAGCTTTTGGATTCCTATCTCTTTTCCTGTTCAAAAAAGCTGAAAGGTTTACTCTAAGTATTTTATTTTAAAATATATTTAAAATATGTTTCATATGCAAATTAGTGTTCAAAATTAAATTTTGTTTAAATAGTGTGAAGCTATGAGACAAATTTCCAATTTGCTAGCTATATTCTTTTACATCGAAAATAGATTCACCTCTCAAATTTGATCTCAGTAAAAGTGTTCTTTTTTCCCACATAACTAATTTTATGTGTTTTCAAAGTTAGAATTAATTACAAATATTTTTCAAGAATTCTTAGAAAAATTAAAACGGGAAAATGTTTTTCTGATTCTGAGAACTACTGAAAAATGAAGCAATATTTAAAAAATACTTTCCTGGGTAAGGAGAAGCCAAGGTGGTTCTGGTTTCTAGCGATAGCTTCTGACAACTTTCTTTTATATTTTCTGATCTTTTAGTGATTTTGTCTTGACTGTAAACTTCTGCATAAAGCAGTATTTGGAAAAGAGAAGGGAAAGAATGTAAAGGCATTAAAAGTTATGTAAAAGTTTGGCTGGTCAGTGTAATGCACCAGTCTCGGCCTGATAATCTGAGATTCACTTCACTGCTGTGCATAGGATTGTCTAAGCTAAGAAAACACCAAGAAGAGATATATGAGAAAGGCTGGAACAGTCATGAAAATCTGAAAATACAATAACAATGAAACATCTGTGTTTCCTCTCAGATTCCTTTCCCCATGATTGTAAACCTGACTTAGCTAACAAATATTCATTGAAAAGAAAGACAAAACAAAAAAGAAGTAAAAAGAATATCACTGCAGGCAGCAAATTAAGTTTCTTGATGACAAAATTTACCTTATAATTAGATAAAATGTACTAATGTAATTTTCCTGGGTAAATTAAAAAAAATTTTCCTGGGTTTCATGTGTATTTTTAGGTAAGGGAAATATTAGCATGTGTGTGTGTTAATAAACAGAACTTTTACATAGAGAAATAACGGAATTTAATAAAAGTTTTATAGCTGATATTATTTACAACTAACCAGATGTATATTAAAAACAAATTAAACAAAATAGATAGGACCACAGCATTTTCTATTTTTTTTTCAAACTAGATGAGCACAAATATGTGATTTCTTACATGGCCTAATACTCACATCTAGTTAGAACATGATTTTACTACATAGACTACTCCAAACTCCAATTCATTTGCACCATAACAGATAATAATATTTAGTAGAAGTAATAATAGCATTAGTAAGAATGGGTGATATGACTTTTAAATTGGTTCTGGATTACTACAACAGTTTAAAATGACTGAGAGATTAAATGTTGCTAAACTCAGGCAATCTCTGCAAAAGTTTAATGATTTTAAAAAGACAATGAAACATTCATAGCCATTGCAGTAAGCGTGGAAAGTGTCTGGCCAGGTGGCAAGCTGATGCTATGGCCTGATCAGTCCATTTTGCCACCACCCTGAGTACCACCACAGCCATTTGTCTCACTTGACCACCTGGCCTGTCTAGTTGCCATGAGCTCCCTAGAGTAGGGAGCCACCATTTCCAGTTATACTTCTTTTTTACAGTGTGGAGAAGCCTAGATCATTGATTACTAAATGTGTTATTAGGATCAAACACGTTGAAAATCCATCAGGGAACTTAAGCATCATCTCTATTTCAAAAATATTTAATGTAATGACATCTATAAAACAATAATAATAAAGTGTTACAAATGTTGTGGTTTTTAATCATATAAATTTTGTTATAATTACTTGAAAATGGACATTCTGAAAATTTCTAAGAAAAAAGACCTGTTTAACAGCAGCAGATAATAGTTTGTCAGTTTTTTTATTTGCAGAATCTTCAGGATTTTGTAATAGAGCTAGGCTAAGGGAAAATTTTGATGTTATCAGCTTTTATTTTTTAAGACTATTGTTTTTGTCATCTTTCCTGACATCACTGTGTAATCTACAGCTGTGCCAATGTTGCTGTGACAATTCCAAATAAATGTAGTGTAAACGAAAGAAATGGGTTCCCTAACAATAGGATCTGTGTGAATTCTTTCTGTAGAGCTTCATCCCCCAGTCAAGTTTCCTTCAAAGTAGCAAACCATCTGTGAGAGTGAAAATAAAATTTAGGAAATTCAAACAACAGTGAAAATGACTAATGAATGGATTAGATGGAATGCAGCAGGGAGTTCAAAGTGTTGATATTCATATCACTTCAAGGTACTGAAGTCCAGAGTGGTGAATTTACAAGCCTACCTGTAAATACCAGACATATCAATATTTTCATTAAGGATAACAGAAATGGTCAACTATACAACAGAAGACAAAAATGAGAAAACAAATATTTAATTTTCTGATTTAACCTAGAATTTCAAATCTCCTTCTCCTTTACCTGATTATATTAACTATTTAGACTTATTCAAATCCATCCTTTCATGCATGTATCCATGTATCTGTGCCCGTACATGAAAAAATATGAAATGTGTCTTTTCTGGTATTTAATATGTTTATGTTTTATGTAAAATTCATGTCCACATTATTTTGTGAAACTTTTTTAATATTTTGTCTTCTCTTAAAGGAAATCTTAGAGATTATATTTTATTTTGTGGATTTTGGTCAACAAGAAATAGATTGCGATAAGCTCTCTGAGTATCCATTAGTAATAAATTAAAAACTATGACTTTAAATCAAGCTTGCTTGTGAAAAAAAAAAGGAACAACGAAACAAAAGCTTCTTTTATTCCTAGTTTTTTTATTTTGAAAGTGTAATGATTTTCTTTAAAAACATGATAGTCAGTAAAGATAACAGTTCAGAGCAGTAATTCCTACTGTTTCAGGTTTATAAAAATGTAAAATGAATATTAGGTTTCAAGTCAAATATTTACATGCAAATTTACATGAGTATTTGGTATCATTAAGCATTTGCTTAATGATAAAATTATACATGGTTATCTCACTCTCAAGCCCAGTTTGACTGCAGAATCAAGTGATTAAAATACCAAAACAAATGCAGACACCAGCACATTTTCTGTTATACTTTGGCTTACAATTACAGGAGATATCCCACCCTAAAATGTGGCCTTGTCGAACTCCTCATGTAGCTCAGGTAGGGCCGCTCAGCCTGTGAGATAATGATCTGACCCAGAGCAGTCACACCATCTGCTTCAGTGTGTGACCACACAGCCACTCACAAATCCAGCCTGTGCATAGATACGGGGAAAAGCTGGCAATGTCTTTTGAGGGCTGACAGAGAGCATGCTCTGGAACTCAGATATCTTTTGCTTAAATTGTTATGGAAGTACCACAGGCAGATGCAAGACAAAATCTTAATAAATTAAACATATTTTAGGGAAGTTATTGTCAAAAAGAACATTATTTTTTTTGCCAACTGGATTCAGCTACTGGTACAAATGCTTTCTAATAATTTCTGCAATAAAAAATTGACATTCTCCAAAAATCTTGACATCGACATCTTGAAGGGAAGAGTATTACTATTTGTGAAAATCCTCTGAGCAGGTGTTGCATCTATACATAGCAACAGTACCAAAAAAGTAAGACTGATATGAAGTCTACCAATATACTTCAAGCTCTGTCTGGAAGCACTATTGAGGGCCAGCAGATCCCTTTTTCTAAATACTTATTTCTCCTTATCTTTCCATTGAAAGATATCTTTACATTGTCATGTAAAATTTTAGTACATTTTTCTGCAACAGGCAATTCTGTCTAGAAGCAACTAAAATAGATCATTTTTTCATTTCTCATAGGCCAAAAAACACTCATCAGACAGTATTGACTGTGAGTTTGATTTGATTAAGACTGGCAAATTAAAGATGAACGGCTCTGCACCACAGATGATCTATTTTAAGCCTTCTTTCATAGTGTTATTATGAAAATTTAAAAATCATTGTCAGTGTTATTTTCTGAATATATATTTTTATCCTGGGTTTAAGGCAGAATGAACGACAGAGGCTAGGACTGATCTCAATTCATAATACAAGTATGGAGTGAAAGGTTGGAAAATGAAAATGATAAGAAACCTGAAAGTTGGCATAGATGCCTCCCTGCATATGGCCTTTATTTCTGACCTTTGCTCCTGAAAGTCATTACAGAGATAGGACTTGTCCAGAAATTTTGGCAAGATGAAGGGGATCATTTGAGGACATTATATTGTCTAAATAAAATTTTGAATTTTAAAAGATCAATATATCTTCCATGTTGAAACAGACTGTTTCTCCATGGAGTTTAAATAACCATGCAATAAATAAAAAATTGGCATACTGCAGAGTATTTTTAGAAGCATTATAGAAGAGTGAGTGTATGTGATTAAATGAATGTTATCTATATTTTTGGTAATATTTCTCATTAATAATATCCCATGAATAAAAAACAATGTTGAAAGCCATGAAGGGTATTCTTATTGAAAAGATAAATGCTATGTAACTGAGTTTTCCATTATATACCACACTCTTAGATTTGTTATGGTAAGAGATGCTTCACATATATTGGTTGACAAGACTTCTTGAAATGCACTTACAATTGAATATTTGGTTCTTCAGAAATTAGGTTTTCTACTTTAAAAATGACATTTTCAATTTTAGATGTATTTTTGTTGTCATATAGGGATGGGAAAATGAGTCTAAGAGAAGTGTCATATTAAAATATTTTTAATTCTATTTTTAATTCCTTGAGAAGTTCAAAGCTGAGAGGTATTTCCAATTTGACATACTTGTATTTTATAGTGATCTATATTATGTATCATACTATCATAAAGCTTCATAGGAAAATCAAAGGATCTTAAAAATTATTTAGTGAAACATGCTGTTTCCATCTTGACCCAAAGGTTTAGAATTATACCATTGATGTAATTAGGATTCAAGGTGAAATTTTGCAACCTATAAAGAACTTTCTTTCTGTCTGCAATTGCTTGTATACACAAAACTAACTCATGGAATGAAATTATTCTAAATTATCCTTAATCTATTAAAGTTAATTAATTAATCACAGTCATTATTATTGCAATTATTACAATATTGCCATAATAATCCAAATAGTTGGAAGTAGTTATTAGTCATGTGCTACATTTTGAATATTGCGATTCAACTTTGTTCTAATTATACAAAAACATCAGCAAAATGTAAAAACTTCACATTAATCTAAGTATCACAATACTGCTGTAATCTATTTAAATTTTATAGCTAATGTATGAGCTGGACATGTATAAGGTGAATATCTCACAAAATTTTTATGTTTATATATAAGCATATTTTCATATGCTTATAGTTGTATTTTTTCTTTCTTCATAAAAAACTTTGTTTTGTAATTTTTCTAGGGTATTTTTTTAATTTAATATAGGAACTAAAAAAAGTCTTTTAAAAGGTTTTATTTATTTTACCTCTGGGTAGTTTATAATGATATATATGCATGATATTTCATTATCTAAATGTTTCCACCAGTGTATATTAATGTTGAAATTGAGGTGGGGAAAAAGGAAAATCATTATGTTTTGTTGGTGGAAGGTTCCTAGAAAGTTGCCAACAATGAAACATTATGCAGAGAGTTTGCTCTCACCAGCAACATATGACCTTAATTGTTTGCATTTGGGTAATCATGATTAAAATACCTCCAAAAGAGAACACAATTTAATGATATTGCAGGATGAACCTATCTAAAATTTTCATTTGCCTTCCCAATCATACATCTTAAATAGGAAGGTGTTTTGTTCTACGATCTTCAGTATTAAAGATAATAAAGGAAGCAAAAGTTAATATTTTAATTGTAAAAGTTTTAGCTACATTTTAGAGTTAAGAAATTGTTTTCCAGGGCCAAACTGTATCCTATTCTCAAAATGACCTGTAACAGATTCTTAGGGATAAGTAAAAAAAAACATATTAAGATTTAATTTTATGTTTTAAATTTGTTACCTCCAAGTTCTTCTTGGAATAAATTGGAAGATTCAACTGCAAAAAAAAAAAAAAAACAAGAAAGAAAATTTACTTTTCCATTTCAGTTATCACTTTGTGTCTCTAAGTTGAATCTCTCATTTCTTTCTGTCTTTTTGGTTGATTAATCTTACACTATTTGGTTTATTTAGTTACTTCAAATTCAGGTAAAGGATGAGACCTCATGCCCTGAAAAAGATAGATAGTCAGACAACGTATGACCAATGTAATTCATTGTAAATAATTCCAGGCTACAACTAACAGAATAATTAAAGTAATTCAGAGTGATGTATTCTAGAATATCTGTAATCACTTAACCCAAGGATCATTTTTGATTGTTAAATAACATCTTCTCAGTGAAAACTAGGGTTAAAAAACCATGTCAATAGAAATTTAAAAATTAGAAGAAACTATTTTCATATTGGAATATTATCCAGATTACTACTGAGAAGATTTAATGAAGTGATGGTGCAGCATCACTTTGCTGAGAGGAGGTTATCAAAACTGAACACAATTCTCAAAGCTGAAGATAACACTAAAAGAAAGTAGAAATGTGATAAAAGAGCCATGGTATTCTATTTACAAAGACAATAAGGGCTTAATCAACATTGCTAAAAATATAATGGAGATTCAAAATGAGATTTTTAGGCTTTTTACCTCATCCATGAAAAAAGGGAAGAGGAAGGTAAATCATAGAGACAAAAACTTTGAAGGACAATAAAAAAAGATTCTTCCTCTGACTAATAGGGTTGAAGATATTACTATATTCAGGAAATGTGAATTGCCTGTCTCTGGACATGTCTCCCTGCAGACATGTCTTGACAGACATAAGACAACAAATAATTTTCTTGTTTTTCAACTGCTGCTCAAAATGTCTCAGTATAGGTATTTTGACAGAACATTGCTCATTTTCTAGTTTTGAATATGAAGTTATTTTTCTATTGAGATGTGGAGATTTTTATTTTGATGAAAACAAAATCTTTTCCAAAGGCAGAAAGATACCCTTTAGCTCTGATAAACATCATGAAGAATAAATGTAAGCTAAGAAATCTGAGGTAGTTAGATTACAAAATTTTTATATATATATATATATATATATATGCATCTTCCCAGCATTACAGATAGTAAAATCAACATCAGTTCAAATAAATAACATCAAATTCTTTTTCTGAAAATAACAGAGACAGAGATGATAAAGGCTAATTTCTTATAAAACAAAACAAAAACTGTGTTTGGTGCTTTATATTTTTCAAATAAAACCTTTTCCCAAATGATTTACATAAAACTCTTTAAAAAAGTGATAGATTAAAAAACTAAAGAAATTACAGGAGAAATTTTTGCTCTAGAAGAATTCCCAAGACATATTTTTTTCAGAGCAGTCATGAGTCTTTGTGGTTAATTCTGCAGGGATTTTTCAGACAGCAGTCAGAAAACAGGTTGCTTTCTTTGTGATATTGATGGTGTCAGTTCACAGTTTCCAAGCCTGTGTGAGTTTTGGTTCTCCAAAGCTGTAAGCCTCATGGAAGTCATTGCTTATAAATGTAATGCAGACAAGTTAAAAAATTTTAAGCTGACTTACATCTTACTGACTTCAAATGGATCATTTGCTTTGAATATTAAATCAGTGCACTGTTGGCTCAGACTACTGTTTCTGCTAGAGGGAAAAGTAATACATTTTCATGCTTATATTATTGGCAAGTATTTAATGGATATTAAGATGGTGGAAAGAAAGATATCCTACACTCAAAATTTAAGTGTAATAACTGCAGTTAAACCACTCAAACTAGAGTTTCAAAATACCAAACTGTGATAGAAGTGTTGTAAGAACACTGGTGAAATCACACCACAGTTGAGGCTCCACATCTGTTTGTTAGCATACAGTAAATAGTCATGAAGAAAAGCACTTTGGAAACATGCACCAAGAGAGTGGGGCTTCTGCTGCCCTCCTGTTACACTTAGATCCTTTCAGTTCTGGGTCTTTCACTTGGTTTTGTTGCTTCATGTTGTTGTGTTGCTTGGACCTTGATCCTGCAAAGAAATGTGATAAAAGAGATCTGTAAGTAGTGTTAACCTCTGCATCTCAATTATCACCAAAAATACAGTTTGTGACTGAACTTTGCCCCAGAGCGGGCTGCAGGTGGTGGCATTTCTGTGTTCATTCCTGCTGCCATGAATCTTCTGGTGACTACTCAGATCCACATACGCAGAGGAGGGAGAGCAGAGAAGAAGCATTTCCAGATATTTGTGAGCTGCCTTGGCTCTCTCTGCAAAGGAAGATTGCTACTCTTCCAACATGAACCAAGTTGTGGTTCAGTGTTAACCAAGCTCAGTTGCTATTTTGTCCTGTCTTGCCTTGCAGGGACAAATGTCTCTCTAGTGAATGAAAGAAGTCCTGGAAGAGACTAGTTTACGTTAAAGTTAAATATAATGAATGTCAAACATAATAACTATTTTTTAAATGGTTATTCACAAAATCTACAAAGAAGACATTCCTGGAAGTTGTCTTTTTTTGTGTGTATGGAGCAGCCCTACCAGGAGATCTGATTATTTTCTTGCTATCATAGAATGGTTTGTGTTGGAAGGGATGTTAAATCACCTAATTCCAACCTAGCTACCACAGGCAGGGATATCATCCCCTAGATCAGGTTGGTCAGGGCAATGCTATGTTTAAATGTTTCTTTGAAATTGCTGATGTGTTTCTTCAAAACAAGGATTCAGAATTTATCCCAGTTTTAAATATTTTTTTTTTTTTTGCAAAAATAAAAATTTTCATGTATTTTATAGTCTAATAAAAATGCATTTTAAATATTTAGTATCAATAGGACAACTGTAATCATGTTTTCCTTTAAATAAACAAACAGAATTTTCCTTGGATTTTTGATTCATTTATGATCTGAGAGTCTACAGCCTTGAATTCCTAGAGGTCACTCTGTTTAACAAAATGCTAAGCCTGGTGGAAAGTCAGTTCATTACAAGTAAATTCATTGATCTGCCCTGGCAAGTTACAGAACAACTTAGGGAAGGTTTGTAGGTTGAACTCCTGGGTTTCGTTCTCTGATCACGGATTTTTCTGCAGTCTGTCTTCCAACCAGCTGTCACACAGCCAGTAGTGTATTGCACCAGTTTTTAGACTGTGATAACTCCTGTGCATGGCCACAGATGGGTGATGAATGTTAGCTGGCACAAACTCCAGATGATTATGTATTAAAAAAGATAATGATAATTATCAAAGCATTTGGGAGCTCTTCTTTCTCCTTCACTTGCCAGAGGATTGAAGATATTTCCTGTTCATCACTGTTACTGTGAGGTGCCAGGTGGAGAATTCTCTTCTGCAATTTACAGTTGGTTCTTAGGGGTTTTCTTCATTAACTCTAATTTAAAATATTATTTCATAGTACTCTATATCCTAAAATACATATTTTCTCTCTCATGCCTGGAATGATGTTACTTGCTGCAGGGATCTCTTCATGCAGGTTAAAACTTAGAATCAGATTAGTGTTGTCTCAGCTACCCTTATTGCATCATAACATTTTCCTGTAGAAGCAAGAAATCACTGGCTGAACTACAAACAGTGAATGAAGCCTGAACAGCATGTCTTTATCAGATTAACAGCTCTGGATTTCTTGAGTAGTAGTGTTCAACAATGTCAGATTTTTGGTTCTGAAAATAATTGTGAAATAATTTTATTGATGTAAAACATGAGTGTCTTTTGTACATGTCCTATGCATACTTCAGTTATGACAGTTACAAATGTATTCCTATTGAAGTTATATTTCAGCTTTGTAAAAGTGTTCAAAATCTCTAAATATTTAACAAAGATGTATATTTCATATTCTAAATCTGTTTCTTGGGTGAAATTTTACCTTATTTAGACTACAAAGGGTAGAATTTGTATAATTTTTGTGTGAAAGTGAGATACCAAATTTGCTTTGGCCATCAATCTTGTCTCCCTAGATGACAACATAGGAAATCTTCAACAAGGCAATTCAGTGTGAGATAAATCAACCCATACGTTAATTATTTGTACAGTTAGATCATATTCACAATTTCTAGTCTTAGTAAGGAAGACACTTATCCCAGCAAGTGAGATATTTGAGAAAGGTAAACCCCATGAAAGTTTTACTAGTGAATTCAGGGTCAGTGAGTTCAGGTAGATTCAGGGGTTTGGCTTTTTCTTTTGCCTCTCAAGCCCCTTTCTTCAGTGTTTCTGAAGTGAAAATGAGCGTCTCAAAAACATCTTGCCTGGCTTGTTTCAGCAATTTTTTTATCTCTTATTTTAATGACAGTGTGACCCAAAAGCTGCACATACGTCTGATTTCCTTCTTTAATGAATACTCGTTCTGAAGACTCACAGTGAGCAACATAATGATGTTTTGACACAGGAATCTATGTCCTTTTGAGTACATTAAAACAATGGATTAAAAACAGAAGTTCTGTTGGACAACAATGGAACTGAGCAATTGTCTCACAAACCTGTCATACATTGCCAGGAATTTCATTGAAAATATTGAATTAAATAGAATTCAGTTATCACATTTATATTTTTTTTTTATTCCCAGGTAAAGAAGAGGGAATTTTACCACTACTGCTTTGGGAGCAGGAACTACCAGTATACTATTGACTCTTTTTTGCATGCATTTTTCTAAATAATCTATTCAAGTTCATTTAAATGAAAAGTCATTGTCAGATCTAATTTTATCACCTCAACTCTTCTTACTAATAATTCCCTACCAGATAATTTTTTTTCACTCACGGATTAAAAAAAAAAACAAACAAAAAACAACCCAGCAACCAACCAATCAATCAACCATCCAAAAAAAACCCCAAAAAACCAAAAAACAAAAAACCCAAAGAAAATCCAAACCCAAAGAAACAGAGAAAAAAGGAGAAAAATCTAGCCAGATTTTTTTCGATAATGTTATATTCAAAAAAATCTGACACTCCTGTTTACAAGTAAATGTATCTAAGCAATATTGTTTTGCTCATGGAATCTCTTTTCATAACATATGGAATTTAAAAAATATATAAATATTTATGTATAGATCTTAACTAGTTAAATATTGTTATTAGATAAAA
The DNA here is from genome assembly GCA_013397295.1 of Polioptila caerulea. Lineage (NCBI taxonomy): Eukaryota > Metazoa > Chordata > Aves > Passeriformes > Certhiidae > Polioptila > Polioptila caerulea. Next base: position 275,298 of record VYXF01002735.1, on the reverse strand, counting down.
TATTTGAGCTTTACTTTGGCGAACAGTTTAAATTATGTTTTCCACATTGTTTTGCACCAAAGACCATGCTGACGTATCCATTTTTTACTGAAAGATTTATTACAATAGAAAAAAAATTCAAATGTATCAAGAACTTAATCTTTTGACTACAAATCTATGTTTTGATTGATTATAGCTGTTGGAGAAATGTGTAAAAATTTATTTTTGACTTGCTGTAAGACAGCAAGTTATTTTTCAAAGTGTCATGTACACAAATAGAAGAAGGGACAGGGACTTTAAACTCATACGTGCCTTTTTAGTTCAGTTTTTATCTCAGTTGTAGGTGGTCTTGAAAACAGAAAAATGTGAATTTTGTATGCAGTGCTTTTAAGTAATTACTCTAACAATACTTAATCAAACAGTTAACTCAGTAAGAACAGAATAATTTTTAAAACATCCAGAAAATTTATACTGTCAAGTAATTATCATTAGTTAGACATTGTATTGCACATTCTAAAATTCACCTGATGCCATTTTTCCTATATATTGTAATGAAAAATGTCTTTCAGTGAATTATTTTGGGAGGACTGTAACAAATGTTATCCATTGGCATTGAGAGGTGTGATTGAGGACTAGAACAAAGTTGGGCCCTGAATATATTTGTCTCTTGCCATATCTCTACACAGACATCTTCAAGCTCCAATTTCCGTTTTATTTACCTTGTTCTTAGATGATGTTTGAAAGCATCACCACTTGACTGAATGCCAACACAATCAGATAGGAGTGAGTTCACATATTTTTTCTTATTCTTTATATATTCCTTTGTGACTCCATCATCATCACTAAGATCAGGTTTCATGGTTGACATATGTTATGACACGCTAATGTACACTATAAACATGTTGCACATTAACCTTAATGGCACTGGGTCTGCTATGTTAACTGATGACATTAGGCAGATGAAGTGCCAAGATAACATCATTGAAAAGACAACAGGATAACATCTTATTTTAATAGCATTTTAATTGATGCTTCATTATGTAATAGTATTGTGCATAGTGCCCAGTGGAAGTGTAATGCTGCCTCTAACAAAAGCTATTCAAATTTGCTATTGCAGAGTAGGTGTTAAACTACATTTTCAGCCTCCTGCTGCTGCCATTGGTAGAAAAGTGGTGTTGTGGAGAAGAATCCCAGGTATAATGTCACTAAGTGAGCATTATCTGCTCTGACAGAAGAGTCGAAAGCTAAAGTCAAAACTGTCCCAACTTGCAAACATTGAATCTACATAATTGTTTTTCCTGAATACCTCATTTTATACAATGTGACAATTTAAGGTGTCATAAAATGAATGGGACTTCATGTACACCAAATATTAGTGAATTATACATTTTTCTGTAGCTAGTTAAAAGCAAACAAAAAATCCCCAAACCATGACCAGCTGTTTAGGTAAAAATCATGTAATTTTACAATTCCCCCACTCTTTCTAAGTAAAAGGAGAATATTTGTTTGCAAAGGGAACAAGAAAAATACTATTTTGATAAAAAATTCCACTTACAGTGCTATATGAACTGTATGACTTCTGTCAATGACAGATTATTTACTGCTGGATTATTTACTCTGCAAAAAAGAATGGATACACATAAAATGATGAATAGAAAATCTAATAAAGTAACCTAATATAGTATAAACAATGATAAAATGTATTTGTATCATTATCATAAGGAATGCTCACTTGATTTTGTTAAGTACTGAATGAAGTCTGACAAAATATTTGGTGTCGTGTGTCAGGCAACTTCAATAGACTTCAGCATCAATAGATTCCATGTCCATAAAAGACTAGAAATTCCTTTTCTCTAATTTTGTTAAAGATCATGTTACCAGTACATTCCCTACATTGTGGTCATATTGAATTCCCCAAATTTTTAAATCTTCCAGACTGGCAATTATCATTCCATCAAAGCAAATGGATGATAGATCATCCAGCCTCCTATAACCTCCCATAATCACCCCATAACTGTTAAAAGCCTGCATTTTGCTTTTAATCTATTTTTTTTTTGCCTTTATACTCTTGTCACAGATTCTGGCTGTAGTTTTACCTGTTACATCATGATGGGGTGCCTCATCAAGCAGATCTGAACCAATTACCAAGTATTTTGTTGAATCCACATTACAATTTTTGTCATAGTATAATGAAAAAATCAATAGTTTAACTTATGTTGTTAAATACAGTTTATAGAATTTGGTCTTAAACTATTTCCAGCTCCTGGCACAGTACTACAAAAACATTATCTGTTTCTCTACCATGGTAGGGAGTATTGTTTCAATTGTATGTTGAACTCTGTGTGATCTTTGCTATATCTATTCTATAAGTCATATATTGTTGCTAACCATTTATTATGTGAATAATGCAAAAAATCCTAATTCCATTTTTCAATTGTGGGTAAGGCCGTGACAGAGTCAAGCTAGAGTAGTATTGGTATCCATTTCTTCGAAAAAAATTAGGTCAGGCAGGCAAACCCAACGAGTGCCATAGGTGTTAAACTCTTTTTTAGTACACTATCATTCTTTCTAATATGGAATTTCAACACATTTAATTTCTAAATAAAAGCTTGTTACTGCATTAAATTAATGAAAAACAAATCGATATAATACTGCTTATAATGACTGCTTTTTTTGTAAATCAACAAATCTTCTATTAATTAACCAGTGATTAAAGTCAGCTTGTGAAAATTAATCACAGCCTGGAAAAGTCATTTGTCCTTGTGTGCTTCATTAAGATAGTGTTTGCCCTTCAGGCAAGAAAGCAGCAAGTAAATGCCAAAGAATGAGCTGATTAAACTGGAGCTGCTGTGAGCTGTTTGCCAGAGACTTGAGTGCCTACAAACATGCCCACGTCTAACTAAAAAGCTTTCTGTGATTTGCCTGTTGGATAGGGCATAAAACATTAAAATTCCTCTAGATCTCCATAACATTTCAATATATTCTATACAATAAACAGCTTGCACTGCACAAGACACAACAGTCAGGTATGACTCAAAATGTTATGAAACTGGAAAGTTGTAAAGCATTCCAAAGGTGTGCAGACTATAGTCAAAATAAAATTTCATATGAAAGTAAGCTTCTTTTTTCATTTAAATCTAATTTCATAATTGCAGAACCTTGATTAAAGTACAATACATTAATTTTTGATACATACCTACAGTCCAGAATATAAATATTATTGAATATATTTGATTGAGGGAGGTAATCTGAGAGTTATAACATTCAATAGACAGTAGGAGACCTAAGGCCTTAAGACCATGAATTACTACTTTCTGGATGGAGAGTAGTCCATATGAACTCCTTCATTAAAAAAAAGATAAAAAGGAGTGCAAGGAGTTACTAGAAATAACAAAAGAACCTTCACCATTTGAAATAGAAATTGTCTTTACTGGAGTCAATTCTGTTTCTTTACTTATTAAGAAACACAAAGATGTGCTTAATAGTGAATAAGAGACATAGCTTGACATGGTTTGAATATCTTGAAAATTAATTAGGAAAACAAAGTTTCCCTTCTAGAACACTGTCAGAGACTCTCCCCTGTCCACTAGTTACTCCCACCTCCTTTCTCTGAATAAGAAATTATATCAACTAGACAGTCAAAAGTCACATTAATGAACCCTCATTCAGCCTATATAGAATTGTATTCTTTCTCCCTACAATGTGACTCTACTCCTAAAAATACCCAGAGGTCATGTTAGGTATCTTAGAGTGGTCATTTCAACAATCTGAGATTGCTTTAATCTCCTGTGCCCTTCACAGTGTGCCATGTCATTCTCATGTCCTCAGCAACTCCTTTAACTTAACTGGTGTTTATCTTCCTCTCCCTGGACTACAGCTTCTCCTGTCCACTCTCATACTGTGTTTCCAGTCTCATTCCATGTTCTGTGATTCACATATCAGGCTTCACACAGGCGGTTCACACCTCTTGTATTAAAAAATACATGGGTATGATGCTTAGAGACCGAGTGGTGAACATGGTGCTTAGTTAATAACTGGACTCAGTCTTATAAGTCTTTTCCACCTAATCAATTCTATGACTCCATTCTAAAAACAGAGGAAAGGAATGATGTTTCTTAACTTTATTGTTAGAACTGGGATGAACAGTAGAGACTCCAGTAAACCAGGGAAGTTAGGACTGCCCCTGTGTATAAGGGCAGAGTTAGGATACATGTGACTCACTAAGTAAGTACACTATGGAGTCTAAAATTCAATCTGCATGAGTGCATTTCTCTGCTGAGAATAATGTTGCAACTATTTGAAGATTTTGACTGGCTTCTGAGTATTAATTGCTATATTATATTAAAGCGAAACTGGATATCAAAGTCTCAAAAAGATAGTATTAATAATAATTTGAGAAGTAGCCCTAGAAGCAGATTTGAAAAAGTATATATACTCAAAGTGCAGTCAGCACATTCTATGTCTTCCAAACACATTGAAATTAAGGAACAGGGGCAGTCTTCTATTTCTCAACTCCAAGTGCTCAGAGTCCAAGTATGTAATTTGCTCTTACAGCTTTATCTTCTTTGCTGAACATTTGATCAGCTCTTTGCTATGTATTTTAAATTCCAATATAGAGACCTTGTTTAAATATTAACTTCCCTGTGTATGCATATGACTCAAACTGACCCAAAGTCTGTGGAGTGGTGTCAGACTCCATTAATTAGGAACAATAACCTCTATTGAGTATGGTATGATTTGGGGCTGAGAGAAAGAGTATTGGATGATTAAACACATAACTGTATCATTGAATTGTTGTGGTTAATATTAAATAATTTTCCTGCAGTCCATATTTTTGAATGATATAATGGAAATATGGGAATGACAGATATAATGGAAATATTGAGAATAGTGATGGCATAATCATGTGGCTTCTTTCCCAATTTTTAGTTCTTTCTATAAATCCGCATTTTATCCTTCAGTATAGAAATTATGATTGAAGTTTTCAATTGCTTCTTTAGTCCCAAATACTACTTCTTTTACCCCAAAAGGAGGACAGGAAACTTCCATGGCATTGGAAATTTTAAATAATTTTAGAATTTGAAATGTGGAACAAAAACTATGCAATGTGATGAATTTTGTAAAAATCACACACACCAAAGTTACCAGAATGCTCACTTTTAAAAAGATAAATCTAACTAAATGAAAGGGAAAATTAATAGTAAAAAGCTAGGCTGAAGATTTTTCATTGTAGGGATGACATATTAAACATTCCTTTAGGCATTTTAGAAGCTTATCAAAATTATCAGAAACTGAGAGTGTTGTTTCATTCTTAGAAATAAGTTGTATCCTTTATCACTATTTTGTAAAAACTAACTAAGCTGTAAAGTTTCTATCTAATCCTTAAAGGTAAAAAAAAGAAAAAAAAGCTTGTTCTAGTTGAATAATTAATTGTTTAATGAATTTCAGGTTTAAACAAAGTGACTTCTTCACTTTTCCCATGCACCTGTTCAGAGAAAGCAAGAGAACAAAGGGGACTGAATAATAATTTTCTATTATGACGTATTTTTTGTTTGTTTTCATTTTATGTTTTCCAATTAATTTTTAATACAATTTAGATTCTTTAATATTTATATCAATTATTACTTCTGCATTTTTATTTTAATTTATTAAATTTAATTAAATCTTGCTCCAGTATTTCAAGTTTGTAACAGTGCTATCAGAGTTTCCAAATCCCACTGAAACTTAAAGGACTGTCCCAAGGAGTAGGTGTTACCCTGCACAGATACATTGAATGATTAGGACTGGAACATTATCTGAGGTTTAAATTGCAGGAAAAGATTATTTGATTTACCAATCAATTCAGAAAGAATTTTAATCACAAATGAACAGAATGTTTCCATGAGAAGGATACAGACAATGTGTCCCCATTCTCCCTTTACATGGAAATAAAGGCATGAGAGAGACAACAGAAAAAAGACCAAATAAAAAAGGCTGGGAGAGATATCTTCTCTTCTTCCCTCTTTACACTGTGACCATGTTTTTTTTCTGATTGATGGATTCAATCTCTGGTGGGTTAGTAGGGTCCAGCACCGTCCTTGTAGCTGTCTTTCCCATCTGTCACCTTTTACAAGCACACTGCTATACTAATAAGTTTTTGCACCTATAGGGTTGTTTTGGCTTCAGTAAAGCAGTGCTTATTTAATAATAGATCATGGATTGTAGTAATTTAATAATGGAAATGTTCCAAAGATGCACAGACATAACTATGGGACCAGTGGGGTACTTATAAAGGAAAATTATTTCAAGTGGATAAAAGGCAATGGGGATAGCCAGGAATTCACATGAGGTAGTAAATGAAACAATCACTTAAAACCTTGGGGATACTGTGGAACACTTGACAGATCAAAAGAACTTCTGAATGCTGGAGTTTATAATGTTTATTTTTGTTCGTGACCTTGAGTTTTTCACTTTTGTTTTCATTTGTTTTTGTTGAAGTATAATGAATCTGTTTCGTATTGGAGGGGAAGAAAGAAAGCTATTTTCAGCTACATCAGGAAAAAGCAATCAAAAATAACTCAATCATCCATTGCCTAATGCATCAGGCCACTAATGGTAATAGAGATCCTCCAAGAGATATGAGATATGACACACTATGTTATTCATAGTTTGATTTTAACCTATAAACTGAAAACTCTGAAATGGTAATGATTTGCCAAATAATGTCTCAAATAAACTACTTCATTCAAAGAGAAAGAACCATAGAGAGCAATAAAGCCATAAGTTCAGGTGATAGGGTAGACTTTCAGATAGCAGATTAACAGCTGCTCCTAAAGCAAACAAACACATAAACAACCATAGACAACAGTTGATCAAAGGGAAGAAGAGGAGAGCAGGAGAGTGTCCTGGAGTTTGTAGGAACTTCATGCATTTATGCTGACATAGCATGATTCCAGCCTCCTGTAGGAGTTTCTATGCTAACAAAGCTTTTGTTCAGTAAGGATGCACAGCCTAAAAATATTTTTAAATGAACAAATTACCTCTAAAATATTCATTTTTTTACAGTAATCAACCATAAAGTTTTAGTTATAATCCTGATATTATTAAAAAAACTTTACCAAACCTTCAGAGGACCTAGAAAGAAAACAAAATAATTGTAAGTGTACCAGAAAAAAATAATTGTATGTAATTTCAAATGCTCTTACTGTTTAGCCAAGATTAATCATAGTAAGCAGAAATAGATATGGCAGATTGTAACAGATTATTAAATGAAATTGAGAAGGCAGAATGTAAGTATCGATCCGTCTTCTTCTCCTCATTTTCTACATTTACAGTCTGCAACTTCAGAAAATTTTAAGTGCCCTTGTGACAGCTCAGAAGAAGAAAACCAGGTCTGAGAAATTATCAGAGTCAGCAGAAGCTTCAATACACCATGAACCATGAGAAAGTGGTGAATGCACATGTGCGTCCCCTCTGTACCTATGTGGGTACCGAGGGGACCCATCTGTCAACCTGACTTACTACTTTGGGGTATTTTTCCTTGTTAGGGGCCCAGACCTGGGATGTTCCCTTTCATAAACTTGCAAATCATAGAATTCCTTGGATTAGAAGAGACCTTGAAGATGATCTAGTTCCAGCTCTCATGCCATGGGCAGGGACATCTTTCAACAGACCAGATTTCTCAAGCTCCATCCAGTCTGGCCTTGAACACTTCAGGGATGAAGCACCCACAACTTCTCTGGGGAATCTGTTCCAGTGCCTCACCAACATTGCAGTGAAGAATTTCTTGATGTTATCTAGTCTAAAACTGCCCTCTTCCAGTTTGAAAACATTTCCCTTTGTCCTGTAACTCCATATTCTTGTAAATAATCTGCCTCCATCTTTCTTGTAGGCTCCCTTCAGGTACTGGAGGAGCACAACGACATATCCCCGGAGCCATCTCTTCTGCAAGATGAGCAGCTTTAACTCTCAGCCTGTCTTCATGGGAGAGATGCTTCAGCACTTTGAACATCTTCCTGGCTCTTCTCTGTATGACCCAAATAGATCCATATCCTTCTCATGTTGGGGACTTCGGACCTGGATGCAGGACTCCAGGCGGGGTCTCATGAGAGTAGAGGGGGAGAATCACTGGCCGTGTTTCTTTTGACACAGCCCTGGATACATTTGGCTTTCTGGGCTGCAAGTGCACATTGCTGCCTTTTCCTTTGTGACTAAAGTGTAAGGAAATGGAATAGTGAAAATAAAGGCAATTTTTTGATCATGTCAATAGTTATTTCATTGCAGTAGGAAGTACACATTTACTGTATAGCTACCTGAAAATTGCACCTTATTTTTTATCAAATCCTACAGCTTACTCAGGACCTGTATTTATTGTAGTATGACATAAATTCTGTCATGCAGCCTTATATGTCAAAGATAGCGAGAAGTAATCCAAGAGAATGAGTTTGACACCTCTAAAGGAGCTGTGAAAGTGGGATAAAAGCTCTAACGTGCAGTGGGATGAGTTTGCAAGTACAACCTGCACATTGGATAAGATGACATCTTCCTCTGGGCAAGAACTGACCCTCAATGTATGAGTTTATGAGGAATCATATCTAACCATTTTTATCTAACCATTTTTTGAAATTATTTCATAGGGACAAGAGTGGAATATGGATTTCTTTCACATGAAAAAGTGATAAGATGTCTCTGACAGTAACTGCTGTCTAAATCATTATGTAATTGAAATGTTAAAGTGATATGATGGATTTAACCTGTCTGGATGTCACATGCCCACCAAAACTGCTCTATTCCTCCCCATTTTCAAATGAACTGAAGAGAGAAAATATAATGAAAGGGTCATAGGCCAAGAAATGGACAGGAAAACATCACTCACCAAAACATTGTTCACACTCCTGTGCCCCACCCCTTCCTTCTTCTCATGCTTAACTTTATTCCCAAATTCTCTACATGGCTACAGCCAGCAGGACTGCTGTAAGGTCATCTCATTGTCTCTGCCACTTCTGTTCCTCAAGGGGGAGACTACTCATACTGTTCCCCTGCTCCAACATGAGCTCTGTTCCATGGGAGACTGTCCATGAACTTGTCCAGCGTGAGTCCTTCATAAGGGCTGCAGTTCTTCACACACTCCTCCCATAGGGGTCCCTTCCATGTGGTGCAGTCCGTCAGGAATAATTTGCTCCAGTGTGGGTCCTCCATGGGGTCACAAGTCCTAGCATCAAACCTACTCCAGTGTGGGTTTATCCCTCCACAAGTCCATGGTTCCTGCCAGGAGCCAAGCTTTGGACTTTCTATGCATGCATCCTTTGGATACTGGTTGTGCCTCACCATGGTCCATACCACAGGCTGCAGGGGAATCTCTGCTCTGGTGCCTGGAGCTTCTCCTCTCCCTCTTTTTCACCGACCTGGGTATCTGCAGAGTTATTCCTGCCAGAGGTTCTCACTCCTGTCTTGTTGAGCTGCAATTTACTTCTGCACAATGACTTTTTCCCTTTCTGAACTGTGCTATCCCACAGATACTACCATTGCCACTGATGGGCTTGGCATTGGCTCCACTGGACTTAGAGGAAGTTTCTAGCAGCTTCTTACATAAACCACCACTGTAGCCCTCCTCCACCAAAACCTTGACATGAAAATCCAATAGAAGTACCTTATTTTTGAAAAGCTTTGTATGTTGAATGTGGTGGAAAGGAGACAAAGATCTGGCAGAGATTGCTGAGAGTTGTTCAACTGGCTGTGAATGCCCCTAAAAGCGCTGACATGAAAGCCTTTGTGCTGAGAAGTGGCCTCTGATCCAGTCCTAGCTGCCTGGATTTTTGCCTGGCTGGATGGCTCTTATTCCCTTATCTGTTTTACCTCCTCACAGATTCAACAGTTCAGCAAAGGAGTAGAGAGAAGAGCTAAAGCTTAACAGAATAAAGAGAAAAGACTTAGAGGAAAAGGGTAAAACATACGCAATAGGGAAAAATTCAAAGAAAAAAAGGTACTTACACCAGGACAATGGAGTGTGAAGTAAGATACGAAAAAAAAAATAGAAATATAGAGAGAGTTCTTTATTAATAATAAAATATTGTAAGGCTGAACCCCAGAAGAATAAAATTTTAAATTATCAAAAATCTGAACTGATTCTCTATGTACAAATACGAATGAAATCCATATCTTCATATACCAATTTTTAAGTACAATTTCTGCTTACATGCTTAGTGTTTCAGTTTTCAGCTTTTTTCCCTCCCTGCAGCACTTGTCATGGTGCAGGAGATTTAAAAAGGCAAAATTTTTTGGTCTTCTATAATGACTATAGGAAGAGAATTCCTGTATTAAGCCTATACTAATTATTTTTTCACTAGATTCTCATACTATTTGCAGCTTCTCTTTCTGAAAATCCACACCACCTCTGTCAGAGTCTCTGCATTTGCTCTTTATCCTGCAAAAGAGAACAGGCAATTTTTCCCTTGTCCTCTTTATGGCCTGTAGGCCAATCATCAGTTTAGAAGAGATATTTTTTCCTATTCTCAGTCCTTGTTTCTGAAACTCAAGCTCCCCTAGCTGCTGTAAAAAGAATTTGCAGACAGACCAGTTTAGTTTCTTCATCTGTGCTCAGATTCTTTGTAAGAGGAGGATATGAGCATGCTGGCTATAATAAACCCACTTGGGTCTGGAGCATCCCAAGTACAGATGGATTCTGAATAATTAATACTCCAAATCTCAACATGAGTCATTTGAAATTTTCATAGGCTGTAATCTTACCTAAGTTTTCATTGAATTTTACAAGAAGAACAGAAAATGGTGATTCAAATAATTTTTTAGCACAATTTCACAGATTCTGTTATCATAGAAACAAAGATGATATGAGGTCTCAAGTAATTCTCTCAGTGGAAAAGTCCCAGGCCATTCCTTCTACTTAATATTTGCTTCCTTTCTAGCATGTTCTTGTTTCTAAATCTATCTTTCTATTACACTGGACACCTTGAATTTTGTCCTATGCTTGAAAAAAGAAAGCCAATATACTGTTGTGAGTATAAGTGTTTTTCACATTTCATTTTACTGAAATGTGAATTTAAATAAATTAGGTTTTTTATTTAGAAAGAGGTATCAATGAAATAGTTATGTTCCTTTCTCATCTATGTGTTCCTGCTGCTTGGCATAAAATTTATTCAATACTTTCAAATCCAGACAGCTTCTATGAAGATTTACTGGAATAGAAAACTAATCCAAAGGATGTATCTACAACAGTAGTTTTTATAAAGGGGTGGTTTTCAGGCAAAATCTCTGGTTTATTACCACACTTCCTTTTGCACCAATGCCTCGCAACACAAATTGAAGCAGAAGAGACACTCCAGAAATGCTCTCCACCATTACATTCAGTAGGCACTGAGGAACTGAGCTAATAAACCTATGAATTCTCAAAACAATCTGTAATATAATTAATCTTTTTCTGTATTAAATAGGTTGGAGAAATTAGGACACTTCTGGGTCAGAATAAAAGCTTTATTCAAAGCTACCAAGAAATTAATGTTAAAAGATTGGTGTCAAAATTCAAGGTTTTTCTGACCTCAGAGTTATTCTTATACTTTTTGTATTGATACATATATAGGCAACCTGAAATACATTCCAGTTTGTTTATGTAAGTGAACGTGACTAGTAGTGGGATGTGCACAATTAATTTCTTCATAAATATTGCTGTAATGTCAGGGAATTGTTTCCATTCTTACGATTAAGTTAAATTGCAATCCAATTGATTTGAAAATATTTTATTGAGTCTTAAATGGACCCCTTTAAATGGAATACTGCCAGAGAAAGTAACTATGTACATATTAGAAAACAGAAGATATTTCCGATTAATATAACATGGCCTGAGAAAGGGTGACAAAACTCAGTGAAGGCTTGTCACTTTAAAGAATTACTCCAAAGAGAAGCAAGAAGAGAAAGATATTCTGAACTTTTCTTGGAATCTGGATATTTTTATTTTCAGAAAATATAACAGCCAGATCTACAGGCAGTGAGGGGATCACATGGTATAATATTAGCAATTCTGTGGCAAACTTCTCTACTACTTTGCTGTTACTTTTAATTTTCACCTTTGGTCATCAGAAACTCCAGCTAAAAGTTAAATTCTTAGGTATTTTCATACAAGCAGCTGGAAAAAAAACCAAAACAAAACAAAAAAAACCCCCCACATTATCTTGGTTAATGTATAAAAGCCAAGTTTCCCCCAAAATTGAAAATGTTCAGGATTTCTCTTCTACTTTAACAAAAAGTAATATAAATTATAAAATTCCCCATTGATAGAAAAGTTCAGTAATTCTCAACTAGGAAAAAAAAATTATTTTCTTTCAGAAAGATTTTGGGAACTCCTCCTTTCTCATAGTGGACAATGAGAAGGGCCTGGAAGTAGCAAAAGGTCTCTTAACAACAGGAATGCTCTGCATTTCATTGAAGAGGACTAAGAGACTATTTAACCCATATTCTGAAAAAAGGGAGATGAAGCCTTTGAAAAGTTTAGTCAGAAGTCAGACTTTCAAACTCTGTGCATGGACTTGAAAGTACAATGAGGGTGTTTTCAGCCTGACGTCACTGGTACAAAGACTTCTTTTTATAAATTCTGGGTAGGTAAATTAGCAATATGAGGTCACGTTTTCTAAGTCAAACATCTAGATTCTCTTTAAATATATAGGCAAACAAATATTCCTGTGAAATGTTTTGCCAGACTAGTGTATTTCCAGAGAACAAACATTTTCTCTTTGTTGGCTTTCTATCAGATATTACAACTTTTACTGTCTTCCAAGTGTACTATTTAATTAGTCCAAATAAATTTCACTTAAGGTGGAATTCAGCTGTTTGGATTGCAGCTGCTGCTCTGACATCTGTTCAAACCCCATATGTGATGGCTTTGCCTAATGTTGGAGGTAGTAAAATAGTTTTTCATTTTGCTATTTACCTTGCAAACTTCCCTGAACATAATCCAAAAATTCATGTGTATATATATATATATATCAAGTGATGGGGAGACAAGTACCTATTCTAAGATCCAGTGTATTTCTGGCTTTGATGGAACCATCCACCTTTATGTAGGTGAAGCAAAGTCAGTGAAGGTAAAGAGAAAAAAAACTACCAGTTTTCTGCTTTCTGTAGAAGAATAGTTGTTTAGTTTTTATATGTACATATACACACGTATATGTGTGCATGTGTGTTTGCGTATGCATATGCAGGGCTATTCCCATTGTCCTCAAGAGATTTGTCAGTCTGGATGTCAAATAATAGAAGATTTTCTTTACCTAATATTTTCTACACAGTTAGTGGAAACAGATACCTGACTTCTGTGATTTGGCTTCAATGTCAGAAAATGTATCTCTTTGGTTTGCTTTTATTTCCCAGTCATCAGATTTTGACAATAAATCTTAATATCTCCTAGGGCTTTTTGGTTAGTTTGTTTTGGCTTTTGTTTCTCTTGGTTTGGTTTGGTTTGTTTGTTTTAATGAAATGAATAAATCTATTCTCATTCCAGTAAAAAAATGTCAGTTTTATGAGAAAAATTTTGTTCAGACATCAGTATTTATAGTAAGTTGGAAAAAATTCCATCAAAGTTGCCTCCCTTAATTCTCCAATTTTTTTTCTTCACATTTTCATAGGGTTTTTTACCTCCAAATACTACTTGCAAATGCTTCAAAAACTCTTGTAAGTAATGCAGTGTAACAGAACATTGTAATATAACCTGTAGGGTGCAAAATATCAATTTAATATCACTTGGTATATTAGTCCATCCACTTGCATCTTAAAATAAAACCAGGAAATAAAACACACTTACAGAAATACCATACACGGCTCAGAGGAATCCGGGACCAAACAATACTCCAGGCTGATATCACTATTTCTTTCTCTCGAGGATGTATTGGAGTGTGTGTTATGAGCTGGAAGTGCGGGCAAGCACAGGAAGGAGAATTCTTACCAGTGCTGGCACTCTTAAAGAACATTAAAAAGGTAAACCCAAGACATTTATCAAGTATGACTTTAAATTAAAAGAAATAAGTGACTCAAGAATCCAGAGGGTGATATTATAAACATGATGGCTGAGATTTAATTTGTCTTATGGACCTGCCTAGGAATATTTTTTTATCCATCAGCTACAGAGGATGGGTCATCTAACTCAGTCTTTCCTTTAACAATTAAGGATCATCAGTTATGCCCTATCAGCCCTGCTGCCAGTAAAGACCTTTCCCAGATTTCAGTCTTACAAACAAGACATTAAGTAGCAGAAAAATATTCATTTTATTTATCCTCAAGGAGTGAATATTTGCTTCTTCCTTATCCATAAACACTCCAAAGTTAGTTAGCTGCCATAGGAGTCTTCCTCCTCTGTATTATTACTTTTAATTATTAAGATTATGTATGTTACTTATCTTGTGTCTCAAGCATGTGTCATCTTCTAAGAGTTGTTGTTATTGCTGTTATCACTAATGTGTCACATATAAAAAATGTAAATAGTCCTATTAAACAACAAGAGAAATGAGAAATGAGACAAAGCCAGTTTTAGCATCATGCAAGGAAAACAAAACAAATTCCTTTGTCTGCATTGTCATTAATTTCCGGTTTTGATAGTTGCAAACTTACATTTTGGAATTAACTTTAGTATATTCATCAGAATGCAGTAAAAAGAGCATGATACAGAGGGTGTCAGTTTTCTCACAGAATAGACAGAATGTCTTTGACTTAGCAGTAGTTCAATAACTGAAACTAAATCCATATTTTTTTTAATAACTGGACCCCCATAAGACCCTCTAAGAAGACACTAAAGAGATATATATTCCTATATAACAGTATATTTCATTTCTCATGTTGAAACCGAATCCTGTGTTTACATCTTGTGCACAAATCAGAGAAAACACAAGGGTACAAAAAAAAAAATAAAAGCCAGGAAAGATCTCACAACAAAAATGTTCCTCATGGTACAGTAACCATTTAAATGATATACTTTTTTTTTCCTGATCATGAGTGTACTGCAAATATGAAAAGAGTTCATGAGTATAAGAACAGTTTTTTTAGCAAAGGAAAGAAATTTGAAAATAATCAGAACTGGTTCAGAACTGTTCATTTATTAAGTGACAGGAATCTAAAATTAAGAGGATTTTCACTGCTTTGATGCCAACAATTATAAATCTTTGTAGGATTTTGAGTAAGTATTTTCTTATTCATAAAACTTAGTTTAAGAATCCAAACAGAAAAACCTAAAGAACTCTAAAAATTCTTTAACAGCTAGTCAAAAGCTGTCTGGGAAACCTGCTATTGTCCTCAGGTGGCACTGCTAGAGCAGGAGGATTGGAACAGAATACTTTGAACTGTCTCTTCTAGTCCCAGTCATTCTGTGATTCTATGAACCTTTCTGGTGTATGCAAACATATTAACAAACACAAATAAAATATTTAAAATTTGCATAATTAAAAAAAAATAGATTACTAATAAATGAAAAATCAGAGAAACTGGAGAGGATGACAAAATGGTGGAAGCTTGGAATCTACATGTGAAAAGTTAAAATACTATTAGATCAGAAAAAAATTCCTATAAAGCTAACAAATTTGTTCCAAAAAGAACCTTCCACAAAAATACTTAGCAATGTCAGGTTAATGCTTCAATAGTAAACAAAGGCAAAATTTATGGGCTGTACTCTATTTAAGCTTTAAAATTCAGAAAGCCTCTCTTATGTTATGTATAAAAGTTTAGTCAAAATGCACAAAACACATCCTGGTCTCCTGGGATCTATATAATGGCATTGGATTTTGGGTTTTTATTTTAAGGCATTTAGCTAGTGAGAAAAAGGAGAGGATGACTAAAAAAAACTGCATAAGGTTAACCTCAAGCCACCATCATTTGCATGAGGAAATGGAGAATTGAAGGTAGAAGTGAAAAATATAAGTCCACCACTACTAGAAAATTTTCATAATTTTTAATATCTATCCTCCTAAAGGCCATTTATTAAAGAAAAAATTTCCTAAATAGCTGATGTACTTTCCAATAGTTTCTCCATCGACAGCAATTTCATCATTTTATAATGATGAGAAACAATCTGGAAAGGCTCTACTGAAAAGAAGTAAAATGCACTAAGGTATTTTAAAGATGGCTCTCCATATAGCTTTGACAAGAATAGTAGGAAAAATAATAAAAAAAACAAGTGCTTGGAGTTTTTTATCTTTTATCTTAAAGTAATTTTTAAAGGTCATAATTTTGTGAGAAGGAAGCCTATGAAGCTATCAGAATAATTTCATAATATGCACTTTATTAGATTCAACATAGGGTAATCTAGTATAGAAAAATTCTCACACATGTGTTCATAAACCTGTCATTTCTGTATGTTCACCACTGATTGCAATGTTATTGCTTTACACTTCTTCAATACCAATCATCTTTGAATCTCAAAAAACTTTGTGAACATTAATGAAAGAATATAACAATGAAATGTAAGTTATTTCAAATTATTTTTTCTTTCATGTTACCATCTGTACCTGCTCGAAGAAAGTACCATATCCCATGATGTGGTTTTCTAAATTTTTGGTAATAGTACATCTAATATTATATTAAATATTGTTTAAATTTTGCTTAGCACTTGTGTGATAACACTAAAAAGTTTAGAAGGTTTAGACAAAGTTTTTCTCAGGAAAGTGGTGTGCTTAATTCAGAGCTTTAAAGAGGCAATCTCTTCTTGATTTGGGGTCATATAAACTTTGGATTCTTCCTGGTTTCAACAGTGTGATGGAATCTTCTATCAGAGAGAAGATAAAGATACACACAAACACAAATACATATACAGATAACCATATGAATAGAAAATTGTTACAGAATCTTTTACAGCCACTCACATGTCGTCAAGGAAAAATAATATAAAGAATTAATAGTTCTTAATCTGAAGAAACTTGGACTCATGTCTTTCATATTTTAATAAAATTATATAAACAGCTTTTAAAATAAAATTATCCTTGAGATTTTGTCTTCTTCTATTTTATTGGGTCGTATCTCTATTTAACATTCATTTGAGCAGTGAAAATGCAAGATGTTCTGATGGTCAGTGTATCAGGCTGAATGTTAAAGGGAATAAAAATCACAGCAGCCATGCCTACAGGAAAAAAGAAATTGTGATTTCTATTATAATTGTGTCAGAAAATATTTTGACTCATGTTTAGAAAGCACAGGCTGAAGTTTCCGTGTAGTCACTGAAAATAGTGCAAATATGCTGAGCTCAGTGGGGTGGCATAGTCTTGCTGCTTGTAGAATTAGGTCTCGTGACTACTGTGCATCATAAATGATAAATATATAATTCATAAAACAGTGCTATTGTGTTTGATTTACAATGTCTAACTTAAAAGAATTAAGATCTTTAAAACACCAGACCTTCAGTGCAAAATAAATGGATATAGGATAACCAGTTCTTATAGTGGTTTTCATGTAGTTGTTTGCATTTGGCGGTACCTTCTTTACTGGCATATTTAATTAGCCTATTCAGAATAAAAGCAATGTGGGCACACCTATCTCATTTCTGACTTCTATTATGCTTTTTCAGGATGATAACAACTGAAAATATAGTTAACAGCCTGTCAGTGAACACAGTGATTATGTTGATGACCCCTGCTTAACAATAAAACATTGCAAGATTGAAAAGTCGGCTGTGGACACAATATTAAGGTGATAATAGAAGATTTATGCTGGTTATCTGGGGGGGTGTTTTGTTAGTACACCTCATCCAAAGACACAAATTTTTACATAATCAAAGAATCATACAATATCCTGAGTTGAAAAGGGCCCACAGAGACCATTAAATCAAATTCCTCAAGAATCACACCCTGTCCCTGAAAGCATTGTTCAAGTGCTCCTTGAGCTCCAGCAGGCTTGGTGTTGTGACAACTTTCCACTGTTTACATGCCAGAACACTCTCTGGTTGGAGAACCTTTTCCTAAAATTGAACCTAAACCTTCCCTGATATAGTCCTATAATGCAAAATAAAACCCCAAATAATCAATATTAACCAAGTTGTAAAAATTATTTGTGGTAGCTCTGAGTTACTGAGGCTGCAAACAGTTAATTTACAAAGATTGATCAAGTGAATTAGATATTTGGTTTAATAATTAATAAGTTCTGTCTTACACTCTCTGTAATGCATTTGATTTCATTAAATGCCCTTGTATAAATTTTAGCTTAGAAAATATTGCATCCTATTTTATCTTCTGCTAAAATCATTATTTCCTTCTTTCCCCTCTGCCTTTTTGTTTCTTATTGATTTTATGTTACATTTAAAACAATTTTTTTGCATTTAACCTCTAAAAGAAACTGAGTTGGGACATTTGCATTGGTTTTCCATTTGGAAATAACACAGGTGTGAATAAGACAATTCATAGTTGGGAAATTTTGAACTAAATGCCTAGTTGCAGGAATTAAATATGTGCTCATTAAATTAGGTAGAGCTAGCTTCACAGAATCACAGAATGATTCAGCTTGGCAGGGACCAGGGATGATCATCAAAACCCCCTGCTCAAGGATGTTCACCTACAACCATGTTCAAACAGCCTTTCAATGGAAACTTCAAAACTCTAGGGACAACCTGAGCCAGTGCTCACAGTGAAAAACTGTTTCCTGATGTTCAAGCAGAATCTCCTGCATTTCAGTTTGTGCCCGTTGCCTCTTATCCTGTCACTGGATACCATTGACAAGATCTTGCCTTGATCCTCTTTGCACACTACATACTCATGGGAAAAGAAAAGGGAAAGGGGAAAAGGGAAAAGGGGGGAAAGGGAAAAGGGGGGAAAGGGAAAAGGGGGGAAAGGGGGAAAAAGCAAAAGGAATGTTTTTTGCTTTTAAGTATTTAAATATGTTTATTTATGGAAAAGGAAGAGAAAAGCTAAAAAGAGGAAAAGAACCATGTGCAATTGTGCGTACATAAAAACTAGAGGAGCCACATCTTACCTGTGTGCAAATGACCAGAACAGCAAATTTTTGTTGCAAGAACACTTCTGAGCATGGAGCATAAAAACATTATGTGGCATTGTCTGGGTTTTCAATTCTTTCAAAATAGTATTATTTTTTCCAGCCAGCTTCTGTATCAAGATGTAGAAGAAGACATTGAAATTATTGCCATCTTACATGATTAATTCAAGTTAGAAGTTGGTACTTCCAGGATTTTATGTGCCAAAACCTTAAATTTTGAAGGATCAAATGATCTGTTTTGTGTAAGTGTTTAAGCATGGGAGATTTCCAGTGCCAGTGCATCTGCAGCAGTCCATTGTACTTAAGCACATAAAAATTTTCCAAAGGTGATATTCTGATATGACATTAGGGGGAAAAATCCATAGTGAGCATAGTCAGACTCTGGAAAGGATTTCCCAGAAAGGCTTCAGAATCTCTTCTCTTAAAGGTATTTGAAACTCAACTGAACAAAGACCAGAGGGACCTCTGAACAGCCAGTTGAACCAGATTATCTTGTCATTTGGAAGTCATTCCGAGGTTATATTATTTCAAGATTCTCTGTCCAACTAGCAACTATTTCAGCATCTATGGACTTTTCAGTTCCTAAATTTAAATATAATATTTGCCCTAACCCTAATAGTTTCACTATTACACATCAAACTTTTTCATAAGATGGACCAGTTTTAAAAAGTATATGGACTTTACAATGGCTAAATAATTGCAGTGTAAAAATTATTACAGCGTTTTTGGTACTTCCCCTAATTATCACTTCTGGAATATATTCATAAAAAATGACTCTCATATATTATTAATCTAACTCCTCTAATTACATTCATACATAAGTAATTATAAATGTTAACTTTATTCATTAAATTGAAAAGATTGAGAGAATTGCTGACATTCAAAGAAGTTTCACAAGATTATTTCAGCAGCAGCAGCTTAGGTAAAAAATGTATGTAGAAATCTAAATTAATTACTGGTATTTAATTGTTATGTTTATTTCTTGAGACATCTTCAGAATGAAATATATGTAAAGCTTTCTGGTTTTATTAGGAAATCTTCTCTTAGAAAACTCCCTACTACATTCTTAGAATAGTTGATAGGTTTTCCTTTTATTGTATGACAATATTTATATTTTTCAATAATACTTTTTCACAAGATTTTTTCCTATTGATTAATTAAATACAATCTTAGGAATCTTAGCCACAAAATCAGAGGCTGGAATTGAAGAGAAATAAAAGAAATATAGTCAAGGACAAAGACAAATATAGCATGGGACCATTTCATTTCTCTAGACTCTTCCCTAAAGACAAGACATGTAATTTCAGCTAGAGCTGTGGTATTTAAAGCAGAATTTCCTTAGCTTTGGTTCAAAGATGTAAACAAGACAAAGTAATCTTCCTTTGTCAGCAGCAGAGGAGGCGGTGATACAACACAACATTCCATATTGTTTCTCACATCTCTGACTACAACATCAAGAACAGCCAAGAACCCATTTCTTTTGACTGGCTCTACCTTGCCCTCTTTCCTGTAGCTGGTGCACAACATGTAACTTCTGTTTCAGTCTCCAAGGAGAGGGTAGGAGACGTGGGAATTGGTGTAGGAATTGGATTATGGAATAGAGCCCTGGGACACAAGTTTAAAGCAAAGGGATAAAGAACAAGGACTATTCCCAGAGAAACTCTGACTTCAGCTTCTTAGAATATACACTGCCATATGATCCAAGCCCCATTTCTAGCACAGCCATTCCTTTTCTGACATACTCAATGGATGCTCTAAAACTTCCAACTCACAGACTATGAAACGTGATTGGATAGTGCCACCAAGCAAAATTTTGCTGCCTCTGTTGGAAGGAAAGAGTTCAAAGGTGAAGAATGGCAAGGAGGATGGTAGCTGGTAGATTCCCTCAAGTGACCCTGGGAATGTCACTCAACTGACAGCTGGGAATGCCAAAGCCTGAAGAATAAATGTGGGAACCCCCAACATTATGCCTACTGCTCTTTATCCTCTCTTTTGAAAAGTAGAATCTCTGTGTAGAGATAACAGGTGATTATGGAGGCACTGTCATGGACATGCTTGGGCTCTCTGTCTTGGGGATCATAAAAAGCACTGGAGAGATCAGAGCATGGTGGTAAATTGAATGTGTGCAGGCCTTCAAAAAATGTGTGCAAACAGCAGCCTTGCCAGCTCCCAAGATGAAATGATCCTGATTGTGCTGGCATTCCTGCTCTGGTGCCACTTCAGGATCTCTAGTTAGTGAGGTAATGAAATAAATTTACTTTTTGCATTTCAGTAGTGTTTTTTTGGGTTTTCTGGCTGCCTGCATGTGTCAACTCCAAATATTCTGATTCTTACTTATTTCTACTGTTCATAGACCTAATTCAGCAAAGGACTTCCATTTCAGTGTTCACTTTAGCACATGTTTAAATTTAAGAATACTAAATACTTACATAGCAATTAGCTCTAAGTGGTGCTTTAACTAAATATCTGCTAACCTCTAGCTTAACTTCTGCCTGAGACTGATGTTTTGCCTGGGAAAATATTCCCTGAACTTCAGAAGAGTTTCACTGTGTTGTAAATGAAGTTAGTATTTGACTTTGATGAAAGACTGCAAAGAGGTTGTAGAAATAAATGAAATGTCTGACTCCAAAAACATCAGTGAAAAAAGTATATATAATGGATGAAATTCTGGCTTCACTGAAGTCAAAGACAAAATTGCTATAGAATGCAATAGAGTAAGGATTTCATGTCACATCTTTAGACTCACTGTCCTGGACAGAGCATCAGGCATCTGACTCCTCTCTTGTCCCTTGTGTTGAATCGTGCTTTATAAATAGACCAGATGTAGTCAATAGCGCCATTTGAAGAAACGCATCACTCAGCATGAATAAAGGTGATCAAGAAGCAGCTATTTTTACTAATGAACATGTTTTTAACTGCCAGATACAGACTTAACAAAATTACAGTAAATAGGGGATATTTTTGCAAATAGAAGTAATTATTTTTTTAAAATCCATTTTTGCTGAGGCTAACTAAGAATATACAAACATTAATTTTTTTCACCCTGCAAAATTATAAATAGTGAGATACAATATTTTGCTCCACTTCACAAAAAAGTTAATATAAAAAGCCTATTACATAAACTAATTATTACATAAATTATATATATATAAAATAATGTAAAACTAATAGATATATGGAATAAGGTATATGCTATATAGGATAAATATATATAAATAATATGATATGAAACTATTATATAAACTCTTCAGAAAAGAAACACAAGCCTATTATATAAAATACAAAGGCAAGTGCCAGGTCCGGCACTCGGGGAGGAATAATCCCAAGTACTAGTACAGGTTGTGGGCTGAGCTGCTCGAGGGCAGTTCTTCTGAGAAGAACCTGGGGGTATTGATGGATGACAAGTTGACAATGAGCTAACAGTATGCCCTTGTAGCCCATATTTCAGCAATGTTAGATGAATTTAGAAAATACTTTTATATTTAATATCTCTAAATATAGAAGAAATGTTCCATGAGTACAAGAGTCCATGTCGTCAACACTGGAGCTACTCAGGTCTCAGTAGGTTCTATAGTGTCCAACATTTTGTGCAATGTTTTATACATTTCACTCTAACTGAACAATTGAGCTATATCCATAACATTCCTGTTGGCTTGAAATGGGACTGGCATCATCATCTGAATGATGGAGCAGTCTCTTTAATTAGTGTGTCGGGGATGCAAAACTGAGACTGGCTGATTTGCCAGAGGGTCGTGCTGACATGCAAGAGACCACAACAAGCTGACAAATGGGACAACAGCTTTCTCAACAGGACAGTTCAACAAGGAAGTGTGCAAAGTTCTGTATCAGGGAAGGAACAGGTCATGAACCAACACAATCTAGTAAAACACCTTTGCAGAGAACGACCAGAGGCTTCTCCTGCACACTTGTTGAACATGAGCCAGCAAATTACCCTGTGACAAAGAAGACAAATATTGCTTCAGCTGCAGTAGTAAGAATGTTTCCAGCAATGTTCAAAAACTGACTGGACACTGTCCTGGACAGCTTGCCTTACTTGAGTAGATGATCCTCCTTGAAGAGGTTTATTTGACCAGATGACCTCCTGGAGCCCCTTCACAACTCAGTCATTCTGAGATTCCATGATTCTGTGATAACACTTCTGAAAATATACAAAAATAACATTTATATCCATTCCACTGTAAATATTACATTATTTATTATATAGCATAAATATTATATATTCTAGAACAAATATGATGTGTATTATTTTAAATATGTGCTACTAAAATGATTTTATATTATCTTTTTGCATAAATTAAAATCCATGCCAGTTCTTTGCTGGTTTTGTTCCTGTTTTGGAAAGTCTGTACCAGATTTATTTTTTAACAAATAAATGTACATATGCTAAAGCTACTGTTTATTTTTCCTAAATTCACACATCAACAAAGAAACAAAGTGGTTTCTTTGGGTCTAAGGTTTAAAAACAGGAAAAGCTTTAAAGGAAGACGAATAGGAGTCAAAGAGAGTCATGATGACCACGGAAGCAAAGACAATGCTTTGCTATTTTCTCTAATAGCTCTAAAATTGAAAGTGAATTGCAAAGAGTAGGAGCATTATACCCTTCATAGTAATACATTAAAATCTTATGAGTTATTTTATGTCTTGATATAATAATCAAGCATTTTAGTTAGCTCTGTGAAAAGTAAAAGAGATTTTCTTAATGAGAAATCTCTATAATGTTATACAAAAGAAGAATATTACCAGAATATGAAAATATCAAGCTGCTGTAATTGCCCTTACAGGGGGTTTAAGCTCAGCTAGCTCAGACCCTGAGCAATACAACGGGACACTAAGGTAGCTAGAATGAGAGACAGCTCGACACCTTCCTGGCAGTAAAAGTTTTAAGAGTTTAATGGCAAATAAGTCCCGAGGGAGCAGGGAGAGTAGGGGGGAGAAGGAGAGCCACGAGGTGTAGAGGGGGAAGGGACAAGAAGAAAGCAGGACAGCAGAGAGAAAGTCAGGAAGGCAAAGAGACCGGATACCTGGTGTGGGTCACTTTTATACCCAGGGGAAAAGGGGAGGGGGGAGCTGGCCAAGGGCCAATGGGAGACAATTGATGGGACAGGAAAGGGGAGGGGCTTTAACCTGAGACAGTGAGGGGGAAAACAACTATTACAGGGGTTACATGGGGCAAACCACATGATACAAAATCAGTGATACATTAGTGCAATACAACATCAAGTGATGGGAAAAAGACAAAAAATAAAACTGCTTACAATTTTAATTTTCAGTAGAAACTGCAGTGAAATTTCAACATTGCAGAACATTAAAAATCTACTTTAGCTGCATGAGTGCATATGGATGTAACACATGCAATATTGTGCTAGAAGCCCCGGCAAAAGAAGGGTTAGTGTTGAACTCATCTCACTGAAACAGCCAACAGTTTATAAATCCCAGGTTTACTATACTATCTGATTTGTGTATTTATTATAATTATCAATTTTTATGACGTTATTCATTGGACCTGTATTTTGGACATATACCTTATGTGATTAATCAGTATAATTTTGAAGGTACTTTCTGGAACTACCTGTCATTAAAGCCAGTGATGGTTGTATTAAATATTAGGCAGAAAGTATAGCAGAAAAAAATAAAGGAATTTCCTTTCAATCTTTGGTATTGCTTTCTACCTCGACCCTTATTCTCTCAACCATTTTTTACCTTTGTAGCCCAGTCCTTTTTCCCCCCAGCTTCTTGGACCTTGGTGAAGTTTAACTTTCCATAGCCTGAATGTGTTTTTAAGGTAGGCATAAAGAGTTAAAGAGAAAACAGTTGATCTTATTGTTAAGAACTGATAGGTATTCAGCAACTTGTTTGGAAAACAAAGCCAAAGCTGTGTTAAAATCTATTTCCAGTGTTAGAAATGATGGTGGTACCAGAATGAACAACAAATAACTCTCAGAGAACATAATGAGCAAGATTCTAGTTATTTGTGGTTTGTTTGTTTTTAACAAACAAGAATTTTTGCATGCACAACTCTTTAGCACTTCCAGAAATATGCTGCATTCTGCCTCCAAGGGTATGCCTTGAAATAGCAAAATGTGGAGAGAAAAATATCCTTCTGCCTGTCCTTCAAGGGATACGGTCCACAGATCTGTTACAATGAATACTTCAGCTTGCTCACAGGCTTTGGGCAGAACCAGACCTGACAATCACCTGTCATGAAATACTTCCTAAAGCATAGAATAATTCATATCTACTTTTCTAAATTACAGAGACTGTTTTAGTATATGCTGTGGAAAATACACAATAACAGCTTCTACTCTAAAACATAATAACTTTCACCTAAATATGTTCATAAATCTAAATATTTCAATAATATTTTCTAACTTTTTGTTGCATTAATTATTTATATGGAGAATACAGTGTATCTGTAGTTTTTCTTACATAAAGAGAAAAAAATTTTTAATTAGTATCTTTATTGTCTTGTATTTTATTATGAAATCCACAGACACATTGTAGTAGAATTTTTGTGGGAATGATGTCATATCTTTATGTGGACTCCTAATCTTTAAATATAGGCATGAAAATTCCTTAGGTAACATAAATCTTTCTTCTACTTTCTCATGAACACTAATGTCTGTGGAAGAATTCTCTTAAAGAACAATAAACAGAATAGGTTAAGATCAGAAGATCAATATACACATACTGCTGAATTAATAGGTATTTGCTAGCTCTCAAAAGAGGCCACATAATTACTCTGCTTTAAAGAATGACTTTAAAGCTCAACTGAAGGAGAAACTGAATCTGCTTATGTAATCAATGCCATAATACTTGCGAAGGACTGCTTGTCTAAACTGAAAGTACAAGCTCAGTGCATATCTCAATTTAAACAAATAGACAAAAGTTTCGGTTATAATGGTGCACAGATTGAATATGATTCTCCATTCACATGCCAGATAAAACCATCTGGCACAGTATGACTCATGGTCCTGCAGACAAATTCTCTTACCTCACTGAGAAATGCCTAAATAACACACTCAATTTACCTAGTAGGGTTGATCTCTAATCTGCACTGAGTTCAAACATTTCCTGTGGGATTTTTAGGACACAACTACTTGGTCAAGGTCAAACTAATAACAGAGAGTAAGCTGAGAATTAAGCAGTACAAACAATCCACACCAACACTACATCCTGTTTAGCTTACAGTTAAAGGTATAAATGTGCACATGTGAGTCTATTAGGATGCTTGTCATAGATAAGTATACAAACATATTCTGTAAAGATGTCATAACGTGCAGAATGACTGCTCAAGGACATACTGTTTATGCTTAGAGTTTTGGAAAGTACATGCTCCCAAGGCACATATGTCTGTAAGGATTGTGTAGAACTTTGTTTCTTTACTAGGCTGAAAACATTATCTCTGAAAGACACGCTTTTTTGCTTTGACACTTCTGTGTAATCAGAATGATGTCCTTCTGGAGAAACTTGGGTTCATTTCTTTACTAATTTAACAAGGTTCTGCTTCAGCCAGTGGGATATGTTCTTTTTATTGATTTACCTTTTGGGATCATCAAAGGCAACAATTACCACATACACTCATAAAGATACAGTATAATCTTTCTGTGGTGCTTGGGCATATAAGGCTGTAGAGTTAAGTGAATAAAGCTTGAAAACAATAGCATTTATTGTTAGAAAGATAGAGAGTAACTGACTTTCTATTCCAATCTTTCATATTGTCCAGCTGCTCTGGTACAGTCAGATCCTACCCTGAAGGATAAACAAATCTTTTATAGACTGTCCTAATAAAATTGGGAGGTGACATGTTGTACCTTCACAGTCTGGTTCTAGGCTCACATCTCTTGCACCTATGCTGGACCTAACAGGGAAGGCTATGCAGAGTAGATATAATCTGGAAATCTCTCTAAACCCTGGAATCTCAGAGCTGTAAACGGAGGCTTTTTAAAGAAGTGCATACTAAACCTGTCTGAAAGGGAACAGAGAATCCTAACAGCTAAATTCTGTAAAAGTGAAGAATGGGGCCCAAAAAAGAAAAGAATCTTGATAAAGAAGAAACCTATGAAATACTTTTCTGTATCACTATTGCTCATGTTCAGTTTATTGTTTAGTCCAAAATCATAATTCTCAACTATGAATTCTACATATTCAAACCCAATTTACAATAACATGATAAAATCAGAAAAATTTACATGTATATATAGTTGACATCACCAACTCACCTACAGGAATGAGGGTGTGCCAGAACGATTTATCTGAGAGTGTTTTCATCAACCATGACCCCTAGGCAAACATTCTTTGTTGAGGGAGCATTCTCTGATCCTACCAATCTGGGAGACATCAGTCGGCATACATTCTTAGGTAGCCCATTTTCTGCAGCTGATTTACAGGAAGATTTCTACATTAACTCACTGTCTAGTTTAGATATCCTTCTGGATATCCTTTAAGTGTCACCAAAAAGACATTAATTACACCTGCATAAATGCCTTCTCAAATCCATAGAAAAACCTGATTTAGTAACTTGTTTTCTATAGCTTGTGTCATCCTACAATGGCTGATTGCGGTCTTCTCTGCCTCTCTTTACAAATGAACTTTAAATGTACACACATTCCCTAGACTCCTTTTTAATCATTCTTGGCAATACAGCTGTTTACGGGGCTAGCTATTGTGATGTTTCCTTGCCACATTTGTGTCTGGGTGCTGTAGGAATGTTCTATAAGTTCCTGACTCATCCTTCTTGCCTTATTTCTGTATATAGTTTTGATCTAATAGTGTGGAATACTTCACAACCCTATCAGAAAAACACCAAGGTACATTAATTTAAAAAAAACAAACCAAAAAACAAACACATCCAAACAACTGCTGTAAGTATATTTTCAGTTATTTACATTAATTCATAATATTTTCTGTAGTTTTACCTTCTTAAAAGTTAGGAGTTAGAGCTATCTAATTCTAGGCCTTTCAGAATTGTTTTGGCATTAATTCTTATTAGAAATCTAACCACCTTTTCAAAGAGACTAATACTTTATTGTATTTTAAGATTACTGATAGAACCTTAACAATAGCACTATGGCTGTGGACTGTAATTATTGATAATTGTCACTGTTTATGTCTAAAATTGTCTGTTTATACAACACAGCAAAATCTACAGAAATAGGTTTAATATGTATTGACTTGTTGAGGCTTCGGATCAGTAAAAAAAGGATAAACCCCTCTTGCCCCAATATAGTTAAGTAAAATTTAACACTAAGTAATGGTGCTTTCTTGCAAGATTCTGGAGTTCATGTACAACAATGTTTCTTTTAAAAATAGGCTTCATATCAAGACTATCTTTAAAATGTGTTATGCTTAAAATATGTCAGATATGACTATGCTTAAAATGTGTCAGAAAGTATGCATCCATTAAACTAATATAGATATGCCACATTCTTTCCACAGTGTTTCTTGACATCTCAGCTCTCACTGGTACTTTTCCAGCGTGGCAAGGTTGGTCAGGTCTGAAGTTGGTATAAATGAAATAAGGAAGTTCATCCCACTGTTAAAAAAAAAACACATTGATCTGATTGAAAACCTATTCCACCATCCCTTCTCGTAAGGAAGATCAGATAACTAAAGCTAATATAAAGAGCTGGTTAATAACATCTGGTGGAGAATATTACTATTTCTCGAAGACAGAGAACAAGGAAAGGACTCTTTGAATCTCTTCCCCTCCCCCTTCCATTTTTCTTTATCTTTCCCTTTCTCTCTTTCTCTTGATCTTTTCTTTTGCTTCTTTCAAGCCAGGGAAGGACTTAGTATTTCTCCCTCCTCTGTTGCCACCTAGAGGGGAGCAGCGGGAAGAGCTGGAGCCAGAACGCACGAGGGTAAAGCCGGGCATGGTCCAAGAGGACAGGAGCTGCCAGGAGCTGGGT
Source organism: Polioptila caerulea (assembly GCA_013397295.1). Classification (NCBI taxonomy): domain Eukaryota; kingdom Metazoa; phylum Chordata; class Aves; order Passeriformes; family Certhiidae; genus Polioptila; species Polioptila caerulea. The sequence continues at coordinate 246,448 of VYXF01002735.1, read as the reverse complement.
GGACGAACCCGTGTAGGGAATGTGGGAGCACATGCGCTGGTGGATGCACAGATGGGAAACAGCCCCCACAGCGGAGGCTTTTAGTGCACAAATTCTCCACAAAGTCCAGACAGGGAGAGCTCAAATGTTAGTTCCTCATCTATTCATTAACAATAATATTGTTCCTGAGAAAGCTCTAATCTATGTGCTTACAACCAAGGGATTGACATGCATTATGTACATTATAGTTTTAATCTAAGATACAGACTCACATGCTGATATGTCTGAGGAGCCCAAAGAAGCTGTGCAACAAAGACTTCTGCTGCTAGCAGCCTGCATCATAGGTTAATACTGTTAAGTAAAGAGGATAGATTAATTTATAATAAAAAGGATCAAGATAATACAAGCAAGTCAAGAATCATACCAGAGATAAACAATTCGACTCGATTTTTTTTACAGCAACTGGAAAAGAAATCTTAATTGGCCTGTTTCTACCACAAGAAAAGGCAATTTGAAATACTTTACCATTTGGAAGAATCCATTCAGCTTCTGTCCAGATTCCAAAGGCAGAAAAATCAATGAATGTAGATACCAGCGCGATTTGGTAAAATATCTTCACAACACCAAAAATGTTAGAAACAATAACAAAAACCCCAAAATGCTGAACAGCTGAGGGGATGCTGTTTTCTACCCCACAGGTATCAGAAATATCTCATATAATCAATGTATGAAGCTGTATCATGCGCTCATTAAAAAAAAAAAACCCAAAAACCAAAAAACCTCAATATGTTGCATTCACTGATTTGAATATTAACACTTTCCAGTTTTGTAGGAGTAGGAAAACTCTTGGTGTATCTAATATTATTGTTATTGTCACTGATAATGTGATATTAATAACTGTAATTTAGTGGAATCCAATTTTAAACTGTAAGTTTTAAAATTCAAACATCTTGTACCTCCACAAATGTTTTCTAAAAATGCATTTTCTCTTTTCAAGTCCAATTTGTTCTCATCACTTAATCTTTCATTGAAAACAAAAATTAGACATAGACTTAAGTAAATTTAACACCCTTTAAAAATTTTGTATATGTCTTTCAGATTAAAAGAGAACACTCGAAAACTCTATACAAAGTAATCTATATTTTATAAAAGTGTGCTGTGCTTTGGGCAGTGTCAAACACTTTAAATTCAAATGTCTGACAGGAGTGTTAATGGGTTGAATGCCATCAGATTTGCAGTTTATAGTAGAGAAGCAAGTTTGAGTTCTTTTTTAAAACAAATTGATATTTAACCTTTACAGCTATTCAAGGCCTCCTATTGCTGACAGTTGCACTTGTTCCACGTTGGCTGAATTTTAAGCAAGTCAGTAATACTTCAGGTTTTATCGCAGCTATTTACTAGAGTGCAAACAGTGACCTCCACATGACAGCAGCAGAAAAACGTCTTTTTGAGACATTGAGGCTGTGTTGCATACACTATGCTCAGCTCCTTAAAAGTACTTTGGCAGTTCAATAACTAACATCTTCTGGACTACTTTTTCTTCTTTTTTTTTTTTTCAGTTGAACTATAAGATTCAGATCAGAAGCTCAAGCTCCTTATGAGATTTGTATGTTTAATACAAAATTTGTAAACAACTGGTTGTCTCTGTATATTATCAAGGACAAATAAAAAACAACAGAAAAATAGGCTCAGTTTATGGAACTATCAAGTTGAACGGTGCTTAAACTTACAGCAGTTTTTACTTTGTTCCAGTACTTCAGACAACTCTAAGCAAGCTAAAATTTTTGCACAGCATGATGGAATACAGACATGGCACCTCAGTCCTGCATTTGCAAAAAAACTTCAGGCTTCAGGCTCATTATATTGGCTTCCTCAGATTTAGTTTTTTTCTGAAATAGTCTTCTAAAAGGCTAAGTAGAGTAAATAATTTATTAGAATGGAGGTTACTAAATTTATGAAAGGAATTTTGCATGATTATGTCTGATAATAAGAAGGCACACTATTTAATGGTCTAAGATCTACTTTCCTTTTGAGGACATCTGGCCTGTGACAGTGAAGGTTCATATCATTTTTCTAGTCCAGATTAACTCATTACTAGGAGTTTTTTTGAGTTGTCTTACATGAGTTTACAAATGCCTAAGAATTAGGACCTCCTGGCATGACAGAGGAAAAGAATCCTGTTCCTATTTGAGCTTTCTAACTGAACAGATGTTCTGGTGTGTGCTTTTCCTAAATACACTACTTGAAATCTATCTGGTGACTGGAGCAATACAGAAGAACAAGTATTTAATTTATGATAGCTTGTTTCATAAGAGTATTTGATAATCTGATTGTACAAATAATCTCTCTAAAACAAATGCCTAATTTCTGTGTCTCAAAGACCAAGAAACCATTGCAGTGTCTGAGATACATTTTTCAGGGTATCAAACACCAAGTCTTCTGTTGAGAAAGACATGTCTCCAAAGAGTTAGTCCTGGTTTCTACATGCTGAACAAGGGATTATCCACTACTAATAGGACAAACATGGTGTAAAAGTGTATTTCTACCTATGCTTAAGGCTAGTATTTTTAATTGTTTCAGTTGTGAGTAACTTTGCAAGATAAAGGGAAAGACAGTTATCCTAATAATTAGACTTTTTTGGTTTTTTTAAGCTTATGAACTTGACTTAGATTCTTTTATTAATGATCCTTAGCCAAGGATAATCTGGACTCCTCTCTTTAAGTGAACATAAAAACACAGTTCACTTTTTTATCCATCACTACTACTGTAGAACTACTCCTCTTTTGAATAGTTAGAACACTTGCCCAGGAAATAGGAGATATGTTCAGTTTCCTTTTCAGCTTCATCTCCTACTTCACAAGGTCATGCTCACTCTGGTGGATTACAGAACAAGACAAACTGAAAAGAGAAAATGAAATGCTCCTCTTGTGTTAGCTCACTGCAGGCAGAAATGCAGGATTTATGAACATAAGAGAAGATCAAATAAATGTAAGCCTAAACATCTGGTGGTTATAATTCTGAAACCTCTTGGGTTGAACTTAGGTCTCTCTTCTCTCACTTAAGAAGTCAGTGCTTTAATAACCATGCTGAGACATAAAAGTGTGTGTGACCCTTGCTGTACATCAATAGTTGTTATTAAAATGAGTAGACTTCTACAACTTGGGATGTAACTAGAATTAGACCTAAGTGACTCTGAAGTTTTAGTTCATGATGGAAATTACTTTTCAGTGCTTGCAAGTGAATCTGCCCGTAGGGCAATCCGTATAAAATAGATACTCCTTTTTATTTTTTTTTCAAACACCTGGGTTAATTCACTGGCCCATTAGCAATGCAGCATCTCCACATGGGAGGTAGTCTCAGTTCTTAAGGAAGAATAGGTTGTTCCTAAAATGAATGCACTTTGGGGCTTTGCTCTTGCTTTCAATTCTGTATTCAAAGGGCAGCAGCATTTTAAATGCCAATGCAGATTGATGTCATCACTAACAGGATAAGCATTTTGAGTGGCACTCAGTGAATGATTGACATTGGGTACACAGCAAGTTCTTATTCTGTCAGAATTTGGCATGTTTCTAGGTGTCACAGTTAATCCACTGCCAGTTATTTGACAGGATTGTACTTAGTGCTGGATGCCAATCTCCAAAATGGTCATGATTAAGGCTGCATACAAATGTTACTTATTCAATTGAATAAACAACAGTTGCACTCGTACAAGAAAAGGTGGATTCTCCATACAAATGTATTATTTCCACACAAAGTAGTTAATCATAGGATAACATGGGATACCAAGGTGTTTGTGCTGAGTATGTGAACTGGCAATCACCAACCCTTCAGGGTTGACACCTGCCTTTGTGGAGTGTAATGTCACCAGAGAGCTCTTCAAACAGCAAGGAATCAGTAACTGCCCTGGATACACAGAAGGAAAAGCATGTTGAGTTCAGAGAGTGCTAAGACCCTAGAATTTCTCTTTGGAATTTTTGGTGCTCCCACAAGTTCAATAGCTGACACCTGATCTTTCAACTAACTCTTGAGTACCTGTAATGTAAGAAGTATTCTGAAGTGATGAATAAGAAGGAAAGATAAGCATGTCACCCTACCTTCCCTCCCCATGGTTCAGGTTGCCTGGATCTATGCATTGTTCTGCACAAACATTTCTTCCATGCTTCTACAGCTGGCGTAACTAAAACAAGTCTGTATAAACACACCAGAGATGTGACTCAAAAGAAGTATGAAATACTTAAATCCTGCTTTCTGTATAAGCACAAACAGGCTTTTTCTGGTAACAGTGGAAACTTTGGTCAATGATTTCCAAGACAGCAAAGCAGAGGAGTCAAACTAAACAGACTCAAGGAGACTAGCTGAAAAAATGAGAATGCAAAAGGACAAGCAAGAAAGTATTGAGGCATAAAATGATAATCAGAGAGTAGAAAATGGAAAGGAGAAAAAAAAGACAGTGATGATACAAATGGAAGCTTCTGACAGTGCAGATGAAACTCTCTGGATGGACATTTTTTACCTCATAAACAGATATTTTACTTATTCATTTTACCTCAATCTGTGGAAGAATAAACATTACATTTCTCTTTGGCTTCATTCTTCCTCATAAAGTATGCTGTCTCATTTGCCACTAGTTACTGTTTGTAGTACTTCCTAATCTTAGTACCAGAAATGAGGTAAAATTGTAAGAGTGAAGACGTGGATCTGTTTATTGATGGTTTCCTGTGGCAGCTGCACTTTCACCCTTTAGCAAGTTACATTTGATCTTCTTAGACACTATATAGAGTAATTTTTAGTCTATTCTGGTCAGAAACAGAAAAGTGTTGAAAAAACACATCCAGAACTTGGCCACAGATTATCACTGTTATCTTTTTTCCTTGCTCTTGTTTGTTCCTTGTCTGGGTGATTTTTCACTTGTATAATACACCTTAAAATGCAGTATAATTTCCCAAAGGAAAAACAGAAGTTATAGGGTCAGGTTAGTCAAATGTTTGATATACATATCAGTAGACCAAGTACTGCACTAAATGGAAGTCTTTTTGATGTAAGTATATATAATATACTAACCCAGAAAAAAGGGAATAGACAATATACATATGTGCAGCCAAAATGTTATTGTTAATCTAATGTTATAATGGCCCAACAGTCAAAGCTAACATAGAAAATTCTTACCAAAATACAGACATAATTATTATACATAAACTTCCTGGTACTTGTACATTGTAATCAGTGTTACTTCTACCCTTGTAATGTCCCTCCAGGTCCTAGATTATGGTCTCTGTCTTCCTGAAGAACAAGAAGTGACAGTCACCATGAGCCATCAACATCCTGAGGACTTCAGTGTAAGGAGTTTAATATTCAAAGCTACTTCCTCTTAGACTTAAGATGTTTGGGTGTATTTTTAAAATTTGCTACTACTGATTCCCTCTGGCTGCTCACAGCTGAGTCCAAGGGTGGTCCCACAGGCTCAGCCACCCCACAGGCTCTTTTAGACAGCAGCTATGGACTGACCCTTCCCACAGAGACACTGGCAGAGCTCATGCTCAGGCAGGGGAGGCAACAGTTCCTGAGGGAGGAGCTGAAACCAGCTCAGCTCAGCCCAGCTCCAGTCAAGGTAAGTCCCTCAACACAGGGTAGGGCCTTTCTTCAGTTGTCAGAGACAGCTTAAATTGGTGGGTTTCATAACACTGATGGATTTGTCCTTTCCCCTGCTTGCCAGGTGTGGTGGCAGCAGGTCAGTGGGGGCTGTGCACCGGCTAGCAATACTTGCGTGCATACTGACACACACACACACTTAATCCTCAAGACATGCAGATAAGCCACACAGATCAATACAGGGCATAGTCTTTTCAAGTACCCACATAATCACACAAAGTACTGGCACAAGTATGAAGAAAAATTTATCCAGAGTTAAAAGTCTTACATTTCCATTTAATATAATCCCTAACTTCCTTTGCAAATAGCTCCTTTTGTATTGCAATGCATTCAGGATAGACTTCCTTTAGTTGCCTCACCTTGGTGTGAAACATTAAAAGTAGTCATTTCAGGTATGCTTCAGTTTCACTGATAAGATAACCAGAGTTTGGTCACCTATTGTACTACTTCTGATATTTGGTGCTCATTGTATTTACTGCAATTATATTTTAATCGGGTAATCTCACACTAACAATGACAAAATCATGCTTATTGAGCTACTGCAGAAGAAAGACCCACAAACTGAAATATGGGGTTTAGAAATGAAAGAAAAAGGAGGGGATATAGTGTGAGAATGGTTGCCTAGGAAGATGGTGTTGTCTTTCACCTTTGAAATATTCAAAATCTGATTGGGCATTGCCCTGAGGAATTTGCTGCAGTGGACACCTGCCACTACAGCAGAAAGGCTGGATTATATGGGATCTGGAAGTCTCCTCTGACCTCAACCACTGTGTGAAAATGCTGAAGTGCCACAAAGAAGTTAAAATTAGAAATCTCCATGCCCATTTTTTCACTTGAAGGAAGATATTGATACCATCATTGAATCTTCTGCTTCCAGGAAGTTAGTTTTGAAATCTAAATTAAGAATGCCTTGTTTCCTTCTTCATATTTTCCACAAGACTGTATTCTTTGTATTTTCTGATTCTCCTATAGCTCATGATGAGTATACAGGTCTTTTATGATATCACATTTGTATTTTTAATATTCTGTACCTTCACAGTCAGGAAATCCATTTATCGTCTACTACTTTAGCATTGGAAGTTTGTGGCTCTCAGACATTTGGCTCTGAGTGATAATTCTAGCTTGCAGAGACAGTATTCTGTATTTAAAACAACCACTGTATTCAGCACATTCATTAAATGCAACACAGAAACAATCCTTATTCTGGGAGCTTAATACTTATCTGGATAGCTGAGTGATATTGACAACGTACCTAACAGGTTTGTTGGAAATAGTTACAGGTTTGTTAGAAATAGTTACATGAAGTTACAACTTCTGTGTTTTTTGCTAAACGTGCCCAAACTTGACTAAAAACCCTTGTAATGATTGGGAGGAATTTTTTCTTTTAGGAAATGTGCTTAGCCAGTCGTGTAAGTTCTTTAATTTAGAAGCCATCAAGATGTCAAGCTGGGGTAATTTGACTTGTCCCACTTCTTAAAACACTCATTTTCTAAATACAGGTTGGTTGGTGTGTGGCTTGTTTGAAATAGAGGGACCAGAACATGATAGTTTGGGTTCATGCCAGACCGATCATAACTGAAAAATTCTTTACAGAGACATTTTAGATCCTACTGAAGAAAAATATTCTATTATCATCATTAAATTAATGCACAACTCTGACTCAAAGGGAGTTCTGGTAAAATTGGATTTTACAGGAAATCAGACGACACTAAAACATGTTTTTGTAGAATTCTACACTACTCAAGTGTTTACTCCATCATCTGCATTTGTAAATGAATGGTCTTTGGGACAAACATATATGTAAGGAATATGGTTATAATAAGTGATTGGTGAGATGAAGAAACCAGGTTTTTTGACTTGTAAAGATGAATGGGTGACATTTGAACCTGTAAAGAGGTTTTCAGATCAAAGTTTTCATCTAAGAGATGTAGATAATAGATCTGGGATTAAATAAATCCTTAAAGGCTGCCAGTTCACATTAAAATAATATTACCTAGTTTTTGAATCCACTTGCACTCAAAACTGACAAATGTTTTAAGAAAGTCTTGTTTGCTCCCTTTCAGATTTGTTGAAATTCAAGAAAAAAAATATTTTATGCAAAAATCCCCCAATCTTCACATTGAATACTCTCTTTGAGGTACCTCTTTTAAGTGTTAGCTAAAATATTAAACATTAAAACACTCCAATAAAGATTAATTCACCTTATCCTTTAAGCATCGTGGTATTTTGATCTAGTTGCCTCTAACAGCCAACATCCCTTTTTTATTTTGTAGAGGTTTAAATTTAACTTTCAGTTTACATTCACTAGAAAAAAAAATATAATATTATCAAAACCTTTAAACGTAAGTTTTTGCTCATGTTTAGTACTATATTAATAGGTTTATAAACTTCCAACTGGCAAGTCTTTCATGCTAGCAAGGGGAAGAACTGCTCTGTTCTTGTTCTATTTGAGTTCTTTTTTATGTTGTTTGTCTGAATAGCTGAAAAGGTGCTGATGAAATCTGCAAGCCAAGTTATTTGCATGGCTAATAAGTTTAAATTTGATGCCATAGCATTGATGGATGATCATTTTCAAATATCAATCATGTATGTAATGGTAAATGTCAAGCAGTACTTACTAAGAAAAGATCTTTCTCCTGAGAATTATTATGATTTTAAAAAGAAAACCAAAATAAGTATAGCAGACATGCCACTAATGAAAAATTACTCTTTTTCTGAAGATACATGTTAAAAAGGCCCACATTTTCCATTTCATGAGTATATTCTCTAGGAGAGACATTTAAATTTCTTCTCATTGCTATGTGAATTTATTGAATGTCACATTTTATATATAAAATGGAACTTCACATAGCTTATAAATAATTAATATTTGCATAAAATATCAGTAATAAACATTAATTCAGTTAATATTTTTATAGTCTGACAAAAGATCAGTGTTCATTATATATTTTATAATAATGCATCTTCAACATTATTAGTAAACCTCTTCTACTTCTGTTTGTCTTTTTAATTTTTATTAATTAATAGAATACAAAGGAAAATACTGTTAATTATTTGTACTATAGATTAATTTCAATGTTTTCAAGATTAGTATACCACTATGTGAGGTATTACACAAATTCAAACAGACATCTTCACCCAGGGCATTGGTATTTTTCCACACTAATTTTAATATCCATTTATTGTTTCTGGGAAGTTGTAAAATGAAATCCAATGCTTATTAAATCTGTTGAATCCATTAAATTTCAGAAGCATTATTTGTTTATAAAGCTTTGCATAAACCTTTGCAAGAAAGGTGCAGAAAATGAGACTGGACAGAAGCACGATATGTTGATATGATTGGAAGAGTGTCACCACAGAACAGATACTGGTATTCCCCAACTCTTTTATTATGCTCAATACTGTTCAGATTCTAGTGGTATAAATTTGGTATTTATATTGTTATATTGGATTTTCATGGCAAGTTTCTGGTAGTTGGTCAGCTGTAGGGATTATTCCTGTAAGAATCTGTTAGAAGCTTCCCACCTGTCTGATGGAGCCAATGTCAGTCACCTCCAAGACGGATCTGCTGCTGGCCAAAGCTGAGACAATCAGCAATGGTGGCAGCACCTCTGGGATAGCACAACTAAGACAGGGTAGGAATAGCAGGTTCATCCAGGGAGACAAGAAGAGTATGTCAGAGAAACAGCCTTGAAGCCACCCACAGAAACAGTGCAGAAGGAGGCAGAGGAGGTGCTCCAGGCACCGGAGCTGAGATTCCTCTGCAGCCTGAGGTGCAGCCTCAGCTGAGGCTGAGCTGTGCCCCTGTAGCTCATGGGGGTCCACAGGGAAGCAGAGATCCACCTGCAGCCCCAACCCCAGAGCAGCTGGATGCATCCAAAGGAGGCTGTGACTCTGCACTGAAGCAGGTTCTTGGCAGGACACATAGATCCATGGACAAAGGAGTCCATGCTAGAGCAGGTTTGTAGGTAGGAATTGCGACCCCGTGGGGGTCTTTACAGGGAGCAGCCTGTTCCTGAAGGACAGCACTCCATGAAAGACACACACTGGATCAGTTTGTGAAAACTCACAGCCTGCGGGAAAGACCAAATGACCAGAGTTGGAGAAGTTTGTGGAGAATTGTCTCCCATGGAAGGAAACCCCATGCTGGAGCAGGGGAAGAATGTGAGGAGTCCTCTCCATGACAAAGAAGGAGTAGCAAAAACAATACAATGAGCTGACTGCAGTTCCCATTCCCCACTCCTTTATGGGGACAGCCATAGGTAAAGGTAAAGACAACCAGGAATAAAGTTGAGCCTTGGAATAAAGGAGCAGAGGGGAAAGATGATTCTAAGATGTGGTTTTATTTCTCATTATCTGATTGCCTTAGTACTAAATTAAACTAATTTTCCCATGTCACATCAGACTGTGATGATGGTAATCCTGTCATAATCTTAAGCCATGAGACTTTAATCCTATTTTTTCTCCCTGGAAATTTGAAGAAGGGGGATTATAAAATATTTTTAGTGGACATCTGACATCCAGACAGGACTGACTTAACATCTATTAGCTAAACCAGATAGATTCTATATCCTATATAATTATTCATACAAATAAGTCCACTTAGGAGATATTAAAAGCTACTGCAGTGGGTGCCTACTTTATTTTAAAAGCTCTTACTACTTTTTAAAATATAAAGACCTGGTGAAGGAAATGAGAAAAGACACATCTGAGATGATAGCACTTGATCACACTAACTTCAGAGGGAAATATTAATTAAAAAAAAGTATAATGCCTTTTAACAAAATTGAAAAAAACTCCAAAATTTAGCTAATTGCCAACTGTCAGGAGCTTACAACTAAGCAGCAGTGGATGTTTGTAATTAGTTTAATTGTGGTTCAATGAGATTGTTATTGTAACTGGATGGGTACCACCATCCCACAGTTCCTCAGACAGACATGGGACGAGTCCTAATGTAATGCACTATACTTTGAGTGAAATGGAGATAATTCTTGAAACTTATTTTGCAAACACAAAGTTCTGTTTTAGCATAGCGGCAATTAGAAAGGAAAAGGATGAACATCTGCAACATGTTAAAAGATATGTCAAGGATGATCCTTTATACCTGGTAGGTTGCCTTCGTCTCCACACAGTCTAAGGAACCAAATAGTATTTATTGCTCATGGGGTGTTATTCCCTCCCCAGCAGAAACTCCCTTGTTCCCTCAATCCAGACATATTCCTTCATGATGACACCTGGACTACGAGAAGGACCCCAGAAGAGTCCTTAGAATCTCTCAGTCAGATAAGGATTTGGTAAACAGCAGGGGAAAAGGCGAGCTTGTAAAACAGTTTGATTTTAGTTTACACTGGCTCAGAGACAAGAGGGCTGGAAACAAAATGCCAGAGCAATTATATGTTCTTTTGAAATAGAAATTGAGATGCATAAAATTGCCATAATTATCTTCACTGACTCAACTTATTTTAAATTCATTATTTTTTCCAGTTTATCATATGAGTTCAAATGTGAAATGACATTATCACTAACTGAACATGATTGAGGTTAGATGATGGAAATTTATTCTTTTCTTTAATCTGACTTTTTTTGATCAGTTATTAAAGGCACCTCTCAAAGGATGTATAAATTATTTGCAATCAAAGTGCTTGTCAAAAAAAAAAAAATACAGAGAAAAACAAAATAACAATTTAAAAATAGAATTATCTTCATCAATTTCTTAATTTAAAGCAGCAATAGCATACAGTAAACATGCAGTAAACTTGATTAATATTGAATATAATTCTGTACTTACTGTAAAAGCTCTTGTTCTGCACTCGCAATAAAATAAAAAGCATCACCACAATGATGAAAACAGACATCAGACTATTGTGATTTGAAATACACAAGAGTTGTTATACCTCATAACTCATATAAAAGAATCTTTAAAGAATCTTCTTAATTTTATTCTTCAAAATGTGTTATCCCTCATTTTCTTGCTGCTTATTATCTCATGAATTATACTTGTGTGCAAGAGACAGGTAGAGAAAGGGGAGTGATCATGAAAGGTGAGGAAGGGGGAAATCTACTTTCATATAAAAGCAAGGTTTAAACTTTTTCTCGTTCATAAAAGTAGGGACAATAAATGCCCAAGTCGCCAGTACATGAACAAACAACCCCTCCTCCCTCAAAAACCTCAAGACCAAACAGACCCCAAGCAGTTAATCTCAGCAGTTACCCTTAGGGTAATTATTTACCACACTCACTTTACTGAAGTGCACTTTTTACTCTTTTTTAAATTTATAGTGAAAACCAAGGAAAATGCTAGTTGTGGGACATTAGTTGCCATTTTGAACCTGGGAAATGCATGACTTAATCTTGTGTATTGGTTTAAATAAGGTATCTACATACCATTGCTTTCCCAGTGGTAAACATGTTGTTCCTGCCAGTTTTGAGGTTGCATAAGCCTTTGCTACTGTGACCTGGCAGTAAAGAGAACTTGTTATTTATAAAGGCAATCAGAAATGACCAAGAGACCCATTTAGCTGCAGTGTTGTAAAATTACTCAACGTGAGTAGTTGGCCTAATAGGAACACAAGACTGCAAGAAATATTTGCAAATAATGTTTTTATTTCTTGATGCCATAAAAGAAAAGAAAAAAGAAACATGAAATTTAATTTCTCTTCTGTCTGTAAACACTATATGGAGAATTAGAATATTACTCAAGTCAAATAATGTAGCTTGAACTGGTAAAGAAGTGGTGTCAAAAACATATATTTCTCTCTCTTTGAGTTAAACTAAAAATAATATCTGCATGAACACTCTACTTGTCATAAGTGGACATCAAGTGGCTGTTGTTGGAAAGGCTATTTCTTTAAAAATTGTAATTCTGAAGCCTGGACACTGCATTATCTTCCAGCTGCAACGGCTTCTGCTTAAGTCAGAATTGGGAAAAGGTGTGACTCTAGTATTCACAACATGCTATACTTAACTGAAAGATTGAAAATCATTTTAAAGCTGATAACATTTAATGAATTACTCTACAATAAGAAGTTCATATTCTAGCCCTGGATTTGAGCAGTAGGAAGCCAAGGGATGTGGTGCCCTGCTCGGTGCTGGTGTGACACAGCTGGACAGCTATCTCCAGTGCTGCTTTCCCTGGTATAGCAGAGATCAGTAATACAGATTTATAAATTCTAGATCAAACTAGATATAACTTGATATAATTTAAACTTATATCAAGAACAAAATATTTTAGAGAAATAGTTTTAAACTTTTCTAATTGTAGCAGTGATTTGTTTAAACACTACCAGAAAATACTTAATTTTAATTATTTATAGAAATAAGTAGCAGAAGAATTAGATCAAATAGTAAATAAGTATAAAAAAGGAAATTTATTTTAGAAAGGAAATATATTTAAGTAACATATAAGTTTAAATTATCAGAACTTGTTACATATATTGTCAAACACACAATTTATCATTTGTTTGGCATAGATCAGGTTGTTATTTGCACAACATAAACAGAAACCTGCACTGGCATTTCACCAAACTGAACTGAAACATGCGGTGTGATGTATGGCATAGTTTTCTCCAAGTGTCATCTAATTTTCTCTTCTGATACTCTTCTCTGAACCACAGAATACATTCCCGTGCCATAAGAATACATTTGAATTTACTTTCTAGTTTTCAGGTTTAGGACACCATAGATAACAGCTTAATTAATCTCATTTTTAAGAGTAAATGGGACTTCCTAGTCTACCAGCTTAGAGCTTTTTGCTCATTACTGAACTAATTTCAACCTGTGAAGAAAAAAAAATCAAGAGATTCAAAGGATAAGAGTAAGTTAAGGCAATCATGAACCTTCCAAAGAAGAAAGAAAACAGGATTTTATAATAAAGAACAGGGAAAATTAATCAAAACCTGAAAGTATTTTCCAGAATATTTTCCAGCTTAGGTTGAAGATTAATTTCTGTATAATACAGCCAGAGTATTATGCACACTGTACAGCAACTACTGCCTTTGAAAAATATGTATAAGAAAAAAATAATGAATTTGAAGGCTGTCATATTATGTCTGCAGGTGACTACACTCTGAAAGCAGAATGAAAAAAATTTACATTAGTAGATTATTCTATGACAAGATAAATGAGTTACCTCATATTCTTGCCTTAAAAATTTATCTTTAGTACTCAAAAAAAAAATTCCATTTGCAGAAATAACTATGTAATTAAATAGTAGTTAAATTAATTCATTACTTTGCCAAATGCCACATCATTGTCTTGGTCTTCCCAAAGAGCAAGTTCTGCATGAAACAGCAAGTGAAGTGAACCATCAGAGAAACTGAAGATGCACAGGGCATCTAAAGGATTTCCTCATAATCCATTAATTATTAAATTCTCTCCTTACTCTGCAGAGTAAGTGAAAAAATAATTAATTCTTTCTCCAAGTAAAAAATAGGGAAATAAACAGTAACCACTCTCTGGGTTTATTTTTGGTTCTGTTTTTTTTTGTTGTTGTTTTGGAGTTTTTTCTAGAAGGCAAAGCAAAGATCTTCAAAGTATATATCCCAGCAAATCCAATAGAAGACTTATTAAATATGTTTATACTTATGAAATATTTGGACCTCCTACTGGTATCCATGAGTGGCTTTAATGGTGGAAGATTAGCAAATGTAATTATGACACCATTGATACCAATGAAAATACTCCCATGAGTGCCAGGGAGTAAAGGTTTCCCATTTCAATTTTCATATTCCTTCAGCTAACTCTGTAACTAAAACTTAATACCTGCTTATAATGTTAATTCTTTGTTTTTAAATTTTAATTGTGTTTAATTTTCCTTGATTTATGTACTGTCAAAAACTTTGAAATTTTGAACATCTAAGCAAAATTAATTTTTGTTTCATACTTCTACCAAATATTCGTGTTCTGAGACAGATTCTTAGAGAAAAAATCTGTTGAACTACATTGGGCTTCTCCTACAAAGTGTATTAATATGTTAGAGAAATGTTTTTGAAATTAAATATTTTCCATTCTCAAATACAGTTTAAAAGCTTTTTTTGTGTCTAAAATATCCTTAAAGAGGAAATTAATTATAAAGCTATTATTTTTACATATTAATTGTGGTACTACTACTACTGTTACTCCCACTAGTCATAATTTTAGTAGCAGTAATAGTAGTAGTAGCAGCAGTAGTAGTAGTAGTAGTGGTAGTAGTGATGCTTTTATTCATTATTAAAAAATCAAAAACTATGGAATAGTAAAACAATAGAACCAGTTCCAATGGAAAATACATTAAATTTTATAAAAGTATTAAATAATTCACTTGATGACATACATTGTCCTTAGTCTTCTGCTGTAGCAGTAAATACACCTTTGAAATCTTTGCTCTCTGTGCAGTTTCAACAGCACCCACAGTCTGTGTGAATAATTCATTATCTGTAGCCCTAAAGTAATATTATTATGTAGGATAATATTCACAAACAACTTTTTGTACAAGTTTGAAATGGAAAACCAGTTTTAAACATAGTCTTGCTGAGTAACTACAACTTTTTGTCTCACAAAAAATAATGTTAAAAAGCTATATATAATTAAAAAGAAATATCACATTGTTGAAAAACTGTTAACAATATAATAATAAGAAGAATGGAAAAAAGAAAATATCTTTGACATGGGGAAAAGTTATATCTTTAGGTACCGTTTTCCATCTAGTTTAGCCTTCACACACAGCCAACCATTTTATGTAAAAGCTGCATTTACAGTATAAATAAAAAAACAAAAGATCAAAGAATAAACCAACTAATGAATTTTAAACTAATTTCGTGCCGAAAATGTGGTGGAACAGCACCATCTGCAGGTGTGTCACTATAAATCTGATGTTCTTTGGGTAGTTAAACTGCCTAAATGTCATCTGTCCTTTTTTGGTACAGATTTGATCTTTGCTTTAGGGGAAAATCCAACAGCCCGTGAAGACAGATTATTTTCCAGACAAAATGCTAGCCATAATGGATATTATGCTAACATAATATAGAGGTACAAAACCAAATCTTTTTTTTTTTTTTAGCAAACATTTCGTTTGAAAGAACCCTCACGTGTGGCCTTTTGTTCTTAAGAGCAGAACAGATCTATCTGTTTAGAAATATGTTTTGTATAGTTATGTCTTATATGCTGTTACTTGAGCTAAACCATTTCTCTGTGTGTTGCAAAAACTTATTTTTATTTTTTTAAAATATAGTTCTGAATCAGATCAGAAAAGAAAAGGTCAGTATGGTGCCATGTAACATGCTTAAGATTTACATCAAACTGTTTTATAGTGTATCAATTAAAAGTATCATTGCTGTTTAAAAGAAAATAATTGCATGTTACTTCCACTAGAAACCTGGATGTACTTGTATAAAGACCATATTTTTTTCTTCACTTTCTTCTACCTTCACACCCTCCAAACCATTGTAGCTATTTGGAGTTGAAACAATATTTATTTTGAAAAATAGACAAATGGTTATGTGGAAAATTCTAGAGAGGAAGGGTTTGGATAATGTGCCACCCATTTGTGAGAGGATTTAATTTCCTCCACATTTTTGAGGAACTCTGAGAACACTTATTTTGTCCAAGATAATATACTTAGCAGTAATAAACCTTGAATACTAATCATAGGTATTCAATGTATGTGAATAATTATTTCTTTAATTGTTATAATGCAGAGCTTTCCATGAAAGTTCAAAGATATTTAGAAAGAAATACAGTGATATCCCCAGATCCTAGGTCTGTGTATTTATATGTAGATTTAAAGCTGTAACTATTTTATTTATTCATCTTTATCAGAGAATTTTCCTCTGACTATTCTTTCTTGAATATATGCTTTAAAATAACAAACAAGCCTTTTACCTTGTTACTCTAGATTGTGTATCATGGTGTTTGGAAATGTAGAGCTGTTTTCTGACATATTTGTCTGAGACTTCCAGGAAGAGAAAAAACACTTCTATGAACAGGTGCAAGAAAACTTGCAGCTGGGGCATTTTTCAGGGGAGTTGAGTTCTTTTGCTGAAATATATTAACCCATTAAAATGGAAACCATGCTATAAATATATAGGGTGGGAGACAGTTCAACTGGGGAAGCTCATTACTGATGTCATCTAATATATATTGCTGTAGTTCTGAAGCATAAAATGTCTCTTTCTTCCTCTATCAGCATTCTATTTCTCCATCTGTCTCCTCTCCATTTCTTCCCCTTAATCATTTTGTTGGCAGGATTTCCTATCATCTACTATTCTACCCACTACAGTGCCTGTTGTAATATTTACTATAAAACACTCACATCAAAACATCCCATTTCAAAAACAGAAGCAGGCCGACAAAAAAGGAAAGAGAATAATCTGATAGTTCAGGCATTCTGTAATTATTTAAAAAGAAAGGGTTCTAGCAAGTGAGGAAAAGAAGAAATTCAGGTTCTTTCCATTCAAGAAATTCAAGTCTCTTCCAGGACTACTTCAGTAAAAGAATGCGAAAATTTTGTCTTGTGTCTTCATAGACCTGATCTCATTTTAGGTGTCCATGTGCAATGTGCAACACTTGAAATCAGGAGAAGATTCATGGGAAGGGCAAAAACCTCTTTCCTCCCAGCTCTGTTAGGAAAGAAAATATTAAATTTTTGGTTTATTGTTTTGTTTTTGGTAAAACCTCCAAAACATGATCACATGATCAATATTTTGAGGGTTCAAGATTTAAATAAACATTAAACTTGAAAGTAGTTTGCATTTTTTTTAGTTATTACCTTACAGTGTGTCCCCTCTGCTTTTTTTCTGAATTTTAACCTTTTCTCCAATTGAGGCAATTTGTCTGAAGATATAAATCCAAAGTTGCTATTGTATAGTGTTTTTAACATACCCTGATAGAGACTTAAAAAATACTTCTTAGCTCTTTATTAAGACAATTTAAATAAATAAATTCTTTTACAGAAGTATTCTTTTGCATTATACTCTTTATTTCTTAATTTCAAATGGAAATAAATCCTTGTAGTCTTGAACTATATTTTATTAGTGAGGTGCTACAAGTAACCCAGACTTGAAGAGAGAAAAAAGACAAAAACTATTTCAGATAATGATAATCAGTGCTTGGCTATTTATGTCATTTACTTATTTTCTGATTAAAAATTTAAAGAATATTAACAAATTGTGATACTTTTTGGGTTTTAATTTAGTTAATTTTTTTAGTTCTATTCTTAAATTTTTTATTTTAAAACCATTTTTTATGTATTGGCTTTAATTGTTTCTCATTTATATTATCATTTATAACTTCTTTTCAATAAACACTTGGATTTCAAAGCAGGAAAAACTTTTGTATTAGAATGCATCATACTTAATTTCAGAACACTTACTGCATGCAAGATTACTTTCATATATGGCTCAGAATTGACAGACTGCCTGATAGTCTGGAAGTATTGAATTTTCTATGTGTTTTGAAGTCAGAGGCAAAGTACAGGTAGCCAAAAAATCTGTGTTGGGCCTGGAAAATCTGTGTTGCACCAGATTAATTTATTATCAAATATCACACAGTATTTCTTTCCACAGTTTTTAGTTAGAAATGGATGCCCTGAAACTATTCATTTGCCAGTGCATATAATGCAGTCACAATGCCTTGCTTTTGCAGATGCTCTGTTGGTGGGGAAAAGAGGATAATAAATTTGTGTCCCTCACCACTATTTGTCATAATATCTTATAAACCCTTACATATAAATGTTCCACCAGTCCTTAGACCTGTTGTCTGTCTTACTGAACACATCGTGCAAAATCTCACAGAAAATAGAAGGAAGAAGGACAAAGCACAAGGTTTAAGTCATGAGAGTTAATGGCTGTCAAAGTGCATGTAAATCATTATTCTCTGGCGGAGAAGGGGGGAGTATTTGATTTCTATGTTTGTTTTTAATTAATATATTACAACAGACAGAGTAGGCAAGAATAAGATGGTAAAGGAGATAAGGTAATGCTACCATTGAAGAAATTAAAACCAGGAAATGGAAGAGATACTGAGATGGAGGAAAAAAGTGATATTTTATGGTTCAGAACTATAGCAGTGTATCAGAGATTGTATCAGTAACGAGTTTATGCCACCTTGATGAAACAACTAAATGTTGTAGGCTAAAAATATAAATTAAAAATTATTCGTGTAGACATCTTTATCACATCATGAATCCCCAGCAAACTTTATGAGGTCTTCTCCTACAGTGATGTCTAATGAAATTATTTGTATTGACCCTTATACAACATTGCACCACTGTCTTCACAAATTTGCATGTTCACAAGTTTAACACCTTAAGATCATTCTCAGGTTTAGAAGACAGAACTTTCATAATTTTATAGCTGCAATTAAATCAGAACAATTTTGCTCTAAGCCTGACAAGAGAAAATGCCAACAGTTTAGTTAAAATTACTGGAATAAGGGCTAGAGAGAATTGCTTGCTAGTTTGAAGGTTAAAACAAAAAATGTATATTTGGGAAGGATGGAAAGACGGTGAGGAAAGACAAGAATATCATACATGTATCTGTGTGCATAGATGAACATATAGAAAATACCTGCTGCAAAAATGCACTTAATGTAGGCAGGCTCACACACATGTATTTATGTATACACATTGGTGGCTGCTTTCATGCCCTACCTTTGGCAAAAGTCCTCTCAAAGGACATTCTTCCAGAGACGAATATGAGTGTAGACACTGAATGAATCAAATACACCAGGCTTTCTGGAAGGGCATCTGCCCCCAGATTGGTCATGTTGAAGACAAAGAGCCATCAGCTGCATTAAACAGTCATTGGTACTTTGCCAAGAAACTCTGAAACAACTAAATGGTCACCTTGAAAATCAAGATAGGAGAAACAGAAAGATTCATTGTAAGGAATGGAGAACCTGGAGAGGAGAAGAGGATGGGCAAGGCAGGTGAGTGCTCCCTTTCAGTTCAGGCTGTGCAACGCTGCCTTCCCTGGGGTCACCCTGGCATGCAGCCCTGAGGACAAGGTGGTGGGCACAGCTACTCCTGGAGCTGGAGTGTCCCACATCTGCCACCTGGGATGCAAAGGGACACTTGCATGGCTAGGAGGGGGTGGGGATACTGCAGCTCTTGTGTCCTGTAAGAGCAAGGAGTGGAAATTGTGTGTGATTAGGAGTATGGGAAAGGAGGTAAATAGGCTATTTTAAGCAAGTAAAATATTTAATATTTTGCAACTGTCTAGTATTGCAGTTTATCTGCTAACATATATTTGGACTCTATTGGCCATTACAGAGATGTCTTTAAGAAATCGAGTAACCACTTTCATCCTGACTTGGTTTAAACTACATGAAATGAGCAATGTAGCACTTTTTGGACTGGAAAGACTTAAAAAAAAAAAAAGAAAAAAAGCCCTTAAGTCAAAGAATCCATCTCGACTGTAAATTTTATCTCTGTGACACTCTGCTAGGGAAAGATATTAAACCTGTAAAATCATTGCATACAATAGAAAAGTCAAAGCAGCTCCTGTAATATGACTGTCACAAAGCTGTTTGCTTGTGATAGAAACTCAGGCTTTAGTTCTAAAGCTCAGGTTGCTTCCTTTTTACTTACAACTTATTCTACAGGTAATCCTGCAAGCAACATATATAGCTTGTGCACCTGGATGTGCTGCAAAGAGGAATGTGCTTCCAGGGATACTAACAGAATTATACTCATACGTGAACATCGAGGACAGGATTATAAACAGTCTCAGTTTAATGAGTACTCTTGAGACTTGGATATTGCAGCGCCATCTCTCTGACCCTTGTAATTTACATAAAGAATCTGTTTTAAAATGGAAGGATGTGCCAAGCCCTGAAGAATATGCTATATCAAGAATTTCTTTGGGAGAACACACTCTAGTGAACACCTCTCAGGCCATTTATGTACAAGGGAAAAATTACAACTTTCACAAATAAGTAAACTCTGCATAAAATATGGATAGAACTGTTTTGACATAGGCACTAAGCCATTTTAATTTTCAATAGAGGTCTTTATTCATTTACAGCATCAAATTTATAATTAAACACTATTTTCAATAAACTGTAAGTATACTCAAATATTTTTACTATGTTTCAACTGGGAAACTAATTTTCTAGTATATCTGACTATAAGCAAAACTAGAACAGATGATAACCTTACATTTTCATAAGGTACTAAATGGTGCCTCTCAAATAATCAGATTTGGAAGCAGGCCAATGAAAATAAAACCATATTCCGTACACTGGGAGGACAATTAGAATTAAGTAATTTTTCATAAATATTCATAACAGAAGATTTTTATAATTACAACAATTTCTACTATCTGATTTGAAGTTTGAGATTTTATCTACACATATATTTTTGTAATTTTTTGTATATTAGAAAAATTCTTGCTCTGCCTGATCCCATACCGATCCATGGCAAATACAGAGGATAAACAAACCAGATGAGCACTCATAAACCAGAATGTAAGGCAGTCACTTCACTGTGCCTAGTTACTTGGAAATCCTTCCTCTAACATCAGACAATTTTCATTGAGACTGTAAATTTATTTTCTAGTTTTAAGTCCTCCATGAGTTTTTTTGGCAAATAGACCTGCATTTCTGAGGGTGTTTTGACATAATGAAGCATACTACACCTTCTGCTGTATACTTTAGGTCATTTTCAGGGTACCTGAAGAGGCTGTTTCAAGTTTCTCTATTTATTTCCTATTTAAATATGTATGTGGGTGAGGCTGTGTATAGGTTTGTGTGATTTCATTAGAACATGTTTACAATAATGACAATTATATCTGGCATTATCAGAAGTTAATTATTACTGAATTCAATTACAGTTAATAATTTTTAAAACAATATTCTCTATTCCCTACTTAACTATCTAACCATTGTTTTAGTGGGTATTTAATACTTACCTAAGCCATTTTATTTCTTCTGCTGAGTTGTTTTAATTCACTTTTATTCAGATTTTGTCTCCCTTTTTTTGGTGAACATAATTTTTGGCCTTACAATACTAAAGGGAATAGGAATATTTAAATTGACTTGAGTAAATATATAACTGACTTTCAGAATCATAGAATCACAGAATGGTTTGGGTTGGAAGGGACCTTTACGATCATCTAGTTCCAAATTCCTGATATGGACAGGGACAGCTTCCACTAGATTGGTTTGCTCAAAATCCTGTCCAACCTGGCCTTGAACCGTTCCAGGAATGGGACAGCCACAACCTCTCTAGCGCCTCACATCCTCACAGTAAAGAATTTCTGCCTAATATTTTATCTAAATGTACTCTCATTCAGTTTGAATCCATTCCACCTCATTCTGTCACTACATTTCCTTGTAAAAAATTCCTCTCCATCCTTCTTGTATGTACCTTTCTTTTATATACTGAAAGGCTGTTCTAAGGTCTCCCCCAAGCCTTCTCTTCTCCAGGCTGAACAATCAAAACTCCCTGAGCCTCTCCTCAGAGGCTCCAGCCTCTGATCATCTTCGTGACCCTCCTCTGAATTTCCTCTGGTTTACTGAACTGGAACCAAAAGATGTTACATTATGCTTTGATGGCAGTAAATAAATTTTGAGAATAATCACATTGAAGGTGTACTTTTCTATTCCCAGAAGACACATTGTAAAAAAAAACCTCTTGGAAAACATCACTACCTCATGTAGTAATAAAATATTTACTGAGTTTTTTTCTGGTTAGGTTGTTTTTGTTTGAATTTGTGTGTGTTTTTATTTGGTTTATTTTTTTGACGTTTTGTAGTGGTGAATGCGAACCAGGAAAGCATCCTTCATCAAATCAGTTTCTACTGCCTACTTTGCTCTGGGCCTGAGTGCTTTATTCCCTTTCAAAGGCGCTTCTCTCCCATGTTTCAATTGATTTTGCTACAATTCAGCTCTTTAAATCTCTCTCCAAAGATCTTTGCATTTGGGTTTCTGCATTTTGTTTCTTTCAGAGCAGCATTGTTGTTTCATAGAAGCATTTAACTTTCCCCTTGTAGCTCCCTTTTTTTTCCTTTCCATGTCTTCTCTTTTTCCTGAATTTATTTTTGAATGCATCAAATATATATATAAAAAGGAAATACTTAGTAATATATTTCTGTAGATTAAATAAAATGCTTCTAAGCATTTTCTTTCTTGGAAAAGGCCTGTTTTTTCCTTTGAGTAGGCTATGAGGACCTCTCATGTGGCTGGAGAGGAACAGGTAATAGCTACTCAGAGTGCTGTGTATAGATACTTTAAATTTGGAAAGCAAGGGTGTGTTTTCACCTGGTCTGACAGAAGGCTGTGGAAGGTTGTTTTGCAGTAGTCTGTACAAGCAAGACAACATTATCAAATTCTAAGTAAGTGCTAGTACTTTTCTTCTGCACTGTACTCTTCTGTAAGAAGAGAGGGACAAACTTTAGGTTGATATTTTTACAAAGCTGGGGAAGTAAAAAAAAAAAACCTGGTTTTCTGTGTTGTTTTGTGTTTTTCAAAAATTATCTTTAGGTATCCATAGAAACAACATTTTGGTACAACTTTAGCACTGAAAATTGAAAAAGAAGGAGCACTCAGAAGTAAAAGAGCCTCATTGCTGGGAAACCTGCAGCCATGTCATTGGAATACTAGAGGGACTGAAGAGTGACAGGGCAGTGACTCCTTATAATGCACCAGATTTTAGACACTGAAGTATTTTACTTCAGATTTACAAGAAAAGCAAGAGGAGAGTGTCAAGAAAAAAGAAAACCTTAATTGCTGCCTTATTTTCTCTCCTGTGCTACTACAGCCTCCTCCAATGAACAAAATTAGCATATGGGTTGTTTTATGGAAGCTTATACACACAGCTGTGCATAACTCACACAAAAGTGTGGCAGATTGTATTTGCTATCAAACCAGCCAGCAATCAAATTTTCAGAGGGATTGCCTAAAATTATTAAGGCAGAGAGAGTGAATATTTTAGCATGTCCCATCCATTGGGAGTATATTTTTAATATGCCTTGCTTAGGGGGTTGTAGGTATATTTCCAAGAATTACTTATTTATTTATTTTGATTCTTTTGAAATGTTTGTATTATACATAAGCATTTCTTCCACAAAAAGTGCCATCAGCAGTAGTGACAGTATGTTGAGTGTATGTTGAAAGAAAAGCAAAAACAAAACCCTGAAGTGTCATTACAGTTAAAAACACCCGATTATACAATGTAAGGTAGCACAAAAATTCTTCTAGACTTCTACACACATCTTATTAAGGTGTCATGTCTTTAGTAGTATATCTACCCAGAGCAAAGTGTTTCTATCATTTGGCTTAATTGCAAAAGTCTATTGATTTACTTGAAGCTGAATAGAGACTAATAGTCTGATTTCAGTTAGATACTAATAATTTTTTCTTTTTTTCTTTTTTTCTTTTTTTTTAAATTAAAGTCAGAGACAATTGTAACCCATTATTCAATATGCACTATACCTGTAGTTATGGTCAAAATACACTTAGGGCTTAAAAATTCCTCTTAGTAAAGCAAAATAGAAGAACCTCATATCCCACCTTTGGGATGATATACTGAAATTTTGCTTGAATCAATATGCAAAGGACCTATGCTCATTTCATCAGATTTATCATCCTTTCATGCAGCCTGGCCTGCTGGATCAGTAATATAGAAGAGAGAATCATGCTCTGTGAGTGAGTCTTCATTGTTTGATAAGCTCATATTTATGCAATCAGAAATTTTTATTTACACAATGCTTACCAATTTTTGCTTGAATTTTTAGAGAATTTTACTGCAACATGCAGGCCAAGTATTGAGCATCTCCAAGGGTACCTATCATTTTTGAGGGCAAGGTGCCCTCAAAAGGCAGGTCTTGGGAACTTGTATTATGGCACCTGTCTTATTTACTGTTCCTGTAAGAACTTTAGTAAAGATCTTTAAAAGATGTAAAGCCTCTTAAATGAGACACTTAAGATTTCAATCTCTGCTTCAGTTACTTTAGGCCAAGTATTAAACTGCATAATTAGACTTCTGAGTTGTCTGTTATCAGAGTGTAGTGAGCAGAAAATAGACCAAAAATATCCTTCTTGAAGACTATGTCATGTATTTGTGTCTTACACCATCAACTGGAAAGTCTGATTAAGAATCCAATCTCATGATGAAAGCCAAGAAACATGAGGTGGTGCAAACCAAGTAAATTTTTATTGGTGCTGGGAGGCAGCTCTACCCTTGCTTTGGGATGTCTTGCAGTCACCATCTACGATTTTCTTTGCACAGCTTCTAATCCAGTGTTTTCACTGAATACGTTTCAAAGGTGGTCAGGGCTTCAATAACTCTTGTACCCAGTAACCACAAATATATCTCTCCACACCACACCCTTAGTCATTAAAGTTAAGGATATTTTTTCTCCACTTTAGAAAATTTGACAATAACCTATGGCAGGGTGAGATTCACTGATTCAGCCAAGCTGAGTCCAGAATTCCAACAGTATTTTTCTTAACGATACATCATCACCAGGCTATAGATTCCTCTTGTGATTAGTTTTACAGCAGCAGTATTTATTCTCTGGCATACAGACTGTCTTAGAGGATTCTTGCCATCTGTTGGCTTATTCACATGTGGAACTCTGCTTTGAATTGCATTTCATAATATTATAATACTCAAATGTGTATATTCTAAGCATATAACTGAAGTTGGATACATTTATGAAAAAAAAATTATTTATTTTATATGTATATATATGTGTGTATATATATATATATATATGCACACACATTCCATTTATATATGTGTGTATGTAATACATGTGTTTGTATATATAAAATATATACATGCATAAATTAAATTGGTTTTACATATAAATTTGTTGTATTTATTAAGAGTTACATTGATTTTTTACTCATTGAAAACTAATTAATCCTGAGAGTATTTGTCACTTAATGGAAGGATTAAGACTGATCCTGAATGTCTTCTAATGAAGGCTTCAATGTATGCCATAACTGGCTACAAATATAATTTATAAAATATATTTATTCATCATTACATTAAAAATTGTGTGGTAAGTGTAGGTATGAAAACATTCCTTTAGTGTGAATTCACTACGCTTCTCAATAAAAACAAACCTTGCTCTGTGAGCTTCTGGCTTTATCTACGCTATCTATCTTTATCTATCTGTACTCACATAATTCCTGTTGAATTGTGGAAAACCCTGGCAATCTGGAGTTTCCAGTTTTCTGGGGTGCAGCATGTCTGTGAGCAATTGCAAGAGTTTGTTGCTGATATAAAGTTTTTCTATTGTAACATTAATGAGTAAATTCAATGTTATTGTTGGGTTTTTCACCCAATTTTTAGGCTAAAAGCATCCTTCACGTTTCTGGACTTTGATCTGGGTCTGAATTGAGGTTTTTCTTCATTTCCTCAACTGCAGCTTTGCAAGAGAGATGTTCACTAGATGGGACCTGCCTTTCTCTGTGCAGTATGATGAAACGGGACACAATCTGTGCATCTCTACTCTCCAATAAAACAAAATCCAGACCATAGTTTTTAGCTAATTTTTAAAATTCATACCATGTTTTATTCAGGTAAATGTCTATATTTAAAATCAGATTCACTTATGCAACTTTTACTGAGAAGAACAAACCTTTCCTAAGTGTGCAGACAGGACAATAGAAATCAAAAAAACATCTTCAGAAACAGAAAAATTAGATATTCTTGCTGTCCCAGTTCAAACATTCTGTTAATTCCAAAAACAAACCTTAAATTCAGATCGAGATCTTTAATACCATTTAGCATTATATCTGTTAGAATTTACGAAAGGAACAGTGTTGCTAGGAAGGAATTTTTAAAATTATTCCTCTTTCAACTTAGATAAACTATATGTAGAAAACAACAGTCTGCTACATAAGAAACCACTAAAATTAAAAGAGTCTCTAGCTTCAAGAAAAATGAGACTCAAAGAGTAAGAAAACCATATTTGAAACAGAAATCAAAAAACAAAAGTTCAGAGTGGGAGTAAAAATACACCTTTGTTCTCTGTAAAACAAATGCTTTTGCAAGTATAACTGATCTTAAAGTCTACCACCTATTGTGCATACAGAGAACTCCAAGAGATTTAATTATACATAGACAATTTAAAAGTTTTTTAAAAAAAGTCATAGTGGTCATTAATTGCTTCTTGCAAATAGCTATAAATCGGTGTATGAATGAATGTAATACTTCTAGCCAAGGAATATTCATGAAAAAAAGAAAGATTAATGACATTTTTCCTTTCAAGTGTGTGCAAATTGATGTAGGTGATATCTAAACAGTGATGGTGTTTTGGGGTAAAGAATAGGTATGCAACTCATCCTGCTAATCTCATTTTTTTCACTGTTCTCCTTTTCCTCAAAATTCTCTCTAATGATTTGATTCCCTTAAATAGCTTGAAGTAATTTCTGTAGTGAATAAAAAAAAAGGTAGCATGCAAGAGTGTATTGAATATTATATGTGCCAAAAAATGCTTGTTAAAATTATTTTTAGTCTTGGGCATCAGATACATTCTCTTGTTGAACATAATAATTAAGGTTTTCCTCTCTAAATGAAGGGGGATGGGAAGCAACATCATTAAAATTGTCTTGCTTGTCGTCTAAATTTTATGAAGCCTTTCATGCTCCATTCAGTCTTTGTGTCAGGTACTGCGATCTCTACTGCAGTGCTGCTAAAAGTCTTTAAGACAGTGAAATTTGAACAGAGAAGTGGTGTTGTAACACAGTGCCCTGTCTCTCACAAGGGGAATACTATAAGAAGTAGGTAAAGATAAAGCAATCATTTCCCCAGCATGCTCTCTCAACCTCTGAAAATTAATAGCTTTGAGATTTCCAGATTAAAAAATGGCAGCTCATGTTTCTTCTGGAAAATCATGTAGCACCATCCTCCCTAGGCCCTAGACCTTAAAGCTTGTCACTCACAGGGTTTTTGATTGACTGGATTTCTTTCAGACAAATGTAGTTTAATATTATGGAGATAGTTTATACAATAAACTACACCATAGAGTCCTTATAGACAAAACTCCACCATTTTCTCCTTCCTCTTGTATGCAATGGTACTGTCCCAGTGCATGCCATGCTCTCACACAATCCTATTACCCTGTTTCTTTTTTCACGCCACATCCTCAGCCTGTACTGTCAACATAACTTCATCATTTCTGATACTTGAACCCCAAAGACTGGGAGAGGATAGAAAAAAAATGTCTAAAAATTACTAGTTATCTTAAAGCCTTTTGAGTACCGACTGAATACTTGGATAAGCCCTTTCTAAATGGGTTTATCAGTCCACTTGAGTGATTTCTAATCCTGAGCTGTGTGAACTCTGCATTACTCGTTTGGAGGACCACAGCTCATTTCCTGAACAGACTTCCTTTATCTCTATGGGGACAGCTTCCAGGTTTAATAGTCCCTGAAGAGTTTCTTCCACAAATTAACCTAGCGCATCTGCTAAATGCCAGCTGGAGATATAAGGAAAAGATATTAAAAAAACCCCAAAGTTTATTGAAACTGTGGTTAGATATGCTAAGAGTATGAGTTAAGAAGTGAAAAGTAAATTGCTGAGTGGAAAATGAGATAAAAATCCATAGAAGCCATGTGTTACCTTCTGTTAACATCAGAAAATTTGAAATTACTCTCTGAGAGGTTTATACTTATCAAGACTTAAAAAAAATTCTGTCTTTGCAGTTTCAATTTTGTTTATTTTTAGGATAATTTTATTTTTCTTCTAATCCTCTGTGAGTTGAAGAAGCAGAATTCAGTAAGACAACCTGTTCTTAAACCAGCCCCTCAGTGGAGCCCTGTTCAGTAGGATTGAACAATTTAAATTCTCAATTCTATTTAAAAATTATCCCAGAAATATTTTACTGTAATTAATTTTAGTCTTTAATTTTTTATAGATCAACTTTGTATATACGGAAGATGATATTGGAGGATAGGAGGATATTATAAGGATAGGAGGATATTATAAGAACAGACACTATTAAAAAATGATGCAGCAAAATATTTGGCATAAGCTTAAAGAGCTGCTACAATTGCAAGGAAGTTAATTCAGCACCATGCTTCAAATCCTTTACAACTGAGAGGGCAGCTGCAAAATCATGGATTTTTTTGGCTAATTCATCAATATTGTCTTTTGAAAAACTGCATCTTTTCAATCTGGACAATTTTGCACTATGTGTAAGTGGGTTTTGCAGTAGCTGAGGGATGAGCAGGATTGCTATGACTTTTCCCTGTGCACAATGTACACAATGAGTAATTGGTAAGTGACATCCCTGCTTCACCGACCAGCAAATTTCAGCACAGAAATTTCAGTCTCTAGGTCATTTAAGTCATTTAGGCTGCAATCCGAATGACAGATTTAAAACATCAAGAAGAATAGTCCATCTAGGTGCTCAATTTAGAAAGTTTGTATATTCTGAGGAAATCTAGAGAATGTAACACACATAATCTTCCATGATATTTTAACATACAGTAGCTTTCAAGCATATTGCACATCTTAGAATGTGTATGTACTCCTATTTTTATTTTATCTTTAAAAAATATTCAATGTGTGCCTTATGTTTTATTCTTTCATGCTTCATTTTGCCATGATGAGAACCATTTTTGTATTTCAAGTAGCTGAGAATACAGATTTCCCTCTAAGGGCAAAAGGAAGTGGTTTGTGATCATCACGTTGCCGGTGAGAACTTTAAGCGTTCCATGACAAAAGAATTGCCTTAGAAATGATCACTCTCAGGATTATTCAGTCAGATATACAAAATATAAGACTATTCCCCACCTCAAATGAAGACCTATTACAAACTTCTGCCAAACAGAAATTGCAATCTGAAGAACACTTTTTTCCTTGATATGGATATTAAAAAAGACAGAAACAGGTCTTTTCAGAGGAGAATTTAAGATTTAATAGAGTCATCCGTAGGTCATTTTGTGTATGTTGTTGCTGTTAAAGACAAGTGGACATGGTTTGTTCTTATTTCTCTTCTATTTGCTGAGACTTTTAACAGACATTATTTGGTTTAGTATGTACTGTAGGTACATGCATGCATTCAAGTACATTTACTGGTGTGGAAGAAAACTAGCAATAATTATAACTGTGATGATATATTTTTTATTTAAATGTTATGAAAGTTTCATGGAACATATGACTTTCTTAAAATAAAGCACAAGAAGTTTTGTGGTTTAAATTTAAGTTTTTCTTCGATAATTTAGACTTTATCATAATGCTTTTAAACACTATGTTTTTTCTAAAGCTCCTCGGGAGTATGACATCAAGGGGTGAACAAAGACAACATTCTACAAGATTTCTGACGGCTCTGAAGCTGTGGGTAGTAGTAGTCTATATAGTGATGTGCTGTTTGCATTTGTTTGTTTATTTTCGTTTTTCTTTTTCCATGTACTAATTTTCTCATTGCTCGATAGCTACCCCCATGTTAATAAAATTACCATGGTTTCTGCCCCCTGGCCTGCTAGCCCAAAGCATATGGTGTAAGACAAAATGTACACTGTAATTATAAATTCAGGCGTTTGAATCAGAAATTATGTTTACTTTAGAATTATTGAGAGATTTCCTCTTTGGAATTGCTGATTTTTTAGCTTATGTCTTGAGTACATTCAGTTGGGGAACCAGAAACTCTCTGGATGGATCTTTTTCAGAGACTTTGGATTAGTGAATATATATATGAAAACCACAATTTGAATGGAATACTAAGCATCCTTTGTTACCCTTTGAATCCTTCAGATTCAATTAGCAGCTCAACATCTTCATAAAGATGCATGGGACCGTTCACATTTAATGAACTTTTATTTTTTATTAAGGTGCACATTGCAGGGGGCTGTGTGGGCATGTGAATCCAAACATACAGTTTTCTAATTACATAGTATTAAATTTATTTTATAAAGTAGTGATCCTATTATTTATCTCTATTGTTCATTCTAACTTTGGCATTTGTAAGGTGATAATTTTTTCTACGTTACTAGGTTTTGGTAATTTATTTCAGTATACAAATTAGCATGTAGAACCAAGGGAGATTAAACAACCCCCAAGTATTTTTAACTACTTTTAAGATTTATTTGGATGAAATTCAACCTAAATATCATTTATCCTTTGTGCCAACATTGAAATAGCAGATTTAAAAAGTAAGCTAAAAAAAACTGAGCTACAATTTACTGTTTGAGGTGCATTCATGCATACTGCCTTAGTCAACTTTTTAGCATAAATGGAGTAATACTTTTATAACTGCTTCATAAATAAAACTTACAATAAGGCTTTTAATGTACCTATCTCCCTAGAGGCAACCTTTTCATTCTGCATAGAATTTTATTTCAGTACTGCATCAGTTTGAGTTCAGCTTAAGTGTCAGGTTACTCAGGTTGTCTTTATGAAAATGAATGATAATGTCTAAGTAAAGAGAAAAAAAACTTATAAATGCCTCACCCAAAGGCTTTTTTCCTCTCTCATTACCATTCACCTTTGGGGAAGTATAGCTGCTTTCTGTAAGTGATATAAATTACAATATATTTTGTGAAAATCACTTTGCCATTCATAGCAAAATAATGCAAACTGTTTCACATTGGTGGGTTTTTTTGCATAAACTATATATATGCAACCGGTAGAGCCCTGAGAAAGCAGATTGAAATTCTGTTTCATGCCCAGGGACTTCATCTAGGACACAAAATGTGTGGGGTGGTTGAGTTGTCATCATGATAGCTACAATGTGTGAGGTAGTTGATGATCATAACTACAACCTGAACAATAAAAAATCAAGTGTAATTTTGTTTGCATTAACACTTCTGAATCAAAGCAATTGTTTCTCAGAAGCAGACATACAAAACAACTCATATTAAAATAATTTGTATTAACACAGGAGGTAAAATTTATCTTGGGCTAAGAAGTCATTATCACCCCCACAGAATCCAAATATGGCATAAAAATAATGAAAATGTAAGATTGAACCCATAACAAGTATAGATAAAAGTAGAGATTTAAGTATGGCTTAAATAACTAGTGAATACTCAAGTCTTTGTTAAAAAACTATGAAAACTATGCTCTCTGATACTGGCACAGGGTATTGAAATACTGTTAAAAGGAAATTCAAAGTGGGTTGTTAATGCAGACACTTCCATATTAAGGCACATTGTCTGTCATGGTGCTTCATACTCTACAGCTGAGCCTGTGCTAACTTGTATCACCAGAAGATGCAAATAGCACCTGACCTATTTGCATGATGCAGTGTTATTTACTTGGAGGACCAGCTTAACACAGCTTTATCGTTTTTCTTTTTGTAACAGTGGTTACCGGACATGAATGTGCAGGCATTTCCTGTTTGTCATGGATTGTGCGTTACATTTTCAGCACTGTTCACACAATATTCTATTTTGACCACTGTCAGAATTTAAAATGACCTTACTTTGTATGACTTGGAGTTGCGTGTATCCTTTCTGGGGTTTTGGGTTTATTTCCAGATACTCAGAGTCCATTCCCCTTTGCCTGTCTCCAGCTGGGTAGAACACAGCACTGTAGTTTTAATTTTGGTTTCTTAGAAGTTTCAGTTACTGTTTTTATTGTTTGCTCTTGGTATGTAGTTTCTTTCTTCATGGAATTATAACTGTTAGCATTTACTGACAACTGTTTATCAAGAACTCATTTTCACCTAAGACATTCTACAACATGTTGGATGTATTCCTTCCATCTGAAGCATCTTTCCTAAGAGTAAAAGCACGTAAATCCTTTACAAGAAAATGTATGTTACAGCTTCAGGCATGAAAAAGCTAATTTTATACCAACTAAAATTGTAAGAAACTTGGTTGATAATGTAGTTCAAATTCCTGTTCAAAATAAGGCCAATTTTTAACTCAGATCTTACTCTAGTTGGATCAGGTTATTGAAGGCTTTGTGTAGTGGAGTTCTGAATGTCTCTAAGGATGGAGTTTTCACAACCTCTGTAGGCAAGCTTAAACTGCCTGCCAAGCTTTCCTCTGTATCTGCTTTTTTATGACCCATCAGATTGCTGAAGATAACAATTCAAACCTCTCATTTAGCCCCCTCTTAAAACTGAATAAATCCAGTTCTCATTTTCTCTCCATTCATAATGCTTCAGACCTCTTCTTGTCCTGGAGACCTTCTCATAGCCTTGCAACAACTTTCCTGTACCAGACAGCCCAAAACTGATGGAATAACACGTTTAATCAGGTATAAATATTTTTTCTATTGCTAATCATCACAAAAGAGCATGTACAGCAGTACCAAAGACAGAAAAATCTCATATTACCTCTTGAATTTTTTTCAGAATTCCCATCTGTACCAATTTTGCTCATTGTCTCAAGCTGCTAAATAAATACACTCTCTGCCCATGTTCACCCCCAACTTATTAATAAGGAAAAATTAGCCACTTTGCTCAAGAACAATTTACTCAGTGCTTCATGACCTTTGCATCCATATCACCAACAATCTGAGAACCTGCCTGAGAAGAAACCGTTACAGCAATAAAGTCTCCATTGGAAACCAAATAATTGGACAATAAATAAAAATACCCTGTTCTCCTTTCTAGGCTAAAAGTCCTCACTTCTGCCCTGAAAGACTCATTTGTTGTTTATACTTTACTGACATTATTTTAAATACCTCTTTTGGATGTCTGACTGTTCATGGATTTGAGATCTTCTATTGCAGATTCCACACTGACAGTAGTTGCAATCACCTGCCTTTTCCATAGAGTTTTTTTTCACCAGAGATCTCGGAAGATTTTGTTTTGTTTTATTTGTTTGTTTGAAATGAAAGTTGTGAGTGATGGAATATAAAGCAGTGACCACAGGAAAAAAAGCATTCTGGTTTGATAATCAGCCATAAGATAGTCTATCAAACTTTATGTGGTTCAATGAATATACTCAAATAAATTTGCTGCATATACATTTATATTTAAGCTACCTTTTTCATTCTTAAATGGTAGAAACATAAAATATTGTAAAAATGTGAAGAACAAAGCTAATTGGAAGACTTGTTTTAACTAAATGAGTCCTAATATACACAGCAGGTATAATATTCTTTTCAACTACTTAGAAGGCTGATCATTAAATTTCTTTTTATCAGTCTTCTTGTGTAGTGGCAGTCCCCATCTATAAAATCAACTTTAATTTGTTACTTAATCCCTGAACTTGAGCCCAATGGATAATTAATCATTTTCATGAAAAATATTGAGCCAACTTTTTAAACATGGTAATATCCATACTTATTCTTCTACTTTATGTTATTTGGTTGAGGAGAAAATAAATTTTTTTCTAGACTATATCTATAAGTCTCAAGAAGTATTAATGATCCATGAGGTTTTGTGAGATATGTGAGTATTTTTCAGTCAGGTTCAAGACAGTTGCTATTTTCCCTCTGGAGCACAAACTTTGCAGTATTCACTTCTGCTTTACTCTATGCTGTATACTTTCTTCATGTACATGCACAGCACAACTCATTCCTTCAGCACCAAGAGTGGAGGAAGAATTTTTGCAACTATTTGGAGCTTGGCACCATATTTATAAGGTTACAATAAGATGCATTGCTTGAGAGGCAGTTAGGTTTATTTTCAGAAAAGTGGTACACCCTCAGCACAAATGGCAGCAAAGCATGTGCTGTGCAGTTACACATCCACCACTGTGCATCAAGAGTCACCTGTCACTGAACTCGAGACCTAACATCACTCTCTAACACCTAACAGATGAGACACGTTGTGTTCATATAATGTTCCAATACCTTTTCCTTTTTATATGTTCCAAATATCTTTTATCTTTGAACTTCAGAAAAGTTCTTTTCTTTGTTCAAACTGTACTAAAATGCTAAAGCTGCTATTTTACTGATTCAGACTTTTAGTACTCTCCCTCTCTCTTCTGTACCCATACAAGCTCCTCTAATTTCTGAGAGTCATTAGTTAGGAATCTAATAGGTTCTGAAAATTACCGGCATGAATGAATGAAACTTAATGAAACTTAATGAAAGGTCTTTTTTCATGGAGATTCACCTTTAAACCTGATACTTTTTTTGGACTGAAAAAAATGCCATTGGAGGAATAAAGATAATTTTTAGATTTCAGATCTTTCCATCAGTGTCCTGAAAAAAGTGTTAATAAAAGTACTTCATGGACCACTACATGCATTTTTTATAAGCTAACTATCCTTATTATGATGATAGGCATTTTAGGCTGTACATTTCTATGTCTCTAAATGTAGTGTATATGCCCAAGCTCCACTTGATTTATTTTTCTTACACAAAAAGAAGGGCACTTTACATGTAAACTCCAGTTTCCAGCGTACAGGACACTGAATGAGGAAAACATGCTATAACCATTAAAAACAATGAAGAAAAAGAATATTTTTCTTTCTGTAACTGAAAAATCTACACCTTAGAAATGTAAATTAAAAAATTATGATCCAAATTATCATTTTCCTTCAACCCTGGGAAAAAAAATCCTCAAAAATTAACTGTAAAAATTTTTATCAAATGAAATTAGAATCTAATTTTCTTTCATATTGAGAGGGAATTCCGTAGTTCTCTGAGCTTTAGTCTGCATTGTGCACTCACTTCTTAAATTTTTTAGTTCAGAAGAATCCTAAAGGGTGTTGCAGTTACATGAAAAAAACAGGAAGATAGTTTCAGAAAATTTAGTTTTGTGATGAAATGCAGCACATATTCTTTAATGTTGACTTCATCCAAAATAAAAGATTTCACTTGTTTTTTTTTGTATACCTGGAAAAAATAATTTAAATTTTCTTTGTCTTCCATGGAATATTTTGGATTTTAGAGAAACAAATACGCTTCAGAAAACAAACCAAACCAGAAAATTATATGGGAAAATATTACTCACATCTGATGGGCAATTAAGTTCAGAAATATCTTGCAACAGAATACAACACTGAATTATTAATTTATGCCATTCCCGTTTTAAAAGTCAAGAAGGTTGCAGGGACCTACTGTTGCTTGGGCTCTAGAAAAATTATGGAGCAAGTTCTCTTATACTCCCCAAACCAGGAAGGATATGGGAACTGACTGGCTCTGTGGATGGCTGTATATGTTTATCTTGATTTTAGCGACAATTTTGTAAAGGATCTTCAATAGCACTATGGAGATCAAAGTGGTGAGGCAAGAAGAGACTGTGTGGATTACAAGATAGATAAAAAATTCTTTATCCATTAGGCTTAATAGGCTAATGGAAAACACTGTGAAATCTAACTGGTGTCTAGTTACACTTGACGTTCCACTTCAGATCTCATCATCATCATCATCATCTTCATCAATAACAGGACAACACCATAATGGAGAGTGGTTCTTAGTGAAAGGGAGGATTTCCCTTCAGAGGAATTCCATAACACTGAAGGAATGAGTCACTGGAAACCAAGCCATTTTGAAAGAAACATATGTGAAGCCCTGTGCTCAGGAAAGAAGGGTGCTACACATCAGTGTGGACTGGGAACTGCCCAGCTGTTTCACAGCCTTGCAGGCAGGTACCCCTTCTTTGTGCAGGAGATTGTTGACTTTCACAGAAGCTTTCCACCAGGTTAGGTTGGTCATCTATAAGCAGTACAGGTAGAGGTTGGAGAAGACTAGGTATTGAAGAAGAGCAGGAAAATCATAACAACTTTTGGCGAGTGGATCACCTGAGTATTCAGTTTCTGAAGCAGATGGAAAGAACTACTCAGAGTACCACTCAGAGCAAGTGAGAATGTATGGTCTGGATGGATTTTACCTTGCCTGCTGTGAGGTGTCTGAAATGTGACTACTGTACAGGTTACCTGTGACAGTTAACATTGTGATCAATGGAGACTTAGCCAACACAGACAGGGGAGACAATGAAAACTGATTCCACAGGAAATGGGGGAAACCTGTGTAGACTGTGACATTTTCCAGTTTTTGTTTATTATTATATAATTGATCTCTCCTGCTTTTTCCACACTTTCCTCTGATTATGCAGTGCTTCTTACCATTTATAGCAAAACTCTTTCTGTGACCGCTAAAAGTAAAGAAATGAATTTTCCATAAAAATAAAAATACATGTTTATAGTAAATATATCTTTAAAAAGAATTTACACTGACACAATTATTATCAATAACACAGTAAACCAGGATTATTTTCCTGATTTATATAGTGAGGATAGTAATTGTCTGTAGTTTAGCTATAAGAGAATGAGACATCTTTAGGTGTTTGCAATGCTTGCACTTCTGTTTTCCAGAGGTCAGATGCATAACTCTCAAGGCCTTATTGGCCAATGTCCATAGATTAGCATGGCAAATGCTGGCATTCAGAAAGTCATGATTTCATTCTAAATTTCATAATTGCTAAAGACCAAGATACTGATCTTTTTGTGGAAGACTGAGAAATTTGTCTCATTGCTCTTGGAAAAACCTGCAACCATACATCTAAGAATATGAAGAAATTATGAAGTTACTAGAATGGAAATAAATATTCTCATAAATAAGAATAATCACTTGATAAAGTTGGGGAACAGTATCATCTGTAACAGATTATGTGACATATATAGCTCAGAATATTAGTTTTAATTAAAATGCAGACATTACTTAAACACAGGGATTTTGTGATCTGTGCACATAATCTTTCAAAAATAATCCTTTACTTCTGACTGTAAGAGGAACTATGGTAAATCTCATAGTTATTATTGTCTTATTGTCTTTATGTCAAAATTACTGAATTAAACTCTATGACCTTCCTTACAAAGGCAATCTGTCTACCTGACTTTATGGCTATATTTTCCAGATAAAAAAGGTCAACATACCATGTGAAATATCTTTAATTTTCTCTTCCTCTGCCAATTAGCATTCTCTGCACATAATTTCCTACAGTTGGTTATTACTCCAGGCTCAACCAACAGAGGTAAACGGATCTCTTAGATGCTCTTTCTCGACAGAAACTTAGTAAATGGAAGGTCCATAACTCAGTTCATATCAACCAAAATGAGTTAGGAGTGGAGGTTAGAGGACTGAAAACTTCAATTAGGAGGTCACGAGGAGGTGAATTCAAAATGGTAACAGTGATGTGCTTCTTAGCCTACAGAAAAGGATGCATGAAAATAGAATAACACACAAGTATACATGTTCAGCTGCTAATACAATTTACTTAGGGTAAATTTTGTGAAAAGGAATACTGAGGCACAACATGAAGCATGTTCTCTGCCACTTAAATTTCCAAATTCCTTTCAGGAAATTCTCCTTTCAGGAAAGGGAATGGAATGTTTCTATTTCAATGAGGATTTATTGGGCAAGATTCAGTCTGTATTCCTACACTTCATGTCATCCCTTTTGCTTTTCTTGTTTTCTGGGAATATCCTGAAGTTTATCAGAGATGTCCTGAGCTGGCCTACTTGCAGCTTTCTGACAAGCCTGTAACATCATCCATCTTTCTGCAGTAGAATATCTGATGTACAAAGTTCTTCACATACACTATTTACAACAGACATGTTATTGTTTGAAGCAAGAGTTAGGGTCAATGTAGTCTTGCTTCACTTACACAACAAGTTAGCTCCAAGATTATTGTTGTATGCAAGCTGTTTTTAAAAATTAACTGAATTATTCAATACTGATGGGGACTGAAGGGGAAATTAATTTCCTCTTAAACTCATGTTTACTTCCTGTGCAAGTAAAAACACAAAATTAAAGCCTGACAGTCTGTACCACAGAAATAAATGAGGATATGTGCAGATCTGAAGCTCTAACTAATCACATTAGAATCTGATTAGCTATTCCTAGAGCAAACTAGGTATGCTTTTTTCTGGTTTTTATTATCAATAACACAGTAATTGCACCGTCAGTATATTCATTGAATGTACGACAGACAAGAGTTAAAATAGCAGAAGTTTGCCTGCTTCATTATATTACACAGTTATTGCTGAGTTTACCTTTTAGGTGTTTATTTTTGAGCTCTGGATCGTGGGGTTTTAAATGAAAATGATAAGGATTGTAATTAAGAACTAGTAGAAGCAAAGAAAATAAAAACCATGGATGTTTTCTCCCACTTGCTTAGAATATTATAGAGACAGCAGGAAAATGTATCAGTCTCTTTGATGTACTGATTATAAAAAGTAATAATATACAATACAAAGTCAATTACTTGTTTATACAATTCTGAATGTCCCAAAACCATAATCAGAATCACAATTAGCCAGTTAGAACCTTCCCTCGTATCCAATATTTTTATATTTATCTTTGAGTGATCATTGAACAAAAAAATGAACATTTTTTAATCTGTTCCTAAATTAACTGTTCTAATGTGAAAATGCTACCTCAAAAGGGAAGCTATGTCTAAAACCAATGCAGAGTAGAGTAAAAGGAATTTTACATTCCTGATTGAAAATTTACAGTTCTGCTAACTTCAGTGTATCACTTCTCAATAGTCTAAGTGTTGAACACTAGATTCTCTGGTCATTACAACTCTTTAAGCATAATGTTCAAGTTCTTAAATATTCTTCTTTGATTCATCAGAAGTTTCTCAATTCTCATTGCAGAGTGTGATGTATTTGCCTATCCCTAGTCTAGCACAATGTTTTGTATGCCAGATGCACCAAAGCTGTTCTCTAACTCCCCTTTGCAGCTGGAAAGGGAAAGGAAATGTAAGGACAAATTCATGGGTTGAGACAAGGACAGAAAGAGATCAGTCACCAAATACCATCACAGGCAAACCAGAACAAAATTAGAGATATTAATTGAATTTATAAGTAACAAAATCAGAGCAGAATAATGAGAAATAAAATAAGACTGACGCGCTGCAGTCTCCTCCATCCCTTCCTCCCTCCCAGCTCTATCTTCTCTCCCCCCTGCAGCACATGGGGGTTATGGTCAGTTCATCACACGTTGTTTCTGCTGCTGCTCAGGGAGTGGAGTCCTTCTGCCCCACAGTGGGCACATGGAACAAGTAGCATGTGTGGAAGGTTACAAAAAAGCTGTATTAACAAAAAAGGATTTTCAACATAGCACAGCAATATTTTCAGAATATTTTGACAGAACAATTAGAATGTTTGGAAACTTCTCCTGGAGCTCACTACTATGAGATACAAAAGTAGAAGTGAATTAAAGTATTTATTCTGAAAACTTGAAAAAGTCTACACTTTGATATACAGACCTAATTTTCCTTAGGTATTTATTTGTATGCTGGGACAATTATAACTAAAATGTCTGTGAAAGAAAAATCGAATGTGTTTGATTGTAAACAATATATAGTTTTACAATTCTAACCAAAGTATCATTCATTTAAGAGCAGATTCAGTCAGAGGCAAGGTACTGCAGAAGGAGTGAGTCTTAGAAATATCAGATATGCTGAGGCTACCTTTGGTACCAGAGACTATGGAAAAAAAATAATTCATTTCTTGAAGGAAAATTAAAATAGATTTTCTCTTCCACCAAGACAGAGGCAACACAGGAAATAATTTTTCTTAAATAATTTTTGATATTTTTGAAGATAGATGATGTCCATATGAGGAAAAATCAGATTCACTTCAAGATTCTTGTTATTCTCAACTCATAACTGAGATCAACGAGAAAAACATTACAACAATGTAATAACTTAAAGATTTCCCTAATGTTTCCAAACAAATCCCCCAAGACAAACTTTTCCCATGGTGCTAAACTTCCCCCTATATTCAGTGTCCATCTCCTGAGATGTGAGTTTTGAACACATCATATCCCTGAATGGGTCAAGTTGGAAGGGACCACAATGAGTTATCTGGTCCAACCCCACCCCTGCTCCAGCAGGGCTATTCTAGAGCAAAAAGCACAGGATTGTGTCCAGATCGTTCTTAAATGTCCCCAGT
Source organism: Polioptila caerulea (assembly GCA_013397295.1). Lineage (NCBI taxonomy): Eukaryota > Metazoa > Chordata > Aves > Passeriformes > Certhiidae > Polioptila > Polioptila caerulea. The sequence goes on along the minus strand of VYXF01002735.1, from coordinate 206,077 downwards.
GAGGGAGACTTCACAACCTCTCTGGGCAATCTGTTCCAGTGCTTGGTCACTGCCCAGGAAAGAAGTTTTTCCTCATAATCAGGTGGAATTTCCTGTGCATCAGTTTCCTCCTATTGCCTCTTGTCCTTGGCACCCTTGACCAGAGCCTGGATCCATCTTCTTGGCACCCTACCTTCAGATGTTTTTGTACATTGATGAGGTCCTCTCTCAGGGGTGTCTTCTCGAGGCTGAACAGTCCCAACTCCCTCAGCCTTTCTTTGTGAGGTACTCCAGTGCTTTAATCATTTTTGTTCCCCTGCCCTGGACCCACTCCAGGAACTCCTTATGCTTCATTTTCTTGCACAGATTTTATAGTAGAGAAGTATAAGGCATTGGTTTTACAACACTGTAGAGTTATACATCCAGTCTGTCTACTTCTGTGGAGGAACTTCAAAAGTGTATATGAAATTCTTAATTGTTAATTTGTGTTAAAACCCTCTAACTTTAAAAGATATGTGAAGTGTCTGATCTTTGTAAGGAATTAATCATTAAAAAGAGCCAGAGGCAAATATGGAGATAATGATTAAAATTACAGTTTCTGAGAGGGGTGTCAGTGGAGGAAATTACTCCAGACCTTTCTAGGGCATGTTCTTTGAATAGAATTCCACAGAAATGACAATTTGAACTAGCAGAATTTAGAGTAAACAGTAAGTTTTGTTGGTGAATTTCAAAGACAAAGCCAAAAGGTTATGAAATTGAGTATGTATTATTTACTGGTAAGCAGTACTGGGAGTTTCTTTTCAGCTTTCAAAACTAGATGGATATTTGATGTTATGTAAATGGGAAGGTATCATAAAAGTCAAAATCAAAGTTTGGTACATGAAATAAAATTTTCAAATACAAATCAAGCTGAACACACACTGGCCTTTGGAAATCCTTCAGTGATTTTCTATTTGCTACTAGACTGTATATGGAATTAAGGAATGTCATATAGGTCTGAAGAATATGAGAAGCAACTATTTTGGTTCTGTAGCTTAAGTAATCTGGACTTTGTGATTTACAGCCAGCTAGATGACAAACTCGAGCAGAAAATCCATACTGCTTTGGTAAGAATAGACAAGGTATACATCATAGGGTTCTGATATTGCATAGTTACAAAATGTAAAAATTAATATTATATCTATAAATTCATTTTTATTCCTATATATAATGCTCTTTTATATGAACATAAGAGAGATAAAAGCATGAACTGAGCACATAGGATGTATAACAAATGGTCAAAAAATTACCAAAAAGGAATTTTGAGATCAGAGAAGATATAATTAGCCACTTAAAAACTCCAAATTAAGAAAGGAAACTTGATATAGAAGAAACCTGGTAAATACGTACAGATAAATGTAGTAGAATATACTCTTTGGGATCAGCTGTGTATTGCATTGTCATCAGTGCTGTATGTTTACATTTACGTGGACAAAGTTATCTCCTCCAAGAGAATGATCCTTCAGCTTGACTGCAAATCCCAAAGAATAGTTTTATATCTACAGTGTTCAGCTTTTGCTTACCTGAGAACCTGGGCTGAGGTTGCTTGGCAATTTTCCAGGGCACAGCTGCTGCTTGAATTATGCTGATGAATTGTATGGGGTGGAAATAATAAAAATAGTATGGATTTACCTATTTTGACTATAGGGAAATCTTTCTGATGGAATTATTCCCAGGACTGTAAAAGCTTCTTGTCACAGAAAGAAAAACCTGGGAAAATTACAGAAGTATGTGGGTGACCAGAAGCTGGAGCCTAAGACTAATCTGAGCTCTAGTGAGATTAAGACACAGAGGAGCTGAGGTATTTGGAAGTGTTCCATTTCCCCACTGCAATAATTGACACTCACTCCAGTGCACTTATAAAGCACCTCCCAAAACCTGTAATGACTTAAGGGTCATAAGACTTAAGTCACTTCATTAAAGTGAGTGAAAGCTGGTCATGGAGAAAAAAATTCTTTTCAAAATCTTTTTTGTGTTCTGACATGCTGCCAGTTGTCTCATTAATACAGTAAATAATACCATAATATAAAATTATAATACCATAAATATAAAATAATACCAAAATATAAAGTAGAGGCAAAAATATTCTGGAATGCTTTCTGAACCAGAAAACAAAACAAAAAAAAAAAAAGCAAAACACTCAGGAAAAGACAACAGTAAAGATAATAAATTAAAGAATTTTAATATCTTTCAAGTGAAAAACAAAAAGAATTGCTAATTTCTATCTTCAGTATGCTGTGATGAATATCCTATTTAAAAGCTCATTGAGAAGACTGTGAATTAAAGATCCTTTAGCACAATTAGACTGCAGTTTTCCAGATGTGTGTATTTTGTTCTCTTTCATGGCTCAGAATTCTTAGTTATTTCAACACTATTGTAAAAACATTCTAACCTAAATATCAGGAAAAAAAAAAAAAGTTGGGAAGAAAACCTTAATCTCTCCAAGTACCTGGGAAGTCCAGACAGCACCAGCTACTGATAGTTCATTTTGCCATGACAGAGCTATTTTGAAGAGTGAAAGCTCCATTATGAGAATGACATGGCATTCAGGATATCATCAGGAGACTGCTTGCAAGTTTTCTAAAGAATGCTCCGATGCTTATTGTATTGGATGTATAAGACAAGTGTTTTATACATGAATCCTAATAATAAGCTTTCTCAACCACCAAAATCACAGTTGCTGGTTATAAATTCTGAATTTCTATGTAATTCAGGACACTCAACGCAGGTCCACAACATTTACAAGATAAACTCACTCAGAAATAACAGAATTTTGTAACCTCATCACACTTATGACTGGATTTGTTTCTCCAGGGGCCCAGTCTACATTCTACCAGCTTAGAACTAAACAAATTGTAAGGAATGACAAATGTGATAATTTAATTCCAATAAATCTTTCTTATTTGACAATGGGACCTCCAAAGTAAATTCAATAGCCTATAAAGTACTTCTGAGTGTTAAGTTTACTTCTGTTAATCAGAATTTAGGGTTTTTTATAAGGAATAACAACTTCAGAACTGTTGCCACTGATATGAAGACCTATCAGTGTCTTTTAAAGATTATAGTGGTTATGAGTGAAAAAAAGAAATTGATAATCTCAAGTTTACTCTAAGCTCAAATAAACTGCTAGCTGAAGCAGTTTTTTGAATGTTTTGATCAATCAAAACATTGACTCCCTTCATTCCAATACCAGAGTCCATCATGAATCCAAAAAATAATTAGAAATCTATCTGTGAGCTGTCTTTTTCAAACAGTTATTCCTGTTATAAAGGTGGATTTTTTTTTTCTTGTGTGAGAGCAGATACCTCTCTTCATAGGGATCAGTTTATCCTTTGGTTCCTCTGCCACATCAGATTTCTTTTGCACTCTGGAACAGCAAAAGAAGTGACCAGAAAAAGAGCTCTTCTAGGCAACCAAAAACTGATGTATATTAAAATTTTCTTTACTGCCTTTGGCCTCCAACACTTTATCCATAGTCTCTTGCATTTCTCATTTAATGAAGGTTCACAGTTTCTTTGGTTTCTCCTTTAATTTACAGCTTCATCTCTTCTACTTCTTCACCTGCCACAGCTGAGATAGGAGTAAGACAGCTGTTCTGGTTGGAGAATGGGTTTATATTTTCTGTCTCAATAAAATTTGAGGCCAACATGATTTGAATTGAGACATATTTACTTGTTTCTTTTAGCATACTATATTTCACAGACTCATATTTCAAGAACAGTGGACAGTGACTATTGAAATGTCAATAGTCCATGTGACAATGTAGACAGAAGGGTTCCTAGCTCATCTTCCCTTTGCAGACAGAAGGCATGACTGCTTTCTTTACATGCTGAAAAGTCTGTAATGTCACCATGTAAATTTATGACTGTGTCAATGATCTCATATTTGTTTTCTTTCAATATCTTATCCAGTGATTTACCAGGGACATAATTTAGCATTACAAAATGTTGGTTATTCATCTAGTTTATATTATCTCTTCTTTTGTTTGCAAATCAATAGTTTTTAATTTTTTTCCATTAAAACCAAACATTTTCATCGCTGAAAATAGGAAGATTTATTTCCTAACTCATATCTAGACAGCAACTCAGTAATTCCCTAAGGCTTTTCTTTTTGCTTTTCTATTTGTTTTCTGTCTTGACGTTCGAAAATGAGTCCCATTCCCCACATTCCACAAAGTAGTGGTTGTTATTGCCCACAAGTGCCAAATCAGACCCTTATCTCACCTTCCTTTCTCTTCTCTACTGCTAAACTCTTTCCATTCCAAATACAAGAGCAAATCCTGCAACAAGCCATGAGTAGCTGAATACCTACAATTAGATGGAAGATACATTAGAGATATATGAGTTGTCAGAGAGGCAGAAAAGCCAGCATCTATGCAGCTCATTGCTAGTTCATGGTGATAAATCTCAGCTGTTGTCTGCTGTTTTCCCATTATCAACATGATCCTTCTTTCTCCATATACCCTCTGATAGCTGTTTCATGTGATGTGATAGACGACTGTCTTGCAATTCTCCATTTTTTAAATGCTGTAGGAAGCATTGAAAAAAAAAATAATATCCACCTTCTTCATATATCTCATGTATCCATCTCTTACATACTTGCTGCTGCTACTGCCTTCATGGATTTTTTTCCCCCACAGCTGAAAATGTTTTACTTCTGCATTTGGTAAAACTATTAAATATGCCATATACACACTTGGCGAAGTAGAGAAAGTGCCTTTCTTTGAAACAATCAGGATCAGTAAAGTATACTGCCCTTATGGTAGTGAAGACTCATAATGAGGGGCACTGCAAAGAGAAAGTTGCTGTATAATTTGGGAGAAAAATAAAGCAGTGACAGAGTACAAGATTTTTTTTTTTTCTGGGTGAGTAATAGCTAGAAGAAAATTGGTAGATAGTCGTGCTTATTTTAACTCGGGAAAGATTAATTTTATTTACAGTGGCTGGTGTGGGGTTATGTTTTGAATCTGAGCTTAACACAGAGTTGATAACATAGAGGAGTTTTTGGTATTGCTGAGCAGGGTTAACCCAAGGTTAACCCAAGGTCTTTTCGGCTTTGTATGTAGCCACACTGGTGAGGGAGTGGGGTGTGCAGGGGTGGTTGGGCAGACACAGCCAGGACAGATGACCCCAGCTGACCAAAGCAACATTCCAGACCATGTGTTTATACATGCAGCATGTAAACCTGGGAGAAGGAGAAGGAAGGGCTGGACATTTAGAGTGATGGTGTTCATCTTCCCAAGTCAGCTTTACACGTGATTAGGTCCTGCTCTCCTGGAGATGGCTGAACCTCTGTCTGCCCAGGGAAAGCAGGTTATTAATTCCTTATTTTGCTTTGCTTGTGTTCATAGCTTTTTCTTAAACTGTCCTTATCCCCACCCACAAGTTTTCTATCTTTTGCACTTCTGATTCACTCCATGATCCTGCTCGTGGGGGAATGAGGGAGTGACTATGTTGCTGGGGTTAAACCACAATAATACTGTAAAATATATAAAAGAGTAGGAGAGAAAAGGATGACAAAATGCTTGTATTAATAATATCTGGTTAGCTGGCTAATAAGGAATCCGTGGAAATCCAGATAGGATTTTCTCTAGTAGTCAATCAAAGTTTAGGTTCACTGAGAATCTGTGTAAATAAAAGAAACAGAAAAAAAGAGAAAGGGAAAGGGATAGGGAAAGAAAGAAAATAGGAATTAGGGACAGATGAGACCCCTAGGCTAAGGGACTTTGGCCTTGTCTCAACAGCAAGCTACCTAAAAAAATGTAAATCTGTGCTTAAATTTTCTTCACCCAAATTTTAATACTAATTTGAATGTATTATCAGTTTTTATTTTCTGTCTCAAGCCTTCCTATAGAGCAGTAAGTTTTTGACATTTACAAAGTAAAGCATGAAAAAGTACTATGAAACACAAGAAATAATTTTCTGTTGATTTTCTTCAATAACATTGTAATAATTAAAAATGAAATGGAAAAAGCAAGTGCACAACATAGAGTTTCTGCAGAAGTCTGTGTCAGAGGTATTATTCACCCTAAAAAGGGCCGAAAATATTCTTATCATCAAAGGGAAATCAAGATATAAATTCGATGTCCAGAGTAAATATTCCTCTTTTTTTGTTTTTGCTACACAGAATAAAAAAATATTTCAGCATCTTTCACTGATCTGAAGAAAACTGTTAGTTTGTTGCAGACTGCTGATAATAGTTCAATTTCTATTAATAATGTTTCTTTAGTTATGTCACTGAAAGCAGACACATGTTATGCAAGCTAACTTAAATACAAATCGTGTTAGGCAACCATTTCTTGATGCAACAAATCAAAACAAAGATGTTATTGTGAATGTCAATATATATGAACATCTAATATCATACAAGAAATTTAAGCAGAAGAGAGGTGAAGCAAAGATTAATAAAATTCCTACAATAATGAAAACTTGTGTAGTAATACACTGAAAAAATAACACATTTTGAGAAATAAAACACTGGAGAAAAAGATAGAGAAAAGATTAATCAGATTTTACACTAATTCTGAAATTTTTTAAAAAAATCAAGCAGACAGGAAGTTGTTTTTGGTCACTGTACATCATTATTGGCAAAATTATAAAAGAAAACAATATAAACAAAATGTTCCTGTATTCAGTTCTTTTGTTTCTGTAAAATAAGAAAATACTTATATTACTTCAAACAACTTGAATATAGAAAAAGGGGTCACACACTGTACGATCTGTAGAACACTGACCTTCAAGATGCTTTTCTATTTTCTTCATCAAAACCTGATAACTGATGCTAATCCTTACATTCCAATTGGTCATAAGAAGACAAGATTTAAATGAAAAATATAATGTTACAACTTATCTAAAAAGGAAAAAAATCACTGAGAGTTGTATTAGTGTAGGGAATAATTGCAGTTTTATCAAAAAAAGAAACTTAGAAACAATTGCCAGGCTTGTTGAAGCAGATGAACAAGCTTGTTCCATCTGATTGTACAAGTGTGACCTTTTAACAGAAAGGTCGTGAAAAAAGACTCAGGTGAAATACTGCTTCCTCTGACACATTAACCTCCCCTCTGATCCCAGTTTCCAGTTATACTGTCAAGGTGTCTGATAAGGGGTGGTGGCTGTCAGGCTTTGGAGGGCGGAAGATGGATATTGATGGATGTGGAACAAGGCAATGTCCACATTCTCTTGATATGAATGTCCTATTGTAGTACATATAATTATGTACCTTGCAAATTGAGTGGTGCTTCAGGAAAGGTTCTGAGTATAAACATAGTTAATCCCAAAAACTTATCAACTTTTTATGTTTCACCATCTGAAAATGTATTAAAACCATAATAATTTGGAAGGCTCTTGTCACTACAAGTTCTACAAACAAGCTCATGAAAGCTTACCCAAACAAGGGAGATTTGTAATAAATGTACCTAGAAAATAATAAAAAAGTACATTGAATTAAATTAATGCAAGAACATATAATCAAATAATTGTATGTACATATTTTAATATGTATGCTTTCAATGAAAAATGAAATACAATGTTCTTCTTTTTGTAGGATACTTTGGCTTTCTGTTTTGAGTGATCAAAGGGTATATCATTGGTCATTCTGGTACTAACCAAGCTTTTTACTAGTTCATTCACTTTTTAATTTTAAATTCTGTCAATTAGTTGTTTTAATTGAGTTTTGTTTTTGCTTATTTAATGTACTTGATTTATTATTCAAACATTCAAACATTCTACATCAGATTGCTGCCACCTGTGCTGTTTCAATCTGTGGTAAGATCATGCAAAATATCTTTGCACGGTTTCAAGTTTTTAGGTTTTGAAATCTGAGATGAGTCACTACTTGTGAAAGAAACTTAATTATGCTAAGGAAAAAAATATAATTATGAAATTTAGATATAATGTACAAAACATAGATTTTATGAAAGACGTCTTAGAGGTATAATGGAACCAAGAAAAGCTGAAACAGAAGGAATTGCATAAAATTCAGCAGAAACAAACAGTTTTTCTTCCTTGAAATTGCTTGCACTGAAAAATGTGAATAAAACCACACACTCAAAATGGCATGTCTTTAATTGTTTTGGGGCAGAATAAACTAGTTTACATTTCAGTAATTCTAGTAATTTTGTTTCTAAACATATTACAATTTTAGAAAGTTCAGAAATATTCTCAAAAATTCTCCTCTTGTCACAGATATAACAAAAATTCTCCCCATCTCTCTGGTATAATAGTAAGATTTCTGTACTTATATGTTTCAGTGCATTTTAAAATTAGTACAAGAATCATTGGCTAGAAAATACCTCATAAATATTCAAGCTTCATTTCATTTATGGAGAAAGAACAGAAAGATAAGCAGTTTGTACAAGAAAAAAAATCTTTAAATTTTATATTATATTTGTGACAAATTTCTCATATGGTTGCGTCTGGGGTTTTGGTTTATTTTTTTGCTGGGTTTGTGCCTCGTAATTTTTTTCTTCCAGGTTTGGGAAATCTTTTGGACACTAGTAAGAATACTGTCAGCCTGGCTACTATGCACATGCAGAGATGCCAAACAGGCAATTGCTAAAAGATTTAGGTCTTGAGCGAGCCTAAGAAGGATCATCCATCTCAGGTAAGCTGAATCTCTCCTGAGTACCCACTGTTTATGATATAATTAATGACAGGACTGCTGGAAACTGACTGCAACAGAAGGAAATTAATGGAAGAGAAAAATTAGGAGAAAGGCATTATAATATCTTTAAATAGTGCTTGACCATGAAATAATTGTGTTTTCTTCATTCCAATGCAGTTAATGCTTAGACATCTATGGTGGAATTTGAATGTGTCAAGAGGAGAATCCCAACCACCAAAGCATTTTATCACCTAGGAAGGGTAGGCTTTTTGGCACTAATCCCTGAGCAGGTTTCATGCCTGAGACCTTTAGTGGCTTCCTCTCCTTTACAGGATACAGGTGGACAGGTTGTGTTTAAGTATTGACTAGCACTGACCGAGGAGCTGCAGCTGGAAGGCAAAAAATGGAATATCTTATCTCATTCACCAGTTGTTTCATCCCAGATTCAACACAGTCTGAGCTTTTCATTGATTTTGACACCTTAGGAGGAAGAATATTTTGTCTTACAGTTAGGTTTATCTTCCAAGCTCATCTGACAAATACCAGAAAATTCCTTTATTCCTACAATGCCATGAGGAAACACTTCATACCTTAAAAAAACCCCAACAATAAAATAAAAACCCACACAACATTGGGGTTTTTCCCTCTAAAAATGAATTTTGGTATTTTGGTCTCTCTATTTGGGACTTCTGGAGAAAAGGCATCCTGAACATAGGACCTCGTAAGAGATGCAATTCTTAACAAAACAGTGCTAAGTATGATACCCATTGTTATGCTTCCCACAGTCCTTTAAAATTGTTGCTGGGTTTGCCCAGCCCTCCTAGGACTGTAGACTTTTATGCATGCACATGGCAAGAAAACATTAGACATTTTTTCTTGGTTATTTTATATCCTCCAGATTCTGACACACTTCCATCTGTGTTTCTGTGTACAAAATTTGGTCTGAGAAAAGTTTTATTTTTCTTTGCTTTTTCTTTTCTAATCCAAGATAAGTAAATTGCAAATTGTTTTTAGCTAAATACTTGTCACTTGTCACAGTCATCAATGATGCACTTCAATGAGATAGTTCTGTTAAATTTCAATTAGATTTTAGGAAAAAGGGGTTAATTTCCTAACCCTCTCATAATGCTCCATGGTTGGGCAAAATGGTGTTTCTGTTCCCTCGAGCTTTATATCAATTTTTTTTAAGTGTCTAGGGAAGGCATTTTTTCGGTGTCTCATACTTTTCAATCTATCATGCTATTACACTAAGAAGATTTAATTATTAAAATGTTCCCTAGGCATATCTCCTATTGCTGTTCTCACTTTCACAGAAGATCTAGAAAGGTGCAGATCCTAATTACTATTTTCAAATGCATTACCTTTATGTAGAGATCTGTAATTCCATTTTCAATCACTAAAAAGGGACCTAAAATTTGTTTCTTTTCAAAATTTTTTTTGGAAAGAGGAGATTTGCTCATTATTTGGCACTAATTTAACTGTAATGAAAAGGTTGATTGGAAGGAAATGGATTGATTCATTTACAGATTGTTGAAATTTTTGTAACAGAGCTTCATATTCATATATCAAACAAAGGATAAACAAAAGATAAAACATGAGTGGAAACTTACAACAACATTCATGGAGTAAAAAGAATTAATTTTAACCGTAGGTATTTCCAAAATGGGATTTTGTATCTTGTGATTGAAGATATTTATTCTTATAAGAAAATTAAATCAGAATTCTTCCATTTATTTCAATAAAATCAATATTTATTATAAAATATCAGACTTAGATTTTACATAGGGCTTTCTGATAAGCTCTGAAGTGTTTGGTTTTTTTTAAAAGCAAGTAGAAAAAATCAACCGCGTTAATTAAATAAGAAGATATTCAACATTAAAAATAGCAAATAATCTCTGAGATCTTTGTTTTTACCCTTATTCTAATTCATTACTTAAATATGTACGCATGTATGGATGCACACACACATTATTTTCAATTAGGTTTTAATTCACTTGTGCTGCACAGTAAGACACCACATACTATTTTCTGTTGTATTCAATGCAATAGGTTATTGGGTCATGTTTACATTAAGAGAATCTGTAAAGTTTGAAAATATATAGAGTGCTCTGGAAAATAAAGAGCAGTGGTGGTTAGAAAGTGAAAATGTAAGGATGTGACATCCCCCTCCCAAAGCCATGACAATCACATAAATGATACACACTGGTGCTGGTTGCGTGCTGTTGAAGGCTTTTATTCTATTGTGGCATAAAAGCATGAAGGAATGTAAGAGTAACCATGAAGAGGAGTCTAAACATGATAATTCAATTAAGCTTACTGATTTTAAGAAATAGAATTCCAAACACACTTCATAATGCAAAAGGAACTCCACTGTTGCATCACACTTCTGGGATATGAAATGTGGTAGACAACCACATTAACCAGAATATACACCGTGTTAACCAGGATGTACATTTGTGTACACTTAGGAACATGTGGGATCACTGACTTACTTTCACTACATTTTTACCATTCACTACACCTGTATAAATTTGTGGCACAGTGAGTGAATCTGTACAGGAAAACAGTTCATGTTGAGGACCTTTTAACCTCACAGTTTATTTGTTTTATTTCAATTTTTGCTTCAAATTATCCCTAGTCTGGTTCTCTGATTGTACATAAAAAATAATAGAAAACCCCTAAAACCAAAAAACAAGCAACAAAAAGACCAAACTATACCAAACCAAACCAAACCAAAAACTCAAATGAAAACTAAAATAACCAAACAGCAAAACAACTTAACAAACAGACTGGAGTATACAAGGTGCTTTTACCAACTTTATCTGCTGGTTTGATTTCATCTGAAAGGAATGAGCTTATACATTCCAAGAAACTGCTCCTTGATGCAAACAATTTCAGTCACTGGCATCACTCACTTTAAAGGTACAGTCTTGATCTGTACAAAAAATGCTAAGCACTATTGTTTTTCCTGTACAGAGGAAACAGTGACTGACTCTTTTCCCTTTACATTTCATTAGTAAGTCTTAAGTCAGAACTATAAAAATTTCAAAACCATATAACATAGTAAGTAGTATCCCTATAGATTTGATTCCTTTACTTCAAATGAACATTGTTATTATTAAGTAGTTGATTTTGTAGGTCAGCTCAGGCAGATACTCAAGTACTAACTAGTGTGTACACCTTGGCCTGAATCCATGAAGCTTTTCCCAGTTCTGAGTTTAGACAACCCCAGAATGACTAAATTGAAACCATTATTTGCCTGTCAGTTTTGGTTGGTCGGTTGGTTTTGTTCTTGTCTTTGTTGGGTTTTGTTTGATTTCTTTCTTTGTTTTTCTTACAATAAAACCCAATTACTCAACCAAACCAAAATTCAAAGTGTCGAGAGGATTACACGGTGTTTCCAGTGTTCTTTAATTTTATTTATCCAGTCTGTATGAGTGTAAATATGTACCTTTACATGTCAGTGTAATACAGGGTTTAATTTTCAGCATAAAGGATAAGAATGTTCCATTTTCTGACAGTTTTATCAGTTTGTTGGTACCAGGATCTCAACAAATGAAGCTAGCTGTTACAACAATCTCTTTCTAATTCTCTAAAAAGTTGTCTCAATTTGCCATTACAGAGGGATGTCTTCTGCAATTTTCACAGCATAAATATTCTTTTCAGAATATAGACAAGATTCAGATAATTCGGTGATAAATTTTTTGTTTGTAGAAGTTTAGGAGTAGATAAGTTTAGTTAAATACAGGTGCTCAGCTACTAATAAACCTTACAAATTTTACCATCCTAAGAACTGTGGTAATACAGCTATTAAAAAGTTCTGTAAGAAGAAGAGTACTTATTCCTTTGATAGAAACTTCTAATATTATTAATAATATGAAATTTTCTTAAGGTAATATTTCTATTTTCTGTTGTTTGGGGTGGGTTGTGTACCAAAAAAAGAGCTTCAAAAGAATCACAAGTGATTCAAACAATAATATATCCAATAGATCTGTTCTATGTCATTAAATAATTAGACTGACATCTTCAGAAATGGGAATTCTATTTGATGAAGAAACTGAATATAACTTTACCAGAACTGTTGCATCATATAGACACTTATTTCTCATTACATTAAGATTCAGTGCATACACTTCATATCTTTTCCTTTCCTCTTGGTTCTAATAACACTTACTTATCAATAACTGCCATTATTTCAAATGAAATCAATTAAAACAATTATTTGGAGAAGAGGAAGTTTTCATTGCATTGTTTTGTGAACATGGCAACATATACTCCTGTTCCAGTGTCTTGGTGGTTTTTTCTTGTTCTATAATTCATACAAGTTACCTGCAGAAAGGTAGATTGATTTCTTTTTAACTACTAGATATTTTAATACATATCTGTAACTAGATTTGTAGTGCAAGACAGTACAGCTTTAAAAAAATAGATAGATAGATAGATAGATAGATAGATAGATAGATAGACAGATAGATAGATTAACACTTTATTAAACAGAAATGAAAAGGCCCTAAGAAGCCAATTCATTCACTGCTGTGAAGTCAAACAAGTAAATATGTTTTAAAGTTTACTGCTAACAATGGCAGGTCCTTGTGTGAATTTACTACTCACCTCATTTAAGTATCATGTACAGATTCTTATGAGCAAGTTTTTTCCTTTTGAACTGTCACACAAGAAATAGCAATTATTAGCAGAGATCACAGTCTCAATCCCAGTGCTTTCAAGATTTATGTTTACTATTTACTTACACCTGAATAGAATCATAGAAGTGTTTAGAGTGGAAATGACCTTTAAGACCATTGAGTCCCACAGTTAACATAACACTGTCAAGTCCACCACTTGTCCCTAGGTCCACATCTACATGCCCCCAGGGATGATGATTCCAGCTGATTCCCTGGACAGCCTCTTCCAATGCTTGACAACTTTTTCCCCCAATATTTTATTTTTTTTTATAATCCAACCTAAACCTCCCCTTATGCAATTTGTGACTATTTCCTCTTGTCCAGTTTCTTATTATTTGGGAGAAAGATCTGACCTTTCAGGTAGTTCTGGAGAGTGCCTCTTGAGCTATTTTTCTCCAAGTTAACCAGATCCCTCTGACACTTCTCATATGTGAAAGTGAAGTTACTTACGCTCTAGTAACTTCCCAGCTCTGTTGCCCTTTTCTGGACATGCTCCTCAGTGTCTTTCTCGAAAGTCAGGGGCCCAGAACTGGACAAAGAACTTGGTGTGACCTCACCGATGTCAAGTACAGGAGGACAGTCACTGTCCTGGTCCTGATGCCACACTATTGAAGAAAAAAGCCATGATACCGTCGCCCCTCTTGGCCACCTGGGCACACTGCAGGATCATGTTCCTCCAGCTGCGGAGCAGCACCCCCAGGATCATTTCCACCAGGCAGCTTTCCAGCCAGTCTCACTCAGCCTGTAGTGCTGCAGATGGTTGTTGTGACAGAAATGCAACACTTGTCCTTGTGGAACCTCATATGGTTGTCCTCAGCCCATCGATCCCAGATCCCTCTGCAGAGTCTTCTTACCCTCCAGCAGATCAAAACGCCCACCCAACTTGATGTCATCTGCAAACTGAGGGTGTGCTCAATCCCCTCATCCAGATCATTGACAAAGGTATCAAACAGAACAGGCCTTAAAACTGCATCCTGGGGAACACCACTTGTGACCGACCACCAGCTGGATTTTGTGAGTTCTAACAGTAAGCGGAAAACAAAACAAAACAAAAAATTGTCACTTTCATGTTAGGAGTGACAGGAATGCCTGCACAAATATCTAGTGACTACATTCAGTGTACTTAATACTCTGTATTAAATGTGTTAAGTATAACCATTTGTCTGCTTATCATTGTCATATATTATGGAATTTGTTGTGAAGACAGAAAGGGAGGTGAAGAAGGCATGCTCTGGCATGTAATATTAAAGTAGAGAATTACAATCTATTATGTTCCATTAACAGCAAACTTATTCATAACAGAGTTGAGTGCCAATTATCATAAGCTCTCTGCTTATTAATTGACATGCATTAGCAAGCTTTTAAAAAAAGATTGAGATTAATTTGGACTGACATACTGATTCTTTCTGAGGTCTGAATATGTTTCATGAAAACATACTACTTTTAAACAAATTTAGTTCCCAGTGAAGTTTATTAAATCCCACAGCAAATTACTGTAATAAATATATACTAAAATTTTTTCATAGGAGCAAAAATGTGCAAATATGGAGACAAAAATATTTTCCAAATTGTGCTTACTTCTAGATAGGTCTTTAATGCCATATTGCTGCCCTTAGTAGAATTACTAGCTTTTTCTTATCTTTCAGTTGTGAGCTCAGGTTCCCCTACTTCAGTGATGTAGCTTCTACCTCAAAAACCTTCCAATTCAGGGTTTGAAGGTCAAATTACCCCTACAGCTTTATCTAAATAATGCAGTTCTCTTTTGAGGAGGAAATCTTCTTTGTGTTGTTCCATTCTAGTTTCCTCTGAACACTCCAATTTTTTTTTTTTTTTTAGTTTTAATCTGCTACTTGAAATGTTTGAGGAAACATTTTCAAGGTTTTCTCTTCCTGAATTATACTGTTAAATTGGAGGTTTTCCACAAAATAATCAACCAATTTAAAAAAACCCAAATACTTAAAAGATAAAGATAATATCTTTTTACCTTGCTCCCTCTAATTTTATGCTAAGCCTACAGAGGAAATATCAGCAGAAGAAATTGACTGATATTATTGTAAGCCATTCTCTGTTGTCTTTGAGAAGTCATGGAGAGCAGGAGAGATGCCTCAGGCTTGGAGGTAAGACAATATCACTCCAGTCTTCAAAAAGGGTGAACAGAGGGACTCAGGGAATTACAGGTTTTCCAGCCTCTCCTAAATCGATGGAACAGCTCATTATGAATGTTCATTTTACATATGTGGACAAAAAAGAATGTTCTCAGGGTAGTCAGCATGGATTCTTAAGTTAGAAATCATGCTTGACCAGTTTGGAACCCTTCTGTGCTGACATGACTGGCTGGGTGGATGAGGGGAGAGCATTGGATGTTGTCTTCAGCAAGGCTTTTATTACTTTTCCTCCTAAGATCCTCACATGTAAAATCATGTATGGATTAGATGAGTGGACAGTGAGGAGGATTAAGGACTGGACAAATGGCAGAGCTCAGAGTGTTGCAGTCAGCAGTGCAGTCTGAGTAGAGGCCCGTAGCCAGTGGTGTTCCCCAGGGTCAGTACAAGACCCTTGCATGCTTGTCAAGTTTGCTGAAGGTAGAAAACTTGGAGAAGTGGCTGATACACCTGAAGGCTATGCTGCCATTCAGCCAGACCTGGATGGAGAGGTGGGTGGAGAAGGACCTAAGGAAATTCAGTGAGGGCAAGCATAGGGTCCTGCACCCATGGAGGAATAAACCCATGTTCCTGACCTGCTGGAAAGCAATCACTGCTACATTAGGAATGTGTGGCCATCAGACCAAGGGAGGTGATCCTGCCCCTGTACGCTGCCCTAGGGAGGCCACATCTGAAGTGCTATGTCCAGTTCTAGGCTCCTCAATGCAAGAAAGACAAGAAACTGCTGGAGAGGGTCCAGCAAAGGGATATCAGAATGATTAGGGAGATGGATCATCTCTGTTATGAAGAAAGGCTGAGGGAGCTGGAACTATTTTGCCTGGAGAAGAGACAACTAAGAGGGGAACTTATAAATCCATGACATTATCTTTGGGCTGGCCATCAAGAGGATAGAACCAGACTTTTCAGTGGTGACTAATGACAGGAAAAGGGCCAACAGGTACAAATTTAAAAACAGGAATTTCCATCTGAATATAAGGAAAAACTTATTTCCTTTGAGTGACAAAGCACTGGAACAGCCTGTCCAGAGATGTTGTGGAGACTCCTTCTCTGGGACTATTCAAAATCTGCTTGGAAAATGATCCTGTGCAATCTGCTCTAGGTGAGTCCTCTTTAGCAGGGGGGATTGGACTAAACAATCTCCAGATGTCCTTTTTAATCCCAACCATTGTGTAATCCTGTGATCCATTCCCTGGAGAGAATGTACCAGAGGTAAATCTGGCCTGCTTACATACAAAACCTTAAAATCTGGATATTTCAACAAAAATCTATTAGATTAAATAGAAACTAATGATTCATAAAAAATATGACATTTTCATCTGAGTTGTGAAAACAGCTGTTGTTCATCCTAATTGGTAATAATAATATTAATACAGATATCAACACACATAGTTTGGATATTGAGCCTATACCAGAATTTACTCAACTATATCTAACAATAGGCATTATATGTTAGTTTATACTGAAAAAGAAGCTCA
Organism: Polioptila caerulea; assembly: GCA_013397295.1. Lineage (NCBI taxonomy): Eukaryota > Metazoa > Chordata > Aves > Passeriformes > Certhiidae > Polioptila > Polioptila caerulea. Next base: position 189,139 of record VYXF01002735.1, on the reverse strand, counting down.
ATTAGTTGCAGACTCAAGAGAGTCTGCTTACATTATAGTGATTTTTTTTTATTTACTGTTGCTTCTTTTATTCTAATAATGAGTAACCTCCATGTACTTTTTTTTAAACCCTCACATGCTCAAGCTTTCCGGGTATATTTACTACTTTGTATACACTGTCTCCTGTTCTTCTGTCTACACATTCCACAGAAAAAAATGTCATATTCTTTATGTAGGGAGCTCAAAATTCTCTGTTAAGCATCAAAAAGAGAAAAAAGATAGGTATGTGACTTCTGAAATTATTGCTATTACTAACAGAGCTGTAAGTATAGGGTATATTTAGTACTACAATTCACTTTGACACAAAATGTCTATTTTAATGGAAAGGTGCAGACAAAAAGCTCACGAGGGTCTCCCTCAGGTGTCTTTTGACATTTCATGGAGTTGGGGGCAAGTTTTCCCATGTAACAATTATCTAAGTATCAGTACATTTTAGTTTTGCATAAGAACTCTGTGACCTCCCTCAGGTGCATTCCTCATCTGTGTGCAAGTTCCAAAGACCATAGCTACGATTAATTTTACTGTATGGATATTGATTCAGCAGTATGGCTTTGCTCTATTTATAACAGTTTCCTTAGCCAGTGGCCATGGCAAGTTGTTAAGTCACAAAAATGTAATTAGTCTCTGTTATGCTACATAGCATCAATCTTCAGCCATTGATGTTATTATTATTTTAGTCTAAACCCAAGTTCATTTTATTCCAGAGTGATCATGGACACAGCTGCAAAAAACACAGAGACTAAGACTTCAAACATATACCCTAAAGCAATAACACTTAGTCCCTGAGGTTATTAGAAACTCTTTAAGTAGACGTAAAACAAAGGTGAAAATTCATCAGCTGAGATTAGCTTTCTCATGTTAACTAACAACTATTATGCATGGCACTTTGAGATTCCCTCTCCATCATTCTTCTGTACATAAAATAAAGGCTGATTGAGTGATTGGTAGATAATAAGGCTAAGCTCAAGTGGACCAAAGTTTTCCCTGGAGGAGCTTGAAAGTGTTTAAAGCTTTATTTTCATGTCAAGAAATTCTAAAAGAAAATGAAAATTTTTGTAAAGAAAGAAAAGAAAAGGGAACCAAAATTTGAATTCATAAAGTATTATAATCTTTAATGGGAAAATATCACAATTTACCAAATGTTCTAAACAATCATTTCTCAACAGACAATATAATGGAATTACTTAGATATATCAAAAATGAGTAGAAGTCTGCAAGACAAAGAATTGAGTCCTATAGCTTAAACCTTACAGGCTTAGGCAATTTCTAAGAATGGACTATGTAGGAATCTGGGAGAAGAATTGAAACTAAAGTAATAAAATTAACTCAGAGCAACAGAGAAAAGCCATTGGCTTTTCTGTGAGAAATCATTCATATCTTGCTAATGTCATCATTTTATACTTGAGTGAAAAGAATAAAATCTTTCTTCCTATTCATAAGTGTAAATCAAGCAGTTTGCTGGAAAAAAGAACTGGAGAAAGAGAGGAATTTTCTGAAGCCTTAAATTCAGGAATATTTTGAATATATTTTATTTTATATTAAACAAATTAAACTGATTAATTTTTTCCTAGCCAAAAAGACATAATATTTGAAATAGAACTAGGCATATAACTGCATACCTTTTATGAGTCACAAGAAGCTGAGATATAACTGTAAGAATCAAAGTAGATGAAAAATCCAATAAAATTTAAGTAAAGTAGAATTGAAATATCAAGATAAGAAAATGTTCAGGAGTCAAGAAAAATTAGACAGACAAAAACAGATAGAAATCAGATCTGATTATTATTATTGTATCTGATGTGTAAATACTTATTATTTTTGATGAGTGCATTTAAAATTCTTCAGGGGAAAATAATTATTACTCTGATGTTACTCCATTAATTTTCTGTTGACATCAAGTTTATCAGTGTTTGAATATAACTTTTCTGCTGTGGGTTTATTCTTCCGATATACTAGACAATTTTGGGTCAAAGTGCTAAATACCATGCTGTGGTTTGTAGATGGTGGTAGAAACTGTTCTTTTTAGTGCATGTATCTGCAGTTTTCTGTCCATAAACTGAGACTTAAAAATTAATAAAAAAAATTTTAAAAAGGCTGCAATTTTTCTAAACAGCTATTTTATTCTTTGGACTTGATGGCTCTGATAAGTTACTAGACATGTAACTAAGGGAAATATATTAATTCTCCCTAAAGTCTTGTTTGGATTTGAAAATTCACATAATCATAAGTGTTCACAAAAGTCCTCCTTTGCTGCAGTCAGTCCTTCAGACAGAATGGCAACAGGCACCTCGAGGTATGGGACAAGCCAAGAGACCAGAGATGACAGATGAATCTGAGGAGCTGAGGTGACAGAATACATTAGTGTTTTTCAGTTGTGGCTATGAGTCAGCAGAAAACCTTAAACTACTGTACAGACATTTCTAAAACATCATCACAGTTACTGTTGGTAAGCCTGAAGGCTTACAGCATCAAGACTTCAGTTGAATGCCTGAGGCATAAAGAACTTACAATAAGAAAACTTTTAAAAGTAAATGAATAAATAAAAAAATTGTGGGCAATCTAATACTGAGTACTAAAGTCTCATTTACTAACATGATTTTTTTAATAGTATATAATACATTTTTAAATTCAGTTTTTCTGAGAGTATTCTGTTGAAAATTACAGCTGGATCTTTAGATTTTTCTTTTAGACTCTGATTGACAGGATAATTAACTCAAAAACTCTGAACACAGGCTTAGAATTATGCCAAAAACCATCACTGAAACTACTGCTCTTTCATTATATTTCTTATTTAAATGGATGTATGGTAGTAAATGTAAGAGCATAAATTACAACTCTGTCCCTAGACAATACCATCTGCTTGCCTTCCTGTGGTTCTTTCCACGTCTAGGATTTCTGTGACCATGGGCAATGAAGCACACAACATGGCTTGTAGTCACTCTTGCCTGTGAACAGCTGAGGTGGGAAAAGGATAGTCTTTAGGTAGAGGACATATCTCCACAGGGACAGAGTGATGCACTTTACTCCTGATCCCATCATTAACTCAGTTTCATCTGGGGAATATCTATTCCTTAGTTTCTTTATCGGTAAAAACAGAGACTCTACAATATTTTTGAAAAAAAGTATGTTTATTATGGAAATTATTTTGTACTTAATAATGTTTCTTTCTTCTAAGAATAGAATCTTTAATCAGACCTCAATTTCATATGATTTTGAAAAGAAATTAACAATAAAAACTGTTTTATATCCAACGACATTAATAAGAAGAAAAAGTGAAATCAAGTTAAGACATTGAGTTCAGCTCTATTCTTTGTTGCACATGCCAGTTATTTGCCAGTAAGGTTCAACAATTTTTTTCAGGAATTATTTTCATTATATGCAGATTTTCATTAATGTTTTGTATCAGTGTTTTACGCCTTGTGTCTACTCAGCACAGACATTTGTATTTCCCAGGGGCAAATTCCTGATTAGTAGAAAATGTAGAACTGAGAAAAATGCCAATTCTGGTTCATTAATTGCTGTACAGATGGATAGCTGCTTTCATGAAAAGCTACAATGTTTTTGCTTTATATAATCTGAAAATTCATATTATCCTAGAGAAATATCTGTGCATTTTTGTAATCAGAAAGGAAAAAAAGAATGAATAATTTTCAGGCATTTGATAAGGTATAAATAGAAATACATTTGTGGAATAGAAAACTTCAAATATGACTCATTACCTGGAAAGAAATATTGTCTCTATTGTTTTTACTGTATTTTGTAGAGGAATAGTCTCAAAAGGTTTGTGAATGTGTCCTCTGTTTCCCTCTCCCATCGTCTGCTAAAATCAATTTTACACAAATTAATAAGTATATATTTATATAAATCTATTTATATACACAAAGGATTTGTTGTAGTAATTTCTTTCATGCTGAAAGATACTGTAGAGTTTTTCAAAATCATCAGCTTTTCAAAAAGAAAAGCCAAAAATATGCAAAATACATTTAGGTAAAATGACAAATAACGATTCATAAGCAAAGTGAAATTGTCCAAAAAGAAAAATCAATCTCTTTTAATTTTCAAGAAAAGAGGCAGTTATTATAGTACCGCAAGTGTTCCTAAAAACTAATTTAAGAAGGTTCAAATGTTCAGAGTCTATTGAAGCAGTTAAGAATATTTTATGTGTCCCTGAATTTTATAAGAAAAAACATGTCCAATTTATTGCTACTAAGGTATGTTTTTTGGAATGTTCATCACATCAACCATGTATGATCTAACATCAACCAGTTCCATCCTCCTCATTGGTCACTAGTTCTAGTTTTGCTTGCAGGTGCCAAGAAGAGGTTGGAGCCTAGAGAGTGTGGGCATGTCTGTGTTTTTTATTCTATACCACACGAATCATCCCTGGGAGAGTGGCTTCAGAGGGAAGACAAGGGAGCGCACACACGAGGGAGGGTCACCTTTTGATCTTTTCCTTCTTTGGGGAAGTTGCTGTTAGCCAGCGCTGTGAATTCTGTCCTCTCTCACCAGAGAGGGTGGGTGGATGTGGAGCAGTTTATTTGGAGTTTAATGCCCATCTGATTTTAAATCACCACATTCCTATAAATGGGTTGATGCTTCTATAGTAAAATTACTCTCTTCTATTTTTAGCATTCATTAGGATGAGACAAATTGCATCCTGTAAATTCTTGTTTTACTCCAGTGCCCATAAAGGACACTGGTTAGGCCATGCAGGTATCTGTTACAGGTTTAGGTAAGATGAATAAGAGAATTTCTGATGAGGCAATGTAATAATCAGTGCCTAAGTGCTTTTCTTTGTGTGTCAGCACTGCCCAGCTGAATGAGACACAGAATTCAGTTGCCTGAAGTATCTCTTTTCATTTTCTTGATATGATTCCATTAGTTTGATAGTTCTGGACATTTCTGGTTTGGGTAAAGTGAAAATTCAAGTAAACAGAAAACACCTGAAAGCTGAAAGGGATTAATTTCTTCTTTCTGCAACTGCTGCAATATTTGTGTGTCTTTTTACAATTCTTTTACTGAAATTAAAAGGAGAAAAGAAGTAACTATGTGTGGCTAATGACAGATTATTGTTTCTAGCTTCTCTATATCAGAATGCAGTGATTAAGCACTGTGGAAATTGGGACATAGAAAAGAATATTAAGACTGTAGAAAACTAGTACAGTAATAAAATATATCACTTTTTTTCAGCTTAGGTCTTTGCAAATTTTAGGAAGATATGAATAATAGCTTGGACTTGGATTTTTTTTGCTTCTTTTCAGAGCTCCCTTCTAAGGTGGATGTGATAAATATGAGTAATTTCTTTTCTTCACCTGCATTCCACAGCTGTTTAATTTTTAGTTTTGTTTGACAAACTGACCCATCCCATTCAGTCCTTGAGATACAAGGCACTGTCATGTCTCAGAAGGAAGAAACACAAAATGGAGGCAGTGCAGTTAGTACAGCTGCTTCTTATCCCTTCTTTAGGTCTTTTAGAGCATGTCCAGTACGAAGAACAGCAAATCATGACATAGTTCCTTATTAGTTTATGGTCTGGCAAGGTTTTTACAGCTTCAGAAACATTTAGGTCTGATTGAGTAATTTAAATGTACACTGTTTCATTTCTATAAATGAATGAAAAGAAGAGCTTTTTTCCCCTGGATATTAATTCTGGACTGATATTGGAGACTGAAATATCTGAAAATGGAGAATATAGCAGAAGATGGAAAAGAAAACAGAGATGACATGTGTAAGTTACTATTTTTCTGTCTTCTCACATGCTCTTTTGAGGAATACACAAACTGAATTACTATATTGTCTATAGTAACCACCTTTTAAAGTTATTATGCCAAATTACTCTTTTGAGTTTTGGTGTTTTGGAAGAGATGTGAGGTATGCTTTTAATATCAAACACATTTTGTGTTGTAGCTTAAAAGAAATATTCCAATTATAAGGAATTGATAAATGTTGATGAAGAATGTGGTTTTCCTTTGAAATTTACAAAATACTGAAATTCTCATCTCTTGAAAAGCTGTGGTATAGTTTGAATATCTTTGAGAAAGATATTAGGCTTAGTAAAATAAAATGCACATAATTGGGCCCAGAGTGCAGAGTGGTTCACATTAGATGATCCAGTATCCTTTATTTGCATAAATGTACATGAAATTACAGATTAATAATATGCCTATTATATACCAGACAGATTCACAGAGTAATGAAGATTAAGTCACCAAAATAATGCTACCAAAATTATAAAAGGAGAGAATATTACTAGTCTAATATTACTGAAGATATCTCCTTAATTACACATCAAATACATTAACTGAAAGATCAACAAATATGATTTGTTCAGAGAAAAATACAAGGCATATCTTACTGTTCATGGACTTTTCTTCTCCTCAAGACACTTCCAGCTCAGACTTTTCTTTTAAAATATGATCTGAAGAGATTTCTTCATTCTATTTAATATCTGTAGTTGTTCACCCAGAAGTTCGTCATCTGGAGCAGGAAGGGTGATACTATAACTTCTGTGTTTGGGATGCTAATTTGGTGTATGATACCTTGGTCCATTCTTTTCCAGAACTTTCTGCTCTGATGGAATGGCTCTTGTGGGGATGGAGCAGACAGTCACTTCAGAAATTTTTCAACATATTTAAAATTCTAGTTCTCACTAGATCTGCAAAAATGAGCAAAAATCTCTGAGGAATATCACCAAGCTATCTTTTTGGTACAAGACATTAAAATAGCTATGAAAGTCTTGTAGAAAATCAAGAAGTCTTATTACAAATGTCCTAGCAACCATGAGAGAAAGGTGAAGTAGCAGAAGAAAAATGGGAAAAGTAGTGAGGAAAGTAAGAGAAAATTAATTTCCTTGCATATGATGATGAAAAGATGAAAAAACTTTTCACTTTGAAAAAAGAGGAAAGGAATGTCAAAAGAGGATGAGGTAGAAAGCATAAACATAGGGAAAAATGACCTTGGTACTGCTAAAAACTATAACATTTATTGCAGAGCTTTGTTCAGTTATAATTTAGTTATATTTTACAATGATGTGCAAAAATAAGGTGATTTCCTGTATGCCTGAGAATAAGATGTTTTTTTAAATGCCTGTTTATTTTCCAGTAATTATTCACAATAAATGTGATCTACAGTTAGTAAACTGATCTTATAAAAAACTTTGATGATTTATAGCCAAATGATCCATCAGCTTAGAAGCAGACTCCTAAAGATTTCACAGACTTTCACTGCCATTTATGTTTCACAGTCTTGTCTTTTTCTCCCACCCCTTGCCCTCATTCCCCTATCCGCACTTCCAGTTCTTTTTTAAGGGGATAAATTTTGCTGCAGAAGTGTATGTGCAAAAAAATATTCATACACAAGAGATCAAGGCCATCTGTTCATTTTCAGTAGGGACATGGTACAAGCATTTTGATTTAGTTCCACCACTGGACTCTAAGATCAAAGACCAGAATAAGCTCTTGATGAATGCAGTCATTTCTTGTAAACATGTTTCTAAGTGTTCCAGTTATTACTGTCTGGTTTCCCTTGGTGGGATATTCTAGATGCCAGGATATAAACTACTCTTCATTTGAATGTGAAATTCAGTTTTCACATATGTTGAGGGGCTTCTTTTTCCCTGAGGCAGAGAACTTAAGTTCTCTTTGAGTCAGATTATATTGATCATTTAACCCCCAAATGTCTTTTGTTCAACACTCATTACCCCAACATGGAGGACATTGTTAATTGCTTCATTGCTGCTTGCAGTTCTCTCAGAGTCAATATGAATTCTAGTCACAATGAGTAAAAAATTATGATTTCTGATGAGTATTAGAAATTCTAGACTGAGTATAAAACAGGACATATCACTGATGAGCAGGTAGGTGAGAAGAATGGAGTATGTCAATACAATACAATAAATCATAAGTGTGTGAATTATCAATTAGATTAAACTTTACAGTAATGGAGAATACAAAGTATTATGACTTTGTGTTCAATTTCTAGCTAGACTTAAACTACGACACTGAGAAAATGCAAACAAACAAGAAAACAGAATCTAAAATGAAATGCTGAAAACCCGCAAAACCAACAAAGAATTATAGGAAAGTAGCTTGGTCTAAAAACTCATGAATTAATTTCATTTTTTTTTTAAAGAAGCACCAACTGTCTTTAAGAAAAGCTAGCCAAAATTTCTGAGTATAACAAAATGTATTTATTCATAATATTTTCATAATATTTAATAAAATATTGCAGATTGTTCAAAATCTAGTTTTAGTAACCTTGTTCCAAACTCATTATGAATCTTAGATATTACCAGCTTGCAGACTTGTGTCATATGAGCAACAGGATTTTTTTACAGTTGCTCATTACCTCCTTTTTCTAAAGTGTAATTCAGTTGTTGCCCCAAGACTAGTTTCATACAGTGATCGTGAATCATGAAGATGGGCTAGGAGATTTTGTCATTGAAAGATCCATGCACTAGGGGACCTTGTATGATCAGGGAGATTGGACTCCCTGGACAGACCTCCAGTTGCCCCTTCCAACCTCATTTATTTTGTGACTCTCCTAAGCTAGTCAGTATATGCTTCTATCTTTTGGAATCCACATTAATATTTCCTCTTGTTCTGACTGTTCCCAGTGCCTCACTGCATGTGCAAAAAGAAATTTAAGAATGTCAAAAAGGCTTTGCATTTATGTAAGGGAAGGGAGTTACTGATCCTGGATTGAAAAGCAGGCGTGAATGAGCTGCTATTGCAGAAGAAGGGAAATGCTGATCTGAATGATCAGGAAAATGTATATCTGATGTACCATAGCATGTGGTCACCAAAACCCTGCTTTCCAGTTGAGTATGTATGCATTGCAAGCTTCTAAAAAGATGTGTGATTTGGCTTAGTTGTGGGGTTTTTTACAAACTTGGCAAAAATCCATATTTCCAGACAAATTTCTTCTCTGCAATTTAAAGCATATGGCAAAAATCTTTAAAGAAGTTACTAAACACCTTTAACATGATAAAAACTCAAATATACTCCTTCAGCCTATTTCAGAGAAATGTCCAGCACTGTGTGCTTGATTTTTTTTACTTTTCTTATTTTTTTTTTTACCAGGCATATATGTTCAGATGCTGAATGTTCAGATGAATATAGTTTAGCTACTTTTGGCTAAGTTATCAGACAGGTAGAAAAAAGGTGTTAGACTTGTAAACATAAGGAAATCTTATAGTAAATAATGCTATCATTCCTAATTGCTGTAATTAGTACCATATTTAATTACTTTAATTGTTGTTGAAATAGTCATGTAGTTCAATAAAATCACATTTAAATCAGATGCACAACACCTTTCTTGCCTCTTGTAAAATTTAATGTAGTAGTATACTGGTCTTAATTTGATCTGAATTTCTAAATCATGTGGCAATATTTCCTCATAATATAGTTTGGTTATAAAAGCTAGTGAAGACAGGATTTTTAATCAGTGTTAGTTTCTCTGCAGATACTCTTCAACTCTTTACTTCACGTCAGAATGGTTTGTCTGCACATTGCAAACTCAATGAATTGTTTTCCCAGCAAGCAGTAGGATGATGTTTTATCAAGATGACGATATGTTTGAGAGACAGAAATTACTTTAGAAATTGGTATCTAATAGATTACTAATTACTTTAGAAATTGGTATCTGGTAACTAATATTCTTTAAGAGATCCCAAGACTTTTTATAAGGATAAGGATAAACGCATCTTGTTGGTAAAAATCCAATATGGGTAAGTAAATTCTCTGTGAAGCACCTCTGCATTTCTCTCCAGAATTGATCAATCACTTCCCTTCTTCACACCTTTTTTTTTCCTGAGAAGTGGTTGTTTGTTGTTTGGTTGGGGTTATTTCAGGAATTTTGTTATAGAAGATAATTACTATGCTACACTCCAGTTCCACTTCACACAACAAAAAGATCTATTGAAAGAATAAAAAATAAAAAGCAAAGAATGTAAATGGAAGTTGCTTGCATGAAAACTAACAGAATAGAGATAAACTTATGTGGTGTATACCAACATAAAGACAAGAAGATTTATTAGAACAAGAACAATGGATCATTTGTGGGATGATATTTTAAGATAGTTTCTTGGTACTCCTCAGCCAGTTTCCAAAAGTCTTTTGCAGATATAATTTTTAACTGATGCTGGCTGATGCTGTGGACAACTGCTGACTCTTCAATCTTCCATGAAAAAAGTTTGGGCATAAATATTTTTCATTTTATTTTTAAGTGAGAACTTTGAGGACAAAACAAAACACAATGACCTTAGATGAAAAAATGTTATCACCAAACACGAAATGTGCACATTGTTGGTAGCATAAATATTTGCCCATTATTTTGTCATCAGAGCCCTAATTATCAAAGAACTTCTAGAACAAAAATAAAGGACTGGAGGGAAGGGAAGCTATCAGGATCTATTTATATCTACATATAGGTATTTGCATGAGTACAAAAATCAAGGAAATATTATGACAGATACATAAATAGATTTCATATGCAAAAAAACCTCAGTTAATATACATTTATACTTTAAAAATTATCAAAAACTCATTTAGATGTGACCCATATTGGAATAGTTTCATACTCTGACAAAATATCAAATAAATTTAACTTAAATAGCATATATTTGACAGAACTGACTTTGTTATCTGTTTTAGAACTTTTTTTTTTCTTATGCAAAGATGTTTTAAAAGCGCTTGTAATTTAAAATAATTCATATGCCTTTTGGTGCATGATAATTACTATGGTTATTATGTGAATTGCTGGCTGATACTTTCATGTGTCTGCTGTATGCGTACTCACTAATGAAAATCAGTATTTCATCTCTTGAAAGCAATCAAGAATGTAAACTTTAATGTTGTTTCCAAGCAATTACCTGAGAATCTCGTAGCAGATAACACCTATAAAATAGAATCATAAAATATAACCATGACACAGAGAAGTAACCCCCTGAAAATTAATAATTTCTAAGATTAATTGTTAAGCAGGACCATAGCTGGTTTAGTGTGAAGGAAGTACTTTGAAAATTTATCAAGACCCAGCCAAGCATCTGAGTTGCAAATGTAAATAGAAGCAGGAGCTGAAAACCATTAACATCAGAAGAGATGTCCTTGCAAATAAAGAATATACTTTACCAGAAGTAGAAACTGAATATTAAAGCATCTTAATTTTGGTGAAGGGGAAGGAATAATGGAGAACAATTTTGCTCAGAATTTAGACACTTTGCTTATTTCCTACACTTTCTCAAATTATTTTCTTACTTTTTGAATTAGCACACTGTAGCTTTCAACTGATGTACACTCTTAATGAGTGAAGTCCATTAACTTTCTGACATACTGTTAATATTTTTAGTAACTGAGAGCTGTCAAAATATCTGCCAAAAAAATGATGAAAGTAAAGAAATATTTTCTGTGTTGCCACATAAAAGACGTTTTTCTCAGTTCTTCCCTTTTTGGGAATTTGTTCTGTCCCATCCATGATAGAAGAAAATATTTATGAACAGGAGTGAATTTTAGGTTTATACTTTGTTACTGACTGTATCTCTTTATGTTCATTTTCTAGAAAAACTGTACCATTAACAGAAGAGAAGCAGTCACTGCCAAACAATTTTCTAGTTACAGAGAATAATTATGTGGAATATCATGGAATGGCTGTCAATTTCCATTTTATTTTTGTGACCAATCAATAAAAGAAATTTTGGAGAAGATAGGTGCAGTAGGTTAAGATTTATTGGCTACCAGATTTCCACCAAACCACTCCCATCAGTTTCCCTCCCAAAAATGACTGGAGGAGAAAATGTGATGGAAATGCTTTTGTGTTGAAATAAAGATGAGGAGATCACTCTGCAAGCACCATGATCAGCAAAGAAGACTCAAGTTGGAGAACAAGTAATTAAATTTTTTCCACCAAAAATAGAGTAAGCTGGCGAGAAAAAAGGACAAAACTAAGAATGCTTTCCCTCCCTCTTTCTTCCCAGGTTAAATTTCTCATTGTTGATGCTTCATACTGAACTAACTCATTTTTCCTGATTGTTCTATCTTCTCCCTCTGAGTGACATGCAGGGAATGCAGAGTTGGCAGTCAGCTTGTGACACTTTGCACCTGCCACTCCACTTTCCTTACATTTCTTCCACTGCTCCAGCATGGAACTTCATGAGGATTACAGCCTTCCATGAACTGCTCCTTCACAGGGACAGCAGTTCTTCAATGACTGCTCCAGTGTGGGCCCTCTCCATGGAGTGCAGACATGCTCTGCTCCAGCAGAGACCTGCCATGGGCTGCAGCTCCTCTCAGCATCCGCTTCTGCATTGTGTCCCCATAGTTTGCAGCTTCCTCCAGTTTCTCTCCACCTGCTGTGACCTGGGGCCCTCCACGGGCCTCAGGGAGGATCTCTGCTCCCCTATGGACTTACAGGAGCACAGCAAAGGAAGCATAACATAAATGGGAGCAGAAGAACATTTACTCCAAGCAATTGACTGTATCTGTTGATTGTGTCAAGCACTTGTGTAAATGGCCTTCCCTCCAATAGCTAATACAAAGTATTATCTTCCTCAGCCTGTCAGTCCTGCATGGCTCTCAAAAAAATTTAAAAAATTAACAAAAGTCTGAAGAGAGCAAAGGGCTTGAGCTGGCTGTAACTCACACATTCTTTCTGGAGACTGAGAACACCCAGAATCATAATGTTGAGATTACAGAGACCTGTAATAGGAATCACATCTGTATTACTATCCAACTATATATTGTAATTGCTAGATTTTGTTTGTCTTGTGATTTCATTATATTGCTGCAAAGTCAAGGTCCCATGTAATATAAAATATTCACTAGAAAATAAATTTGGTATTAAAAATTAAAATCTCCTTGTTTGGAATATTTAAAAGAACCTACAGAGAAAGTACTGGATTCTGACAATTAGTAATATTTTATAAATATAAAAATGAGAGTCAATCTTGGAAAAAAAACCTAGAGCTAAAACACTATCTCTAAGAATGGCAACAGGAAATAAAAAAAAACTCCTAAAAACCCAAACTCACCCAATTATTGTATTTGGAATGAGTGGAAGTTGGTTAATATCTGCCAAAAAGTATAACTAAAAAGTATAACTACTCTGGCTTGTCCTTTATAATAAAAACATTATTGTTGAAGTTTGAATTTTGAATTCAGTTAAGGAAAGTGAATAATTTTATTTAAGTACAGGTACTATTTGACCAGCCTACAGAGTGTTATTTGCATGGTGATCAATATCTTCAAATCATTAGACTGCATTATGCCTGTCTGCACGTGACACTTGCAGTTTTTTAGATCAGTAAGAAGAGATTATTTACTAGTTTGATATCTTGTAGTTTATTTCTTATAGCTAACAGTGGTAGATTTTATTAAATACTTTATTTTTTATTTAAATATGTGTATTTCTCTGAAATTGTTTAAGTTACTATTAATAATATTTAACGTTTTGCTTTTCACTGTGTTTTCTATTACTCAGACTGGCAGGCTGGACTTAACAGCCCTTATTTGAAAAAGAAATATTCTTGAAACCCTTTTTCAAAAGAACATACTGTTAATCATTTGGTGTTTAACTTTGTTAAGATGTGTCATACTGGATTAAAAGCAAATACCAAAAAATGGATAGTGAAGTCTCCACTCTGCCAAACAGCCAATATATGATGCCAGTCACTATGAAAACAACCTGTGAATCTTGGACACATCTCTCCTAATCAGAGAACAATTTGGTCTGGAGTCTTATGAGAATGAATGTGTCCTTCATCCAGGTAAAATATCAAATCCATAGACACTTTACAGGCTGTAAACAGCTGATGAATTAACTCCCTTGCATTGGGGATGCTACAGAAAGGCTCCCTTGCTTCACTTGGAGTTTTCACAGATAAGCCCTTTGCTTTTTAGTAATTCAAGGGAAAGTCTTTCTCTCATTGTATCGCCGTGTTAGATACAGTGTGTTGAGAGGAAGTCTAATTAGATTTGACATTTTAATTGAGGAATGATAAATGCCCTCCACCAAATTTTGTAGAAACTGTTCACAGGTGGCTGCTTACATGATAGATTTTGTTCATGGCAGCCTCAAGGTATGCTTTGAAATTCTTTTTGGCTACAACTAAGAGAGCTAAGTAAAATATTTTTTTCTTCATTTTGGCACTTCTTACTCTATTTTGAATGTTAAATATCCTTTGATAGATAATATGATTTTTTATTGATCCGTTATTTTTAATGCAAAAGCCACTTATTGGTATGTCTGTAAAGGTTTATATAATTTATATTTGAAAAAAAAAATAATAGTATGTAAGAATTAAAAGGAATATGGTAGAAGAAATTATGGGGGGGGAAAAATAGTTTCATTTCAGTTGAAGGCAAATATCCACTGCACATTTCTACTAAAATTGTGTTATAAATACTTCTGTGGCTATCTTGTTAAAAAAATGGAGGCAGAGCTGATCTCTTCCTGATCAAAATGCTTCTGACTGACTAAGACCCATGTTTGTGAAATCTCTGTGTATTCTGCAAATAGTGACAACATTTCCACAGGCCAGTAGATCAATGCTTGGGTGGCTTTGCTATATATTCTCCTACATGTAACAATTAGAATTTTTCAAGTAGTAATGAACATATTCTGGGTTGGCTGGAACTAGTAAGTATCTTAGTGTTGCCTCAATCTTCCAGTTTTCAATTGTGCCTCTTATGCTGTAAATGGCAGTTGAAAAGTTACTGGGTATCACTAATGAATTATTGGTTGAAATTAATTAATCACCAGAATGTCTGTGCTATTAACCTAAGGAACAGCTAAGTATATCTATGTAGATTTAGTCATGGACAGTTAGGGATATCCATAGTTTCTGATTTAATCCATTTGGCATTTTGTTCTCAATTAGGATCTCACATTATGAAATTCAACAGAGTGTAAATAAATAGATTTTATTTGTTAAATATTAGAAGCACAAATACATTTTAAATGTCCACAAAATATTTTTCAGTTCTGTTAAATAGTTAAATAGCCCTATATCTGACCAAAAATAATTATTTGCTTGTGACTGACAATGGTAATTATTCTCTTTATTGACAAAGATGTGAGACACATATTTGGAGGACAAGAAGGGTTTTGTTTGAGCAATCACATGCATACCAAAAGCTTTCTGAAATGAAGAATATTTGGGCACAGCAAAAAGTGACAGATGAAATGTTTGAGGTAAGTAATTTGGCTACAAATTACATCCTGCTTAAAGTACATATAAATTACGACAATGATAAAACTAGCTGAACTAGCTGACAAAGTCAGAAGTTAAAAAAAAAAATGCTCCTCAAGTGAAATTATCATATCTTTAACAACTGTATCAAATGTGACGTAAACTTATAACAGAAATATGTAGTCATCACTTTTTAAGTGATGAATATCATCACTGTATAAACTTTCTTCTTTCATCCTTACTAATGGAGATACAGTAGCAGAAGTCATGAAAAAATCCAAGCTAGAAAATTCTTCCTTAGTAGCCCAGAAAAGTAAAGCAGTAAAAATTAAGTCCTTTGATTTAGATTCACAAAAGTGATAATGAATTAAAAAAAATAGCATAAAGTACACGTGAAAATCAAAGCTCAGGAGTGCAAGGGATGAAGATCTATTATTTAGTCAGTAGAAAGCCTGATTGTGACTGGCCTTCACCAGTAAAACTTTGTCATCAGTAAAGCTTCTTCTGGATCACATTTTGTATGGTTTTATATACAATGTAATCCAGAAGACCTGCATTCATCCGCATTCATCTGCCTGCCTCCTTCTACGTGGAAATTCTAACACATCTGTCTGTTTTTGCATTTCTGTGCAGACCCAAGCCAGTCTATGCTTAAACTGCATCAAACCCACACTCAATATCAGCATACCCATCATAACTTCTCTCTAGAAAAAAACATTGTGGTAGAAAGTGTTGCCTTCTCACCATACAAAAGATTACTCCTACGATATTCCCAAGATGGAAGAGAACTCAGTTCTGTGCTTCCTGCACCTGTGAGGAATCAAAATTTTTCAGCTTACTTTGTCCTGTAACACGCTTTCATAAAGAAATATATTCAAGAGATAGAGAAGTCTGTAGAGTTCCTATGTATCAGAGAATAATGACAAAGTCATAGATGCTTGGGTTGGAAGGAACATTAAAGATTGTAGTTCCAACTCCCTGCTATGGACAAGGGCACCTTCCACTAGACCCACTTGCTCAAAGCCCCACCCAACCTGGCCTTGAGCACTTCCAGGCAGGGGGCTTCTGCAGCTTCTCTGGGAAACCAGTGCCAGGGTCTCACCACCCTCACAGTAAACAATTTCTTATTACTTTCTAATCTAAACCTGCCTGTAGGGATTTCCTGCTTTTGCTGGGAAAGTCCCCAAGGTGTTAAAAGTCCTTTTCCTTGCCCAGGAGAAGAAAGACGTGCAAATCTT